>CM067216.1:102319061-102852813 GCA_034190945.1 Octodonta nipae | reverse complement strand
ACTTTACTGGAAATTAAGAGAAAACCTCTATAGGTGATCATTTACTGGGAGGGCAAATTATAGACAATTAAATGAAAATTAAACTTAAAATTGTTTCTAACCCATCATGTTATATATCAAATGAAAGGGCTCATTGGCGAAAACAAATTATTTTTTTCATGTTTTAAAATAAATTAATTTAAAATACATTAACAAAAAATATAAAAAATTTACCCATCCTTCCCCTATCTCCGAAACCATAAGCTGGAAAATTTTGAAAAAACAAGGTTAGCGCCTCACCTGAACTTTACTGGAAATATAAGGAAAAACCCCCTAATATTTTTTTTGGGGGGCAAATTATAGAATTAAATGGAAAATATAAAATTAAAATTGTTTCTAACCCAGCATGATATATATCAAATAAAAGGGCTCATGATGAAGAAAACAAATATATTTTTTCCATATTTATAAAATAAATTAATTAAAAGATATTAACAAAAATATAAAAAATTTTACCCATTCCCCCTTTATCTCCGAAACCATAAGCTGAAAAGCTGAAAAATTTTGAAAAACTGGAAGTGAGGGGTTCACCTGAACTTTGCTGGAAAAATAAGAAGAAACCCCTAATATTAATTTTGGGAGGCAAATTATAGAATTAAATGGATAATAAAAAATTATAATTGTTTCTAACGGTCATGTATATATCAAATCCCAGGGCTCATTATGACGAATAGGTACAAATATATATTTTTAATTTTTTAAAATGAAAATTTTAAAATATATTAAAAAAAATTAAAAATTAAATACCCATTCTCCCGTTATTCCCCAAACTCTAAGACCTCATTTTTTTTTGTTTATAGGATAAATATGAAAAAAAAACTCTAATTCTATTATTTGGCCTCCAAATAATAGAATTAAACGGAAAATAATTACTAGAAAACCCCCATAGTAATTTTAGGGACAAATTATAAAATTAAATGGAAAATAAAGATTCAATTTTCAAACGCATCAGATAAAAGGCTCATTATGTGAATTACAAATATAACATATTTTTAAATCATTTGTATAAAAATATTAAAAATATTAAACTTCGACTTAATTCCCACTTTAGAACTACACTATTTAAAATTTGAAAAATATATTTTATTTATATTTTTTAATAATTTGAATAACAGATTCAATAATTTATAATTTAAACTTTGACCTATTTTGCCCTTTTTCTTCCAATCTACAGAGCCTCAAAACTCAGAAAGTAGATTATAAAAGGCATTTCTGAAAGTTTATTAGTAAAATAAAACTCTAATGTTACTTTTTGGGGGCCAAATTAGAAATTAAATACATATGTATTGTGATAAAAATCAAGCGAATCCTAAAGCAGATAAAATAAAAAGTCTATGTTTGAAAAATCAAAGTGTATATTTTTTATAAATTTAAACGCTTCCTTTAAAAGATATTAGGGTAAATATAAGGAGGAATTCACTCATTCCCTGCTTGTCTGAAACTGGAATATTCGAATCTTGAAGGTGGTACGGAACCCTAAGTATGCGAGTCCAACTCGCACTTGACCAAATTATGTTCAATTTTGGTGTCACTACAATCTTTTTTCTTGGGTACACATTCTTCACTGCCGATCCATTGCTTCAACAAGTTATTTTAGGAGGCCAGGTTTTAGATTATGAGGTGCTATGTAACAAATTACAATGATGTCAAACGAAAGGTTTTGGCAAAAAAACTTAGTGTTGTTTTGATTGCATTCCTTATGCAAATTTAAGTCACGAACAAAATAACACAATTCTGACTAAGATGATAGATTTGGTATGCTGTGTCAGAGACCTTTGAAAAATGATTGTCTACTTATATCCTTTATTGTCAAACCAATTGAGAATTTTAATGTGTAGTTCTTTGCGATTATCAATTTGCAGTTAGTTTTTTTTAGTTTTTACATTGTTATACATTTTGTATCATTAAGGCAGAAACAACAATCTGTGAATAATCACTAATATCCCTTATTTAAAAGTTACCAGTAATAAAAAATAGCACCTTGGGAACTCCTTGAAATTATTTTATTATATTCAAATGGACAATTATAAGAAAGATCGATATAAACACATTAGTTGGCTCAAAATTAAAGGTAATATGCAACATTAATAAATTTGAACCCATTGACTATAATCCAGGAACGATTTGCTTGAATGAGATTTTAGCATAAAAACATAATACCATGATTAATATTAATATATAATTAGACTATGCGAAATTAGAATTTTAAAAAATGTCTGCAGATAAACGTGAATCAATTTTTATATAGCTTCCTACAACTCTTCTGTATAATATATGTTTATGGCTACTTATTTATATCGGCATATGTGACTACATTTTTCATAGGAAACAAAGATTTTCACAACATATGCCCACAAACCATATATCGGATGCTCAGAACTACCCGTATACCCCCCAATAAGATGACACCAACGTATCGCTATCGACTGGTTGCAAAATAAACTTCCGGTGTAACCTGGAAATAGCATAAACAGATCGGATGTTGATTTCTTCAAATGGAACATGCATATTTTTATAGCATATTCGGATTCTACGTTGAAAAATAAATATTTTGTTTGAACATTTTTTGAAAAAATGCATTTTTAGTCATCTGAAGTATCTTAGAAAAGAACATCCTATTAATACAGTTTTATATGCAAACAAACAAAATACGACTTTAACCAACTTTAACTCGTCGTCCTAGAACAATGGAAATAAAGCAATAATCACTTATGTTTCTTTTAGGATGTTGGAAATTCTAACCGTAGGTACTTTCTCTTCAAAAAATGCTTGGCACATATATATCTAATATTCAACGTAGAATCTGAATAATCTATCAAATTATGAACGTGCAATTTGAAAAAATTAATTTCCGGTCTGTTTAAGCCTCTTCTGGTTTAAACCAGAAGTTAATTTTGTATCCAAACTATAAAACATACTCCTTTCACCCATGGATACGTCGTCAGTTTTTAAAAAAATAGGTTGGTGGCATCTTTTTGGGGATGTACAGGTGGTTTTTGAAGATCCGGTATAGCTTTAGAACCGCTAAAATCTATATTCTGATAGATACTTGTGACCTTGAAGAAGTTATACTAGTGAAAAAATCCGAATTCTAAATAGATTTATTTCTTGTATATGTTTAGCAATTGCAATTGGGTATATTGCTAGCCTTATTATACTATTATACTTAAAGTTATTCGTCAATCGATTAGTTATTATTATTTTGGCGTTATATTATTATTCGCAGTGAATTAATGTATAAAAATAAATATGGTTAAAAGTACATTTTGCAGTATTATAAAAAATAACGTATTATATTACTTATTACTACATACATGACAGATGAGTTGCTCTCTCGCGCAGACCTGAAATATACTGAACAAGAGTAATTAATATCAAAAATTTAAATGTTATTATATTTTAATTTAATCCCACTACTAAAAGCAAGGTGATGGAATTTAACTATTAGATAATGTCTTCAGCTAAAACACGTTAACGTATTTTATGAATATTAGAAGTGTTCAGAATACTGATTCCAATAAGTAACGATGCCTAATGCCTTATCCATTTAATTTATAAAGTTCATTATTTGTTTTAAATGGTAACATATCATTAGGGAATTTCATTATGATCAACATCATTATCTATATATTGAAATCGGTCAAACTCTGTCCATTTCTTCATAATGTAATTTATCAATAAATTAATACCAAATCGCAAAGAGAACAGCAACACCTACAATTTTAGGAATTGAAAAAGTGTACACTTTTCAACTCTACTTAGACTACTACTAGAAATCGTTCGTTCACCATGGACTTTTATTAGATAAGGCACATGCTTCTTCATGTCTTCGCAACTTATTATAATTTCTATGCGTTCTCTGCCTGACAAACGAACCTTTGTGATATGTAATATGTAGTAGTGTCAAATGAGAAACACTACTGGGTAAACGTCCAATATTTAAAACTTAAATCTAGTGACCGAAAATAATATACACAAAATAATTTGAATCTGGTTATTAATTAAGAAGTAAATAATACTTAACATTACTTCTTGTTTGCCCAAGAAGTTGATTAAAATCATAGTGCTGATATTAAAGAAAATCTCGCTATTTACAAGGTGCATACGGAAAAGACTGTTTTCGTTTCGAATTTGTTTCTCCAAAAAATATTATGTAATCTCATGATTCAATTACATTGACATCTGTAGAAAAAGGAGCTATATCTAATGGCGCAAATGGAATTATAGCTTACTATTTGAAATGAAATTCGTTGGTCATCATTTTAAGAAATATCCTTCTTTCGTTTTGTTGACATGTCATCAAAAGCTGTAAAAATTAATTTTTAAACACTTTTTGGGAAATAACACCACAAATCACGAAGATTGCTGTATATTTCCAAACGTTTCGGGTTCTAGGAAAGACCCGATTGACAATGGGGTGTGACCTAGACTAGGGAAACTATGAAAAGAGGCACAATTCTAATATGTAAAATTAAAATGTTTGACAATATCTATTATTTGACTTCTGACGTAACTAAGAGAATTTTACTGAATAATATACAGGGTAGCACAGAAACTTCTAAAGATCATATAATAATAAGGTTCCTTTCAAATTGGAAGAATTTGAAAGGGGTGATCTTCAGAATTTTATGTGACTTTATTATTATATGATCTTTAGAAGTTTCTGTGCTACCCTGTATATTATCAAATAAACTTCTTTTAGTTACGCCAGAAGTCAAATATATATATATATATATATATATAAACATTTTGGTGTTAGATTTTAGAATTGTGCCTTATTTCATAGTTTCTAAGCCAATGAGAACGGGTCTGACCTAGACCCCAAAAAGTTTGGAAATATACAGCAATTTTCGTGACTTGTGGTGTTATTTCCCAAAAAGTGCATATACACTTAAAAATACGCCACTAATGTCCTTCAGAAAACAACTGAAAAAATTAATCGCTTGACGTTTTTGAATTTTGTACATACCTTTACCTTAAAACTGGATAGTAGATCTACTGAAATTTCTTATTTGCAAAATGTTTAACCCAACATTTTCAGTGGTATCTTAAAGACTAGTAAATTGTTACCTTAGACAAATACCGTCTAAAAATTTACTTATCTAATTGTAATTGACGACGTAAGCTACTGCTCCCTGCTGCATTCGACTGTACTATGTGTACATTTTTATTCTTCTCAGAATGCATTGATTTGAAAGGACCAAAACTTTAAAGAAATAGTTTGATTTATAAAAATCTCTTAAACAAAAACACTCCAATTAAATCCAAATAATGACTGCATTCTCATGAACCTTTTCGTAAGATATCGACTTACGGGTAAATCGTTTTAGCAAAATAGGTTAATGGTGCTATAATCCGAAGTGCCGTAAATAACTCTCCATCCAGAATTTTATCGTTTAATAGCTTCGTAAACATGACTGCTGCGATCGTCTCTGTGGTATATTTACCCGAAAAAATTAATCTTGGGTATAGTTGCCCATCAACCATGTTGTTTAAGACTAATCTCTCATGCTCTCGAACTTTATTATGAATCGATGTGATTTCATCCTTTTACTGTTCAATGTAGTGGGAGAGTATAGCACTAAAAAAAGTGATAAAAGAATAATGTGTTACGAGCTCACATATAATTTAATACACCCATTAAGCAAGGATGATATAAAATTTTAAATTAAACTAAATTTCATGTATGCACATTCTAGAGAACGCTAGGGTAAACATGTTTAAAAAATGTGCCTTCGATATTTTGTTGAACTGTTAATCAACGTTGTGTGCAGATATTGCAATAAAAGACATAGTTTAGTGCACACTTTTACACAGAGATGTAGGTACCAAATTGAAGGAGAGTGTTTAGTTAACTGCCAGAAATGCTAATATAGATACGGCAGAATTTCAACACAAAATACTTTTTCGTTCAAAGAATTTGTTTCACTAAAGTTAGTATATTCACAGAATAATTTTTTATTTAGTATGATTAATTTCTTAATTGAAGGGTTCTGGTTTTGGTAGCGTAAAATACACATTAACTAAATTATTAGTTAATTAGGTGAAAGAAATATACCATGTGTCCCAGATAAAAGCAACTACATGGGAATATCAGAAACGGCAAAAAATACAGAGTGGCTTAAATGTGAAAAAAGTTGCGCTATTCCAAACCCAATCAGGTGCTGTACCGAAATTAAAAATATCTACAGAGGTTTTCAAAATATAAAAATTTGCAATATCTTGGTAGCTTTGTGTTAGAGACTACGGCCAATCAATTGGCGTTAACGAATTTTTTTCTAGGCTTTCTACATTTTTTGCAACCATAGCCAGCTTTGTTATTTCTTATGGCCATATTGGAGTATAAAATAATTTTACTAAAACATTCTTCTTATGTATTAGTTTTATATGATTGATTTTCTTCTATATAGTTTCATCTTTAGCAAATTGTATTATATTATATATATGTTAGTTCTGATGTTGTCACGAGCATGAAATGTAATTGTAATTCTAGTTATTCGAATACTGTATTTGAGTAACTTGAAGCGAAAACAGAATGCTACGAGAATTATGCGAACCGACTTGAAGAGGGCATTTTACCATCGATCTCGGCAGGGATCAGTTGTCAACTACGCGGATGAATTCCCGGAAACCACCTAAAACATATATATGTATATATATATATATATATATATATATATATATCTTTGTCCTGTTGTGACGATTTCCTCAAGAAATAAGTCTTTTGACTTTCCTTAACAATACATATTTTGTGAAAAATAACAAAGTTTTCAGTTGATCACCTTCAGTATGAGATTTTACAAAACTATAAACATCAATAAAATAATAAAATTATCTAATCTAACTTGATCACCATCAATTTCTGTCCTCGATTCTCTTAATTAATTTACGATATCCGTCAAAGAGATGATCAAACATAAAGTTTATTGAGCCAAGATTATTCAATTCTTTTCATGTCTTTGTTGTTTATTGCAAAGCTTGGTTTGCAAATATCTTATGACTGAGACTTCAAGACTTTTCACACCAGAAAATTTGTTTCTTCCAACTATAACGACTACAATTTTCGTTGATTTGAGACAAATTTTTGATTTCCAAGACTTTCCAAAATAATGTCAAATCGTACCCCTAAATTGCTGATAATTTCCTGTACTAGGTTTTAAATTTCTCAGTACCTAAGTGACAGTGCGCGTTTTTACACTCATATATAATTTACTAATTATTTGTTATTGATTTTAATATCAACGGTTATAACTATTTTTAAAGTCTTATATAATGCATTCTTGCCATGCTGACATTTTATTTCCACGTCTACTGCAGTGAATGCAATTGTGATAAGCTTCAACATAAAAATGAATTTAATTAACCGAATGAAATAAACAACAACGCTAAGATAAACATCTTTTAGAAAAAAATGTTATTTATAAAAAGCTAATTACAGGAAATTAATAATTTCCTTTGTCATGTATTATAAATGGTTTCCAAAAAGGTAGCTGAACATTTCCAAATTTTTTTATATCGGCTGGTATGGCCAGGATCCGACTAGTATGAGTGTTGACGCCTAACTAAGATTTTCTGTTAAATTGTCGTTGTCAGTAATGCAAAACTGAAGTTTTTATCCCCCCCCCCTACCATTAATAAATTTAATCGTATTTATTTTTTATCTATTATTACCAGATAATAAATGACAATTATTTTGGTGCTATGTATATGAAAGTACAATTCGATATGGGAAATAATATCGGTCAAATGATATGCTCTATATACTTTACAAGCAAGAAGCCAAATATTTATGGCCCTGTGGTAGCTTGCTTCAAGCTGTTGAAACCAATTACATTTTTGACGCACCCTTTTCCAGATTAGGCAATCATAATGGTGAGGTAGAGTAAAATGTGAAAGTACTCATAAGTACACTTTATTCAAATTATGATACTCATATTATAATGAAAAGGATGTTGTTAATGAAGTTTACATTATTTCGTAGGTGAATCAACAGACAATTAGCAAACTGTATTCCAAATTTTCAGGAATCAGGAATTAGTTTTTTGCAATGATTTGAATGTAGAGGCTGTTCTGGAATAATTTGGTATTATATTGATTTTGATGAATTAAATTGTGCTGACAAGAGTCTAGTGCTCCTTGATGGATTGTCTATAATAATGAAAATAATTGCGGACTAAATACGTTTTTTTCCCAGACTAGCATGAGTACTACTTTTTTCAAACTTTCTTAAAATTACGGAGAAAGGCAATAGTACCTATTATTTTATTAACTGTAATCGTCCACCATTCTGCTATTCTGTCTTTTTGTTTAGCAGATTACGATTAGGGAGCATTCGTGATAGAATGATATATATATATATATATATATATATATATATATATATATTTATATATGTTTTAGGTGGTTTATATATATATATATATATATATATATATATATATATAAATGATTTGTGGAAACCCGAAGTATGGAAAAACCGACGAAACTACTAAAAAATTTCAAACACGAGGGATTAGACGAAAAAATAACTCAGATTCTGAAAAAACGTGACAAGAAGGAGAAGAAATCCAGCAAGGTTAGTGAAATCTTTTGATGAAAAACCAATAAATCTTGTTTCCACGATGGAAGAAAAACAACAAAATTTAATTAAGAGAATCTTCTCGAAATTTGAATTAACAAGACAAAATGAAGTTAAAATATTAGAACAACAGAGACAAAATGATTTTAAAATATTTGAAGAAAAAAAGGCAAAACGGAAGAAAAAGACAACTGCAATTTGAACAATTAATGCAAATAGTAGCACAAGTTAATAGAACAGTTAATGAAAGAATGCAAATAGTTGACTCAGACATAAAAGAGATAAATGGTGACATTAAGATCATAAAAAATACAGTGGACACTCTTGAAATCAACGTGGATGACCTCGATTCCATCCAAAACCAGGTAAAATTTAAAATCAGTTCTATTCAAAACACAGTTCAAGATAAAATCAGTTTCATCCAAAAGAAGGTTGAAACAGAAATTAAAAAAATGCAGCAGGACTTACAGAGAGGAAAATACCAGAACACCATGAGTACCAAGGTTCCGTTAGCAAACCACCCACATTTGATGGCAGTTGATCTAGGCCCATGTATAAACGGCAATTTAAAGCAGTGGCTACAGCTAATCGATGGGTTAACCAAGAAAAATCTACCTCTCTTAAGAGGTCCGGCCTTAGAACTCTTCCAAAGCATTCCAGTCGACAAAAAGGGCAATTTCGACACGATCATCGCCATCCTGGACAAAAGATACGACAATCAATCCCTGAGCCAAGAATACCAGGTGTAACTAAGTGGAAAAACGCAAAAATCCGGAGAGCCTTCAATAATTATAAAAATAACACAGTTTCATAACCGGCATCAGAAAAATAATGAAGCTTTACTTCGGTCTTGGAAGTAGAGGCAGTCATGTACATGTCCTAACCAAGAGTGCGAGCACATTCCTTCAGCCAGGATGAACTAGAACCATCCCTACGGGCAGTGTTGTCCGGAATCCATAAACTTCTAGAACGAGCACAAAGAACTGACCACGGAGGAGCATGCTACCGGTGTGGACGGACAGGAAACCTTCAACGTGACTGCAGAATGGGGCTACCGGAACGATCACCGACCAGGGGTAACCAACAAAACAGCCACATGTCCAGGGACCGTCAGTCAGTCAGCATAAGGGGGCGAATGCTGACTAACCCTCCACCAGCCCCCAAAACATTTTCCGTCCGGGGATTTTACCGGCATAGCAGCAACCTAGTCATCAAGGGCATAATCAATGGCCAAGTAATTACCATCACCATCGACACAGGAGCAGCTGTGTCCATTTCTAAGTCCAGGGTTTTGAGAGCATCAGAAATCCGGCCCGTTACCAACAACATCCAACTCAGAAAAGCCGCCGGCGAGTTCATGTCAATACAGGGTGAGGCAGCTATCGTGCTACATATAGGGGACAACATGATCCGGCATAGGGTCCTGGTAGCGAATATTAAGAACGATTTTATATTGGGTATGGAACTAATTATCCAGCATGGATTTATGTTCGACCCGAGACATGATGTTCTTCGGTTCTTAAATGAAGAATTTCTATTGACAATGCCCGTTAACAGCTCATCGACCTCCATAAAAATTGTAGCAAAATCTCCAGCCAGAATTCACTGTCGAACGGAATAGATTATTTATGGGCAGCTAGAAAGCAATCCTGGGAGCTGCGTTGGAATGGTGGAGCCCGTGCACTCAGCTCATGACTACTTAGTTGGACGGGCTATAGTTAAAGGCGGACGAGATAAGTAGTTAAACAAAGCGGTTTCTGGAGCGGAAGTGGGCATAAAGGTAACCAGTCATCGAGTTCTCGCCGGGAGCTGCTGCCGAGCTGTTGGTAGTTGTTCTTTGGATAAGAAGAAGAAGACATTGGGAAGAAGAAGACATTGGGGGTGGTCGTAGGTGTGCGCGAAAGACATTTGGGTGTGTTGCAGAGGTGCGCGCCATCTGTTGTTAATAATTGAAAGCCATTGTATTGTGGGTTGCAGGGTGCACGCCATCTGTTGTTGGTTGTGGTGGTTAGAGAAAAAAAAGCTTGGCCGGGTATCGAACGCGGCTTGCCTGATTACAAAGTCAGGTACCCAGCGAGCTGCGCTAATGCGGTTAATCGAGAAATGTTTATTTGAAAAGGTATAGTACATGCCCGTTGCGCGGGCGCGTGTTTTTGGGCGTTGTTCGGTTAGATATTTGGGGGCTGGATGGGGGGATATAGTTGGCTGTAAAAAGGCGCAAGTCCGTGGCGCGGCAATTTTCGCCGGACGTCGAGCTTTGAGACTTAGAATTTTTTTAATGTTTCAAGCGTCTGAAAGATATGGTGTGTTGTTGTCTGTAAAAAAATTTAAAATCTTTTGCTTAAGCCTGCATGCGCGAGAACGTCCACTCCTTCGAGTCTATAGTTTTTGTAAGCGATCGCCTACCTGCGCAAGAAAGGCAACTTTCGCCGGACGCCGAGCGACTATTGTTTAAATAAGTTAGCATATAGTATATTATGAATATTCAGAACATCTTTAATACCTAAATCTATTTGTGATCTTGTCTTCGTACAAGTTATAGTAAGGCCGTCATCATCCAACCGCATATTCAGATTTAAAGAAATAATAATTTATCTAGCGACTAGTTCAAGTATGCCTTTAATACCGTCAACGGAAATAGCCACCGCAACGAAAAGACACTGTGATATCATGTTTACGCTAAAGGATTTTTTCTTGTAAAAATAAACACCATCAAATATATCGTTAAAACAAAATACCCGAGATTAATATTATCCAAATGTAATGTAATCTAACTTGATCACCATCAATTTCTGTCCTCGATTCTCTTAATTAATTTACGATATCAGTCAAAGAGATGATCAAACATAAAGTTTATTGAGCCAAGATTATTCAATTCTTTTCATGTCTTTGTTGTTTATTGCAAAGCTTGGTTTGCAAATATCTTATGACTGAGACTTCAAGACTTTTCACACCAGAAAATTTGTTTCTTCCAACTATAACGACTACAATTTTCGTTGATTTGAGACAAATTTTTGATTTCCAAGACTTTCCAAAATAATGTCAAATCGTACCCCTAAATTGCTGATAATTTCCTGTACTAGGTTTTAAATTTCTCAGTACCTAAGTGACAGTGCGCGTTTTTACACTCATATATAATTTACTAATTATTTGTTATTGATTTTAATATCAACGGTTATAACTATTTTTAAAGTCTTATATAATGCATTCTTGCCATGCTGACATTTTATTTCCACGTCTACTGCAGTGAATGCAATTGTGATAAGCTTCAACATAAAAATGAATTTAATTAACCAAATGAAATAAACAACAACGCTAAGATAAACATCTTTTAGAAAAAAATGTTATTTATAAAAAAGCTAATTACAGGAAATTAATAATTTCCTTTGTCATGTATTATAAATGGTTTCCAAAAAGGTAGCTGAACATTTCCAAATTTTTTTATATCGGCTGGTATGGCCAGGATCCGACTAGTATGAGTGTTGACGCCTAACTAAGATTTTCTGTTAAATTGTCGTTGTCAGTAATGCAAAACTGAAGTTTTTATCCCCCCCCCCTACCATTAATAAATTTAATCATATTTATTTTTTATCTATTATTACCAGATAATAAATGACAATTATTTTGGTGCTATGTATATGAAAGTACAATTCGATATGGGAAATAATATCGGTCAAATGATATGCTCTATATACTTTACAAGCAAGAAGCCAAATATTTATGGCCCTGTGGTAGCTTGCTTCAAGCTGTTGAAACCAATTACATTTTTGACGCACCCTTTTCCAGATTAGGCAATCATAATGGTGAGGTAGAGTAAAATGTGAAAGTACTCATAAGTACACTTTATTCAAATTATGATACTCATATTATAATGAAAAGGATGTTGTTAATGAAGTTTACATTATTTCGTAGGTGAATCAACAGACAATTAGCAAACTGTATTCCAAATTTTCAGGAATCAGGAATTAGTTTTTTGCAATGATTTGAATGTAGAGGCTGTTCTGGAATAATTTGGTATTATATTGATTTTGATGAATTAAATTGTGCTGACAAGAGTCTAGTGCTCCTTGATGAATTGTCTATAATAATGAAAATAATTGCGGACTAAATACGTTTTTTTCTCAGACTAGCATGAGTACTACTTTTTTCAAACTTTCTTAAAATTACGGAGAAAGGCAATAGTACCTATTATTTTATTAACTGTAATCGCCCACCATTCTGCTATTCTGTCTTTTTGTTTAGCAGATTACGATTAGGGAGCATTCGTGATAGAATGATATATATATATATATATATATATATATATTTATATATGTTTTAGGTGGTTTATATATATATATATATATATATATATAAATAAATGATTTGTGGAAACCCGAAGTATGGAAAAACCGACGAAACTACTAAAAAAATTTCAAACACGAGGGATTAGACGAAAAAATAACTCAGATTCTGAAAAAACGTGACAAGAAGGAGAAGAAATCCAGCAAGGTTAGTGAAATCTTTTGATGAAAAACCAATAAATCTTGTTTCCACGATGGAAGAAAAACAACAAAATTTAATTAAGAGAATCTTCTCGAAATTTGAATTAACAAGACAAAATGAAGTTAAAATATTAGAACAACAGAGACAAAATGATTTTAAAATATTTGAAGAAAAAAAGGCAAAACGGAAGAAAAAAGACAACTGCAATTTGAACAATTAATGCAAATAGTAGCACAAGTTAATAGAACAGTTAATGAAAGAATGCAAATAGTTGACTCAGAATAAAAGAGATAAATGGTGACATTAAGATCATAAAAAATACAGTGGACACTCTTGAAATCAACGTGGATGACCTCGATTCCATCCAAAACCAGGTAAAATTTAAAATCAGTTCTATTCAAAACACAGTTCAAGATAAAATCAGTTTCATCCAAAAGAAGGTTGAAACAGAAATTAAAAAAATGCAGCAGGACTTACAGAGAGGAAAATACCAGAACACCATGAGTACCAAAGGTTCCGTTAGCAAACCACCCACATTTGATGGCAGTTGATCTAGGCCCATGTATAAACGGCAATTTAAAGCAGTGGCTACAGCTAATCGATGGGTTATCCAAGAAAAATCTACCTCTCTTAAGAGGTCCGGCCTTAGAACTCTTCCAAAGCATTCCAGTCGACGAAAAGGGCAATTTCGACACGATCATCGCCATCCTGGACAAAAGATACGACAATCAATCCCTGAGCCAAGAATACCAGATGTAACTAAGTGGAAAAACGCAAAAATCCGGAGAGCCTTCAATAATTATAAAAATAACACAGTTTCATAACCGGCATCAGAAAAATAATGAAGCTTTACTTCGGTCTTGGAAGTAGAGGCAGTCATGTACATGTCCTAACCAAGAGTGCGAGCACATTCCTTCAGCCAGGATGAACTAGAACCATCCCTACGGGCAGTGTTGTCCGGAATCCATAAACTTCTAGAACGAGCACAAAGAACTGACCACGGAGGAGCATGCTACCGGTGTGGACGGACAGGAAACCTTCAACGTGACTGCAGAATGGGGCTACCGGAACGATCACCGACCAGGGGTAACCAACAAAACAGCCACATGTCCAGGGACCGTCAGTCAGTCAGCATAAGGGGGCGAATGCTGACTAACCCTCCACCAGCCCCCAAAACATTTTCCGTCCGGGGATTTTACCGGCATAGCAGCAACCTAGTCATCAAGGGCATAATCAATGGCCAAGTAATTACCATCACCATCGACACAGGAGCAGCTGTGTCCATTGCTAAGTCCAGGGTTTTGAGAGCATCAGAAATCCGGCCCGTTACCAACAACATCCAACTCAGAAAAGCCGCCGGCCAGTTCATGTCAATACAGGGTGAGGCAGCTATCGTGCTACATATAGGGGACAACATGATCCGGCATAGGGTCCTGGTAGCGAATATTAAGAACGATTTTATATTGGGTATGGAACTAATTATTCAGCATGGATTTATGTTCGACCCGAGACATGATGTTCTTCGGTTCTTAAATGAAGAATTTCTATTGACAATGCCCGTTAACAGCTCATCGACCTCCATAAAAATTGTAGCAAAATCTCCAGCCAGAATTCACTGTCGAACGGAATAGATTATTTATGGGCAGCTAGAAAGCAATCCTGGGAGCTGCGTTGGAATGGTGGAGCCCGTGCACTCAGCTCATGACTACTTAGTTGGACGGGCTATAGTTAAAGGCGGACGAGATAAGTAGTTAAACAAAGCGGTTTCTGGAGCGGAAGTGGGCATAAAGGTAACCAGTCATCGAGTTCTCGCCGGGAGCTGCTGCCGAGCTGTTGGTAGTTGTTCTTTGGATAAGAAGAAGAAGACATTGGGAAGAAGAAGACATTGAGGGTGGTCGTAGGTGTGCGCGAAAGACATTTGGGTGTGTTGCAGAGGTGCGCGCCATCTGTTGTTAATAATTGAAAGCCATTGTATTGTGGGTTGCAGGGTGCACGCCATCTGTTGTTGGTTGTGGTGGTTAGAGAAAAAAATGCTTGGCCGGGTATCGAACGCGGCTTGCCTGATTACAAAGTCAGGTACCCAGCGAGCTGCGCTAATGCGGTTAATCGAGAAATGTTTATTTGAAAAGGTATAGTACATGCCCGTTGCGCGGGCGCGTGTTTTTGGGCGTTGTTCGGTTAGATATTTGGGGGCTGGATGGGGGGATATAGTTGGCTGTAAAAAGGCGCAAGTCCGTGGCGCGGCAACTTTCGCCGGACGTCGAGCTTTGAGACTTAGAATTTTTTTAATGTTTCAAGCGTCTGAAAAATATGGTGTGTTGTTGTCTGTAAAAAAATTTAAAATCTTTTGCTTAAGCCTGCATGCGCGAGAACGTCCACTCCTTCGAGTCTATAGTTTTTGTAAGCGATCGCCTACCTGCGCAAGAAAGGCAACTTTCGCCGGACGCCGAGCGACTATTGTTTAAATAAGTTAGCATATAGTATATTATGAATATTCAGAACATCTTTAATACCTAAATCTATTTGTGTTCTTGTCTTCGTACAAGTTATAGTAAGGCCGTCATCATCCAACCGCATATTCAGATTTAAAGAAATAATAATTTATCTAGCGACTAGTTCAAGTATGCCTTTAATACCGTCAACGGAAATGGCCACCGCAACGAAAAGACACTGTGATATCATGTTTACGCTAAAGGCTTTTTTCTTGTAAAAATAAACACCATCAAATATATCGTTAAAACAAAATACCCGAGATTAATATTATCCAAATGTAATGCTCTCATAATATACTTAATAATGGTATGTTATAATATTTTATTTCATACCGAAACACAACCAAATATTTTACCAAAATACCTGTGAATACCATCTCCAATTAATTTACTGTGTGTATATAGAACATTGGAAAATAAATAGCTCCGATTATAAATATATCTGTCTGACCTGAAAGAATTCAACGATGACAATAACAAAAGATAAGCGAAACCGCAACAGCATGTTGGTGAACTGATAACCATACGAAACTCGAGCACTGGTTGAAAGTGCAGTGGCTGGTTGATTGTAAACAAAATCGTTAATTATAAAAGTAGATGCGGTTTTCATTGAAGAGATAATGGTAGTTAATAATGTAAAAAATAAATACGTAAATGAGGAATAATAATTGCGACTTGAATCGTTGGATTTTGTATCGAGCGGCGGGTAATTCGGAAAGAATACCGTTGGAGAAATGGTAGAAACGACTGGAACCGTAGAAACGGATGGTTGAAGCCGCTACAAAAACTATAAATCGTAGAAACGACTGGGACAGTAAAAATGGCTGGTTGGAGCCACTACAAAAACTAGAAACGTCTCGTAAAAACTACTGGGCCAGTAGAAACGACTGGTAAAATGGTTGGAGTCACTACAAAAGCTAGAATAGGCCCGTAGAAAATACTGGGCCAGTAGAAACGACTGGATGAATAATGAAACCACTACACTAACTAGAAATGACACGTAGAAACTACTAGAACCATAGAAATGACTGGTTGGAGCCGCTACAAAAGCTATTAACGGCCCGTAGAATCGATTGGGCCAGTAGAAACGACTGGTTGGAGCCGCTACAAAAACTAGAAATCGTAGAAACGACTGGAATAGTAGAAATGGCTGGTTGGAACCTCTACAAAAGCTAGAAACGTGCCGTGGAAACTACTGGGCCCGTAGAAACGACTGGTTGGAGCCGCTACAAAAACTAGAAATCGTAGAAACGACTAGAAACTTAGAAATGGCTGGTTGGAGCCGCTACAAAAGCTAGAAATGGCCCGTAGAAAGGACTGGGACAGTAAAAATGGCTGGTAGAATGGTTGAAGCCACTACAAAAAATATAAAAGTCTCGTAAAAACGACTAGAAACTTAGAAATGGCTGGTTGAAGCCGCTACAAAAGCTAGAAATGGCCCATAGAAACGACTGGGACAGTAAAAATGGCTGGTAGAATGGTTGAAGCCACTACAAAAACTAGAAACGTCTCGTAAAAACGACTAGGACCGTAGAAACGACTGGTTGGAGCCGCTACAAATGCTATAAACGTTCCGTAGAAACGACTGGAATAGTAGAAATGGCTGGTTGGACCCACTACAAAAACTAGAAATCGTAGAAACGACTAGAAACTTAGAAATGGCTGGTTGGAACCTCTACAAATGCTAGAAACGTCCCGTAGAAACGACTGCGTCAGTAGAAACAGCTGGTAGAATGGTTTGAGGCACTATAAAAACTAGAAATCGTAGAAACGACTAGACACTTAGAAATGGCTGGTTTGAGCCGCTACAAAAACTAGAAATCGTAGAAACGACTGAAAACGTAGAAACGACTAGAACGATCCATAGAAACGCAAGGAAATATACATAAATACCTTGATGTTGATATATCATATGCTGCTCTGAAATAAAATTGTAAATACAAGACACTGTTTTACTACCAAAAGTACTTCTGTTTAGAACATTATTATTTCTCTCTCTAGCTTCATTTATTAAAGAAAGAGATCGGAAATCTGATAAGAACGCCCTGTAAACAGGGCCTTCCGGTCATGACGTCATAAGCTACACTCTCATTGGCTGACTACCTGCTAACCAGCAGTTTGTTTATCTTATATGCTTATAAAGAATAGATATGTCCCGATTTAAAAGTTTCCAAAGTAGGATTCCGTTTCATATTTGAGGAGTGTCTTTATGCCACTAGAAATACTAGAAATGGTGGGAGCCGCTACAAAGGGTAGAAATGTTTGAAACCGTTACAAAGGCTAGGGCCATAGAAACGACAGGAACCGTAGAAGTGACTGGTGAGGTTAAACAAAGTCACTACAAATGCTAGAAACTTTTGCTATAAATGGTTTGAAACAAATCCGTTGCAAAAAGTAGAGCCCAGGAATGTTGGAAATGGGATATTGGGAATAAATATATAACTTTTTGTAAGCCAGCGGTAGGAACAAACAAATCTTTAGGATTGACCGAACCTAACCTACCCTAACCTCAACTCCCTCAATCAATCTTAACCTAACCTCAGTTGATACCTTCTAACTGCCCTGTTTGAAGGGCGTCCCTAACCTAACCGCCCTGTTTGAAGGGCCTCCCTGCTCTTTTACTATGACGTCATAAGCTACTGATGTTCATCATTGGTTGGTTACTTATTACTAAGAGCTAACAGAACCATACATCTCTGTTTTTCGCGTTTGATGGACTTGGGAGCTACACGATGAACTACTTCGTTCCTCAAGCGTTTCACTACCTGAGACTGTATTCTGTGAGAAACAACGTTCAGAACCTCATGATGACGTTCCGATGCCTTGACAGATTCTTCTTCTAATCGAACTCGATGCATTTCGGCTTTGGCTCGTTCTTCCTCAGCTTGAATATGTTCTTTTTCAGCATTAACTCGTTCCTCATCAGTTCGCATACGATAACGATCTGCTTTGTTTCTCTCTTCTTCCTCCAGAAACATCAATATATCTTTATGCGATTTGTTAGTTTTGATCCCAGTTCGAACAAGTTTTTGAAATCGTGAAACAATGTCATCTCTTTGAAGTCTATTAGAATGTTTATTATTTAAGCCCATTCAATTTTTTTACTGTTTCAGCAAAGTCCGAAAACGTTTTAAATAACCAACCATGTTATGTAATTTTTCATTCTTAACTTTCTGCAAGGGAATTATTATAATAACTATCATTGCTGGTTTTGTAAGCGTTATAGAAAGACTTCATTAGTTTACTCATTTAATGTAAGAGTGGCGTTCGTGTAGTGGAAATATTTTCACTACATGAAAGTTGGATCGAAAGCTTTTATAATGTAGTTCCAGTGCATAATGTTTTTGTCTTATATATTTCTCTTTGTCCTAAATCATTTTGAGAAAGTCCATGAATGAGAGTAAGTGACTTTTCCATACATTGTATTCATTATATGGATTATTTTACCAATCATGAGTTTATCACATTACAGAAAATTTTTAATAAGACTGATAAACTGACTTTAGATATTTTCGGCATTGATTGTCCCATCATATCTTTGTATGATCAACTTAAAACTCTATTAAATAAGATTTTAGCTACATATTAAATTGTTATTATTTGAAAATAAAAATATAACTTTGTGACATTGTTTTACTGATCTTACTGCATTTGAAATTTAAAATTAAAAACTGTTGCTATTGTGCTATAGACATATTCTTGGTAACTAGTACTCAACTGTCTAATTTTTTTATTATTTAAATGAATTGAATTGTTTTAAAGAGTGGCGTTCGTGCAGTGGAAATCTTTTCACTAAGCTGAATCGAAAGCTTTTATATTCAGTGTAAAATGATTTAGCCTTATGTATTTCTCATTGTCTTCAATCATTTTGAGACAGTTCATTAAAGATGTCATTTTCCATATATTGTATGCATTATATGAATAAGGTTTCTTATTATAGGTTAGGGTGTGTTAGAGTCCTAGTACGCATTCCATCCCTAATGATTGATATGTTGAGGTCTAGGGTCTGTTTGAATAAACCAATGAGAGAGGAATCATTTTGATAGATACTTAAGCGTAATTTGACAACCGATCTCTTCTTTTATGTTTTTTAGTGAGACAGAGTGAGACAACATATTCCTTGAACAGGTTATGTTTCTTGTTATATAGAGAAAATGGCCGACTAATGACGCTGCAGAAAAAAAAAATTTGGACATCCTGACGGTTTAGCCATATTTCCTTAGATCTCGGAAAATTATGACTTTGATCTTAATGCTTCGTATGTTATGATTCAAAAGCAGACTAATGGTAGGTGGTCTGCTGATAAACTAGGCAATGACAGTGATGACGTCACAGAAATTGTTCAATGGCACATTTTTGATTCAATATATATGTGCCTGGAGTAAACTTTTCCATTTCATACAATATGCTTATAAACTTATTTTTATATAATTTGATAACACCAGGCCTGGTTACAGCTTTTTTTTGTCTTATATTGCTTCTAGTATGTTCACAATTATAACCCTGTGAGTTGCTAGTTTTAAATTTGTATGTGTGTAGTTTAATAGGTTGGTTACGTTTTCTTAAATGTTATTCATTATGTATAAACTCGTGCATAGGAATGTGTTTTCTATTATCTAACATTCGTACATCTTACAAACAAATTCGTGTTATTCACATTGATATTGAAGGATGACATGCCAACACATGGTTTAAGGGCTTTTGTTTGTTGCACAATGAAGTCCACCCATTCTTGACCAAGATTTTCTGGACTGTTCAATGTGAAAGACCCTCCATGTTCAATTCTGTATCTACATGATTCAAAACAAAAAATATTTAAACCATATGACTTTTATTTCACAGTTTAGATTGACAACTCTTTCCACCAACAGTAATTTAATTCAGAGCAAAGTGTTATTGGAAGAACAATATTGTTACATCAAACACCCTTACAGTATTTCAAATGATTGATTGATAGATACGAAAAAATTCATTTCTAATGGATACTTCTGTTTTGACAAATTATAACCTTCGCTAACATCTTCACCAAGGTTAAAAAGCCGCAATAATTGATAGTGATGCAGATATCAAATAAAGCACAAACATCGTATATCTTTAGAATATTTGTAGGATTAATTTCAATTTAACAAGAATTTCTACTCAGTATTTTACAACATTTCTTTATAAATAATTTTCTTTTTTCGGTGGTGTGTTGTTGTCTGTGTGCAATGTTGAATGGCTGCCTTTTGAACTAAATATTCAGCTATGATAAATAATGAAATAATCTCAACCATTAAGTCTTGCAATAGATTATTTAATACGCATATAATTATCTGAAAACATATTAATTTGATGCTACGAATTTTGTTGTGGCTCCGTTTACAAACTTTTGAATGCTTTGGCTGTTTTATCTTCATTGTGTATATCAAAGCAGGGTTAAAAGCATGTGGAATGATGAATTGAACTTGTCTTTTTTCTGCTACCGGAGTTGTTTTGGTTGTGACTGGGTCTAGTAGTGTTCTCCAGTGACAAATTCTCAGTTTCGGCTGCGTGTGGTGGTTCGTCGCTTTGTCTTTCAACATGTCGAAAGCTAGCAAGCCATAATAGTAGATAAGATGGGGCGTTCCTGTGACAATTCGATGGCATGTCCCTCAAACTGTCCACCGTAATAGGGGGGTCCCCAGTTCTTGTAGAATGGCATCGCCAATGTCCAGAGGGTAGTTTGTCACTTTGTCATCAAGAAATTGTCTCAAACAATGGATTAGGCGACAAAAGGACATCTTAGGTGTGACAAAGTTGACAAAAAGTGACAATTTGGCTAGACGTAGATGGTGAAGAGATCGCCAATAACCAGAAGGGTTTGCTGGGAAAAGCGTATCGCTTATCAGTAGTATTGATCTCTTCTTCTTCGCTAGCTGTTCGGCTATCTTTGTTTAGCGAAGGCTGTCCTTGTCTGGCTTTTACTAGGGGTGGGCTAACCTAGCGTATCGCTTATCAGTAGTTTTGATCTCTTCTTCTTCGGTAGAATGTATATTTTCGTGGTCTTTGTCTAACACACCAAATTTCATTATGATAAAAAAATATAAGCCACTTACTCTCTTTGTTTAATACATAGTTACCGTTTTATTAATTAATGTAACTAATATATGTATAAATATAAAAACGTAATTTTTTGTATTGACAAATTTTGCTAAAAATAAAATTTTTGCTTCCTTTCTATAATAAAATAAATTTCATTATTATAAAGAAAAATGAGCCACTTACTCTCTTTTAATAGTTAAGGTATTATTAATTCATGTACCTAATATATGTATAAATAAAAAATTTAAACTTTTTATATTGACAAATTTTGCTAAAAAATACCTTATTCTAAAAATTATATAAACAATTAAAAACAACTGCATTATTAATTCCAATAACAAGGTCAGGAATGCTTGATAAATTAAATCATTAATTCATTATCGTGAAAGAAGACCAAACATGTGAAATTTTATTTACAAACATCTAATTATTTACAAGTGTCTATCGCTGCATTGATAACACTGCAAATTTTAATCATTAATTAATTATCATGAAAGAAGACCAAACATTTGAAATTTTATTTATAAACGTCTCATTTTTTAGTATATATATATGTATCGCTGCAATAATAAAATGTTGCAATGTGAAATTCCATTTCGAAATTATGTGATTTTTTCATTTATAATTAGTGCTTAGATAAAATTTGTAAACCTAAGATGTTGATACAATTGAAAAAATCTCTAGGAAATAATAATTTACTGCCTATAAAAGGTACAGAACTTGCAGTGAAAAACAAGTGAGTTTCAGTGTAAAAAGGTTCAAAAATAGCAAAACAACATGTAAGTAAATATATACTATTTATTATTAAAATATTTCTAATTCAATAAGATTTTTTTATTACATCTATTTAATTCTTGTATACAACTTGTATAGTTCCACTGTAATAAAGCAACATAATGATGTGATATATTTTTACTAAAATCATTAGGTGAGGTTGTTGTACACGGTGGAACTCTAAATCTTAGTTCCGCATACTTAGATGCCCATATGTCACTGTCTGCCTCAAATCCTGCACTGAGTGAGAGGCATGCTGCCAAATCTGATCGAACTTCAAGCAGATTTCTTCTCGATTCATTTAGCGATTTTTTTAGAGCAATTAATTCATTTAAAGTAGTCATATGTGTTTCTTCCAACTGTTTAATGGTTGCCTGATACTCTGTTTCAGTTTTCATCATACTAAGGGTTGTGTTCTCGTTTTCAATTAATGATTCAGATACTGCAGTTACAAAATTACTACTTTTATTTCTTAATTCTGTTATGTTTCCTTGTCTTGTAGAATATAGCTTAAATTCAGGATACTTTGATAACAGTTTACTAAAACTGATTTGTAAAGAAGTTTGGTTTGCCAATTCATGTGTTATATATAAGCTTCCATTATGTGGTGAGTATTCAGAGAAAAACACTTCATTTCCAATAACAATACATAGTGAACATAAATTAAGAATAATGTTTATAAACATTTTTCTTTATTATATATTCTTCGTTTAATAACCACAACGTGCACTGTAGACAAATACTACAATATTTGTATTTTGATCTTCTTGGTGTATTTTGAGTGAAACTTCTTGTTGTATTTCTTGCACACTGTAAAGTTACAATAGTAAGGAGTAAACTTTCAGTGTTTTTAAAACAATTTGTACAAGTATAAGAAATGGATACGTTCATACTGTCAATTTAATAGACTGTATTTGATATTTATTTAAGATTCTCCCCTCTTTTAGTTTAAGATATAGAGTTGCGCTGTTACAAAAAAATTGTAATGTCTCTAAATAAACAATTTATAATATTTTTTATTTATATTACATAATATTTGTACATTGTTCTTACAACATTAGTTAAAGGATTATATTTTACAAGGCGATCATGAAGAATGAGACAATATGCAGTAGTTTTTTCTGGTATATTCTTGCTTGTTTCGAATTCTAATCTGACATCAACAGCTCCACCTTTAATGGTATCTATTTGTCGGCTACAGTCAATTACATATAATGTGGTTTGTTTAGAAAAGTCTTCTGGAGTTAGAGAAACTTGAATGAACTCTCTGTTATAATATACCGCTTGGAAGTTAGCAAACATTTCATAAAGTGTTGCAAAATTCTTTTGATCAAAATTGAGATTTAAATTATCATATGGGTAAACTTCAGAATTTAAATACAATTTTATATTTGTGATGTTACAATGATCAAATTCTGACATAGTCTTGTGAATATTATTTTTTCGATCAGTATGGAATGCTACAATAACAAAACGAGGTTTTTCCAGTTGACTTGTCGTTTTCACTGCCCAGGTATGTTTTTGACTTTGCTGTAAAAGTGGATACTCTAACACCTCCCAGGAACGAAAGCCGATAGGCAAATCTTTTCCACGTTCTATATATTGCAAAAATTGGATTTTGTGAGCATCAGATAATGACACATGAGGTACTTTCCAAACAACTTTATTTAGGTGAACTTTTGGTTTTTCTGTAGCTACAGAACTAACTGCAGCGTTGGTGTCTGTATTGGCACGTACCAGAATTAAATTTTGACTTGCTGAAATCACTAGGCGACGAAAATCTTCACAAAAGCCAAGTAGTAATTTTAGAGGAATGCATACTGCAAAATTTCCGTTAACGTCACACATATTTGGAGTGCCTTCAAGATTCCATCCTGCATTATACCATCGAATTATTTCGTTTTTGGAACATGATAGATAGGTCTTTATCGTTGATGTGATTCCAGGATTTCTTGTTCGATCGACTACTGTTTCACCAAGTTCATAACGAATTTCTTCAAAGAGGAATGCAAAACCATTATTAATGAATCTTAATGTTGGACTGTACTTATTTTCTGAGTTTAAAAGTTTTCCTTCCAGGTACAGAAAACTTTGAGAAGGTAGAGTGTACACGTCTTGAGTTTGTATAGGGATTCTTATCTCATCATTATTGAAAAATGTAGTATTTGCATAAGGTGTGTAGGAATGATATTCAAAATTGGTTATAGCATTATCCACAAGAACATTATCAGCCACTCGTAGTATATTAAGCGTCATTTTTTTTTTGTTTAAACACACACCGGAACAAACAGAAAAGTTTTTTAAGTCTTACACTTATACTTAATTTTATTCTGCAAATGAATGCTTTGAATTGTCCTCTCTCTATAGTTTTCTTCTTTTTCTTCTTATTTTTTTCTTCTTTATGTTTAGCCGTTGTTAAGTTCGTACCTTGAATCCCAAAGATACTAAAAATTGCTTATTGATAGGTGTTAACTGTTTCACTTGTTGTCTGATACTGGCGTTTTTATAGATTGGCTGTAGATATTTTATAGGTTGTTCCTGTTGTGATAAATAATTAGATGGATTATCATATTTGAAAACCATGTCAATTAAGTCGATTTAAATGCAATCTTATCGTAACAACTTCACTTTTAAAATTAACCAAATTTCCATTTTGGTCTGTTATTTTAATAATAATCTCATTTATATATCTTGTATTGATTGGTAGATAAATAACGTTGGTGGGGTTTTCAACAATTTTGTAACAAGGCGGGACATTGGGGTAAAACATATGGATTATATGGACGGGTATATCATTGTTGAAAGAATTCTGAATTAAATTGCATTCAATGCAAATAGCATTTACTTTTGAAATGCTGATTGGATAATCTGAATAGTGCCATTTCTTAGGTTTTAATTTTCTATTATCAAATCCTAATAAAGGACCAATGGTGTTAGATTTCTCAAAATCAATTTCTTTGTTACATTTTATTTCACATTTAAATGTGTTATGATTAGCTCTCAATATTAATACAGGTTTTTCTGTTTTTTTATTTTTCTTATTATCATCTTTTTCCACAGGTTTCAAATTCTTCTGTATAGGTTGTGACGATAATACAGATGGTACAGCTGTCTCCTTTTGTTGTTCTTCATGATCAGTTAGCAAAGTGTGAAGCGTTTTTTCAATATCCTGTATTTCATAGGTGCCAACCGGTAATTCTAATTTCATACCGTTAATATAAAACTTGTTGTTGGTTTCATCGATATTTGAGATGGTATTAAAGGTCATAAAATCAATTAACCCCATGACATACGTAGCATCATCTTCTAGAATAATTGGTGGGTAAATCTTGTTACTGAGAATTGAAGCACGTTCAGAGAACGTAAATGTATATGAAGACATCTTAATCTGTCAAAGGTTACCAAATAACTAAAACTATTTATATGGTTTTATTAAATATATTCACTTAATTATTTTTACTATTCACAATTTTCAACTAGATTATTATTACGTAGTTACTAACAAGTTTCAACTCGCATTAATACTAATGTTTCCTTTCGGTACCTGGTACAATATGAGACCCTTTGAATTCCATAATCTGTACATATACCAGACTTGTAAACTTGAAAACTTGCACCACAATCATCACATTTAAATGTTAGTATTATACCTCTTCTATTGTCTGCCATTTTGTTTTTTTTTCTAATTACCTCTTGAAACACAACACACAGAGCAGCTTGAATTTAGTAATTTTCTTTGCATGGGTGTTCCGCAATATAGACAATAAACAGTAGAGCTAGAGCTACGTTTTTCAGTAATTATTCTTTTAGTTCCACACTTGTTACACCAGCAGTCCATAAGAACCGTACACTGATAATGTTCATCGGTAGGAACAGGCATTTATAAAAAATATATGAATGTATATTGTTCAAAGGTTTTCAAAGTAATGAGACAAATTTGATTTGTTTACGCCTTTTATTGAGATAAAAAATATAAACATAAGTGTCCACAATTAAAACTGTTATAGTTCTGAAACTTATTATAGTTATATACAATTTTACATAGTTCAGTGGAATTAAAATATTTTATAACTTCAAATGGAGGCCTAAGGTTTCCAAAGCTATCAAAATAGGTTACTGTTGAACCGCTTTTCTTATATGCTGTCCAATGAGTTCCAGGACCAATTGTAGAATCTAAGTTGATAACTCCTCTTTCAATTTTATGAATTTTTTTAGGTAAATTGTCTCTCATGAACACTCCTCGGAAATTTGGAATTTTCCAGATTTTTGCATATTTATCTATATCAATATTTGTTAGCGGACGTTGTGGTAGTTTTTTGGAGGGTGTAAAAAAAGACCGAAGCCTTTTCTGTAAGGACGTAAGTATAGTCCTTTTCCTCCTACAGCAATAGACTCCATTTGTCTATTATGTCGTTTAGCTTCCTCTAATTTTTGTTTTGCCATCTTAACATCATTTATTACTTTTGCAACAGCTGATCCTCCTGCGGCGATCGATCCCAGAGCAGAAAGTCCTGCAAAAATGGGAATAAGGGGTAAAATACCACCCTTCTTAGGTACTTGTATGATACGAGGTGGAGTAGACTTGATATGTTTCTTAATTGATTTAGCAGATTTCAATGCAACTTTTATGGCAGCATCTAAAGTACGAGGTTTATGTTTAAGCACATGTTTCCTTATTTGACTTATAGCTCTTGTAAACCCTAGAAATTTTCTGCTCGGTTTTTTCTTCAACACTCCACTTTTTGTTAACTTTTTTGTTTTACACCTTGACTTTATTTTAACCATACTTCTCTCTTGATTATAGTACGTTTTATATGAATGTTCAGTAAATACTGATAAAATTTTAAGAGAAACTATTTTTTATACTAATTGATTCTGTTCACTTTTGTCACTGGGGTAGTGTCATGTTCAAAACCACCATCACTATCATCTAGTTTTCTTTTTCGATTTTGTTGATTGTCAAAAATAAGAGGTTCATCTAAATCAAGTTTTAACTTTTTAGGAATTACTTCTTCGTCATTAAGTTGTTGTAATTTTCTTTTACCCACTCGAAATTTACGAGTTTGAGGAGATATTAGACGACGTTTTATATTTTCAGAATTATAAATGTCATCATCACTGGTATCCCTTTTACGTTTTCGATTATATTCAATTTCCATATTCATATCAATTTCTTGAGGTTCATTTACAGGTTTTTCTTTTTTGTTTATTTTTTTTATTTGAACCTTTGGTTTTCTTCGTCTCCTTTGTGATGGTATTTTTTTAATGGATTCCACATCATTACCATTCAAAATTGTTATGCCGTCTTGTATATTCTTGAGAGTATTTTCAATCATAAGTTTAGTTTTTTCCATTAACTTTATACACTTTCGAATCGTTTGTTTATTAGTAGGTCTTTTCAAGCCCATACCTAATTTCACTTTAGTTTTCATTGCTCCTGCAATACCGAGAGCTGCTATTCGTTCACCTACAGATGCGTCTTTAGAATGAAATCTCTGAAGAGCTTCTTCAGCTAATATTTTATCTGCCTTATGACGTAACTTTGTATCACTTTCACTTTCATAAAATTTATCGTGTTTTAAACAGCTAGCATCTAGTGGATTTGTTGGTAGACTTCCTTGTAATAGACGTTGTTTGAGTTTTGTTCCAGGCCCACAATAATTATAACCTGGTATATGCATTTCAAACGGTAAATTATTTATAGCTGAATTTAATAAACCTTGACCTGAATATAACTTCATGATGTTATTTTATTAACTATCACCTTAAAACTAACATATATTATTTGTTTTGTGAATATTTATCTCATTTTATAGTAATGTGTCAAAGAATGAGGGTGGTAAAACAAAAAACTTCTTTAGCTATTGAAAATGATAATTTCAATAGTATACCTGAAAATAAAAAGCATGGTCCATTGTTTCCGTCAACTGTGAGGTGTATTCTGGTGGGGCCAAGTAATTGCGGTAAAACCAATGTTATGGTTAATCTAATTGAACACTTGAACGGACTGAGATTTGAGAATGTTTATGTTTATTCAAAGTCCTTGTATCAACCGAAATATGTTTATCTGGAGAAGTTACTAAAGCCAATACAAGGCATCGGTTATTACCCGTTCAATGCTAGCGAAAATATTCTACATCCTTCAGAAGCAAAAAAAAATTCAATATGTATATTTGATGATGTGGCTTGTGATAATCAAGATGTCATACGTCAATATTTCTCTATGGGAAGGCACAGTCTAGTGGACTCGTTTTATCTGTCTCAGACGTATGCGAAGGTCCCAAAACATCTCATTAGAGATAACGCAAATTTTTTGGTTCTTTTCAAACAAGATGATTTAAATTTGAAACATGTTTATAATGATCATATTGGTAGTGACATGTCTTTTGAACAGTTTAAAAGCTTATGTGCCATGTGTTGGTACAGACCATATGGATTTTTATCTATCTCTAAAGACAGCAACATCAATGAGGGACGTTACAGAAGAGGTTTTGATCACTATATATGTTTCAAATAAGAGAATTAATTTTAGTATAATCATTAACATCATAAGTGTAAGATATATCAGAAACTGATTGAACCAGATCAATAGCGGATAATAGCAGATAAAAGCGGATCAAAAGCGGATCGAAAGCGGATTGAAAGCGGATCAAAAGCTCATGACAACCAGATACTAACTGTCTAATTAGCAACATGAATCTATCAGAGAAGGAACTAAAAAAACGTCTTGTACAGAAACGTACAATTGTCAAAAGAAAAATTACAGCTTCTCAAACATGGTGAAATTGTTAAGGAAAAGTTATTTTCTCCCATAACAAAACATCTAAAGGACATTGAAAGTAAACTGAGTCACAAGGAACATAAAACCGATAGAGCTAGTAAGGTGGAAGAAGAGAAAACTTTTTTTAAAACTGAGGATCCTAGTCATGTTGATGAAGAAAAAGATTTTATTTTCAACGATGAACTATACCCATCAATACTATCACATCAAGCTGAGTCGCTGTATCAGGAAACACCGAAGATTCCTCGTAAACTTTCAACGAGTTTATCCACACCTACAGGTCAGTTACGATTATTGCAAGATGAAAATGAAGATCCGAGTGAAAATAAAATGACAATTCTTCAAGAAATCACATCTGATGATGAGATAGGATCATTACATTCTCCTGCAACACCTGGACGGTTTGCTGATATTGCTGAAAAATCCTATGTTGACTATTTAGACCAGTATGATCCATTACCCAGAAAATATATAAATGACATGTATTATGATGATGATAATAAGGAATTTGATCATAAGTATGGTGTCAGATTAGATACCGATACTGAGAAACTTATGATTGGTGACTCAAGATTAGATATTGATGGATCTGATATTATCGTTAAGAAGAAACGATATCGAGGTAGTATGGGGTTATATGAATTATTGTTCAAAAAACGACTGAAAGGCTACTCTAAAGAAGATGAAGATAATTATAAACAAATTGTAGCAAAAACTAATGCTCATAGACGTTATTATAAACCTAACAAACAAATAGATGGTAGCAAAATGAAAAAATATAAAAAAATTATTGCTCCTATGGTGGCAGGGAAAGGAATTTTTATGGAAGTGGATAACAATAAAATTGATTACGTTCATTGGGATGATCCAAATGAACTTGTTGATAGGTTACGATTACTACTCGCTTCACAAACAGCAGGACATACAGGCCACACAAACGAACTAACAGCCAGGATAAATTTTAAAAGACGAAAAGTCATTATTAAATCTTTAGATGATCTCTTTCAAGCTGATTTAGTGGAAATGATACCATACGCTAGAGAAAATAAAGGCTATAAATACATATTGGTTGTAATCAATTGTTTTTCAAAATTTGTTTGGGCCTATCCCATAAAGTCAAAAAATAAGTCTGAGGTTTGCTCAACCATGGAGAAAGTTTTAAAACAGCAAACACCTAAGAATCTGCATACTAATGCTGGTACAGAATTTTTCAATAAAGATTTTAAGAAGTTAATGAACAAATATAAGGTGAATCATTATAAGGTGTTTAGCGAGAAAAAAGCGTCAATTGTGGAACGAGTAAATCGAACTTTGAAAAACATGATGTGGAAAGAATTCAGGTTACAGGGTCATTACAAATGGTTGAATATTCTACCGGAAATCGTGAGAAAATATAATACCAAACATAGAACCATAGGTATGAAACCAGTTGAGGTCATGAAAAAGGATGAAAAGCATTTATTAAAAACAGTCTATAATAGAATTAAAGTGGCATCAAAGAAACGAAAATTTCAAGTTGGTGATTATGTTCGTATATCAAAATTACGAGGAGTTTTTGATAAAAAATACCAACCAAATTGGTCCACAGAGATATTTAAGATAAGGAAAGTTCAGCTTACAAGTCCAACAACATACCTGCTGGTTGATGAAAACAATCATGACATTTTGGGTGGTTTCTATGAAGAACAATTGTTAACAGTTAAATATCCCAATGCATTTCTAATTGAACGGATCTTGAAACGAAAGAAACCCAATAAAATTTTTGTAAAGTGGTTAGGTTTTGATGATAAACATAACAGTTGGATACAGACAGATGACCTTGAAAATTGATATAAAACTGTTGAATAATTATCACTTTCATTAATATTCTATTATTGTTCAACTTAATCAGTTCGAGTCGTCAAGTATTTGTGCAGTTACAATGTTTATCGTGGATTTGCAGTACTTTCAGTATGGAGATGCTATTTTGTGTAAGGAAATTGCAATCATTAATGTAGAAAACGGTTGGTACTCACACAAATTTGTTACAATGCCTGTCAGTTTTAATCATTTGATTGATACCATTCAACAGCACATGGTGTATACAAAAAAGAGCATCATGGATTAGAATGGAATAATAATGATTGTTTAAGGTATGAACAAATATCTGAATACATAAAAAATTGTATTAAGTGTGATAAGACTCTGGTAATGGTCAAAGGATTACAGAAGAAACGTTGGCTGGAGAAACTGATTCCTAATAAGGTTGTGGACTTATTAGAAGAAAGCTGCCCTTCCATAGAGAAATTAAAGCTGTATTTAAAGTCACATCATTGTAATCAACATGTATATAGTAATAAATTAAACTGTGCAGTAGAAAATGTAAATTTGTTAAGAAATTGGTATGTGTATTGTAGGAAATAAAACTCTTAGAACTAGATATATGTTTTATTTTTTATATTTACTTAAATTAGTAAGTAAGTAAAACTAATTATCTATAAAAAAATCTTGCCCATTTTGAAATATTTGAGACTCTTGGAATTCGTCTTCGTCTATTTCCTTCAAGTTGGAACACTTTAACTTTTTAGCAGCTGAAGGTCCACTTGTTTCATATTCTTCTCCTTCATCTTCCTCTAAATTAAAACTGTACCTTTTTACAGCCTTTTCAAAAAGACCTATTTCCTCTTCATTCTCAACATTCATTCTAATATATTTTAGAGGAAGATTACCAAATTTACGCCTTAACGTAACTTCTTTTGGAGAATATGATAAGGATACTAGCACTACATTTTTTTTAATTTTCACTTCCTTCACACCATAACTATAAATATAAACAAGAAATAAAATAAATAACAATTCAACAAAAAAATACGTATTCACAAAAATACTTACTGAAAAATTTGTTTCATTACTGCATATAGCATTTTCAAAGGAAAATTAATTTCATCTTTGGTGGAAATTAAAAGGGTACTTGGAATTGTTGCCATTTTGATCTAATAAGTAGACTTGAGTATATAACAGATGAATTAATGTTTTGAACTAACATTCCTTATTATTCAACTTGCTTTTATATTAAAGGCTAAGAGAAAAAATAAAACATGCTCATGAAACTTGAATTTCTACAAATCATCAACATTTAAGATATTTTCCAGTTGTATATAAAAATTCTTATTTGTTATTATATTATACTTTATATTTTAATCCAAATATAGAATTGCTACCATAATTCTCATGGGTGGAGTTACATCTTTACAAAAAAAATATTATATTATTGCAACCATTTTGTATATAAAACCCTACCCTTTAAGATAGAAAACACAAATAAACAAACTTGTATAATTTAGATTAGTCTTGTGAATCACCAATCAAAATATTATATGGGAGGACCTGTAATTTGTTTATTGACGCTTACAAATAGAAAACCACTTTTAATAACTTATGTAGGAGGAGTAGTAATTTGTTTATTTATGCAAACAAATAGAAAACTACATTTGCTGACCAACTACATGCCTTGTATTAATAAATCACATATAATTGTGATAAACAATTTACGTCAGCAATATGGAAACATTAATTTTACCTCGCTTATCTGTAAAAAAATTGATGATCGGCGCCAGTAAGTCGTTAAAAATGCAATTAACATAAACATAAGACGCCAGCCTGTCTGTAAAAATCGTTATCTCTCGAAAAATGATGTTTTTGTTAACCTTTGGGATAAATCAAAATCACATGATGTTTGTTACATTAATTAAATTTATTAGTTTCCATGAATTACGTATGCACTTTATTTATCTGCTAGTAATTCACTGTATTGCAATAGTCATTGAGAAGATGTTGTACTGTACCATTTGTTTTAATGTAAATAATTTACGTAGTGGCTTTCAAAGTAGAAATGTTTATTGTTTTGATTGCCAGCGTATCACATTCCACGAGGGTGATGATGACCGCAGAGAAGCTAATAAAGAAAATAAAAGGCCGCGTACCTAATAGTGAAGCACAGATCTTAAATTGTTGTTAACCTATAATTTCTTTCGTGTAAGATGGAGTGTATTGTTGCTAATGTAGTTAAGAAAATTGAAACTGTTGGTAAGTTAGTTAAAACAAAAACAGAATATTTACAGTGGGTTCATTTTTTGAAAAAAATTATACTTCTACTTAAAAAATACTTAAAAAATAAAGAGGGACCGATAAAAAATTATTCGAAATTAGAAGCTAATTTAACTTTTCTTAAATATTATTATTTGCAATTTAAAAATAAATTAAGACTTAAAAAATCGAAATCTTGTAAATATGTTAGAAACTTAGTTTGGCAAGATACAGAGTCATGTTTTAAAAATAGTATAAAATCAGGAATCATTGTCAATTTTACAATAAAGGAACCACATGAATTCCTTAAAAAAGCTTTCAAAAGTTTTTCAGCAAAAATTAAAAAGGAATTAAAGAAGTCTTTGTTAAAAGTTAATTGTATATTTTATGCAAACTTTATAAAAACATCTAACGGATAAACGGATATTAAACATTTTTCAAACAAAAATGAAGTTATAGACGTTAATACTAACTTAAAAGAGTGATTTATGGAAAATGTTCAAAATAGGATTTTAAGTAAATTGTAAAATTTTCAGGAACGTGATTCTGGATGGGCTTTGTATGAAATATTGCATTTAAAAGTAAATATAAATCATTATAAACCAATAAATGTTGGTATGTCAACTTTTGTGGACGTACCAGCATTTATTAAGAAAACAAAAGCAGTTTTAAATATAAAAAATAATGATGAGTATTGTTTTTTGTGGTCAATTGTTGCAGCATTGCATCCATGTGATGCTAACAAAAACCCATGTAGAGTCAGTTCTTATCAGCATTTTAGTAGAGTTTTAAAATATGATAATATTCAATTTCCTATAAAGACATTCCAAAATTTGAAAAAAATAACAAATTGTCTATTAACTTATTTATGGTTAATAAAAAGAGTATAGTTCCTGTGAGTTTAAGCAAAAATAATTATTCACCTCGCATAAATTTACTCATGTTGTCAACTTTCGACCATTCTGTTAATTCAAATTCAGATGATGACAATGAAAATAATTCTGAAAAAAATAGAATTTTTCATTTTGCTCTTATAAAAGACTTATCCAAACTCTTAAACAGACAAATGGGAAATTTTTCTCATAAAAAATGGTTGTGTGAAAGATGTTTAAATCATTTTAAAACAAAGGAAAATTTAGATAAACATTTCATAAAATGTCAAGTTATAAATACTACCAAAATTGTCACTCCTTCAGAGACAGATAAAAATTTAAAATTTAAAAATCATAAAAATAAAGAACTTGTCCCTTTTACTATATATGCTGATCTAGAAAGTATTCTAGAGAGGTATGTAGATAAAAAATCAACAAGTTCTACACAAAAATATCAGAAACACATACCATTTAGCATAGCTTTTTATGTAAAATGTGCTTATAATGATTCACTTTCTGAATTCTATCAATATACTGGTAGGGATTGTGATATATGGTTTGTTAGAAAACTTCAAGAAATAGCTTATAAACTTGATAATATTTTTAACAATCCCTTGCCAATGAAACCACTATCAGCTCAACAACATAGCTTTTATGCTAATTCAGAACATTGTCATATTTGTTGTAAAAAATTTCAAGATGGTGACATTAAAGTGCACGATCACTGTCACCTTACAGGTGAATTTAGAGGGGCTGCTCATAATTCCTGCAATATTAATTATAAGGATGATTATAACGTTCCTGTATTTTTTCACAATTTATCAGGATATGACAGTCATTTATTTATAAAAGCGTTAAGTACTGCTATTAATGGAACTGTCAGTTTACTGCCAATTAATAAAGAACGTTACATTTCCTTTACCAAACAAATTGCCAATACCAAAATTTCCTTTAGATTTTTAGATTCATTTCGATTCATGGCCAGTAAGTTAAGTGACTTAGCATCATATTTAGAACCTAGTCAAAAGTTGATCACACGAAAATACTGTAGTACTGATCATGAATTTAATTTACTTCAACGTAAAGGTGTTTTTCTTATGATTATCTTGATAGTTGGGAAAAATTACAGGAAACTCATCTACCAGATATAAAATGTTTTGATAACAAGTTAGAAGAAACTAGTATCTCTAGAGATGATTATAATCATGCGAAAAATATTTGGCAAAATTTTAATATTAGGAACATACAAGAATATTCTGAATTATACCTGAAAACTGATGTATTGTTGTTAGCTGATATATTCGAGAATTTTAGAAAGACTTGTCTAAAAACTTATGAATTAGACCCAGCACATTATTACACAGCTCCAGGGCTAGCTTTCGATGCCATGTTAAAGGTAACACAGATTATGCACAAACAAAAATCAGTTTACAAAATGCCTTACAAGGTAATAGTTCTAATTACATGTCTAAAATGTAAAAGTTATTCTGACAAAGATGTGATCAAAGATGAATACTACCCGTTTGGAAGACATATTGCTCTACAGTGCAGTCATTGTTCTTCTTTTAACATGCATGAAATCAGAGATTTGTATGGTAAATGGATATCAGAACCAATGTCAATTTCAGAAAAACAAAATTTGAAGCAAAATTGGAATCAAGACGTCTTTGAGAATCGAAAAAGATATCATAACCTAGCAAAATTTTCTTCAAAGCGCATTACTCCTATACAAATAAATCAAGATGTTAACAATGCAACACATTAGTTTGTCTCAAGATTGAGCCATGAACAGTCTTATTGTCTATTGTCAGCCTTGTGATGAAGTTTCAGAATTTCCTTGGTGTTTTAACAATGATGTGATATTACAGTCATCAAAATGTAAAAAGTGTTCTGATAGTTTCAAACTGGTGTCACCTACTCAAAAAAGTGAAAACATTATAACGAATGCAGACTTTTTACCATGTGGAAATTCAAAATATTATGATGCTTTCTACTATCTATCAGAGGACAAATTTGCCTACTATCATCTACCTAAAGATGAAGTTTCATTAACAATTCTCTTTCTCGAGATGTCAGTAAACTACCGCTTGGGGTATGGACGACGATTTGAAAAATGTGAAGAAGGACTAACCTATGTGAAATTGAAAATTTTGTTAATGAATATTCTAATGTATTTTTCTGAGAATAAATTTTTGTTGTTTATATCTAAATAAATTGAATTAAAAATCATCATTTTTTATTTCATGTAGAATAATACTTAAAAGAAAAATAAATGACTCATTAGCTCAGTTGGTTAAAGTGCCATGCTAATCATTAATATCATAGGTTCTAATCTTACATGGGTCTTTTTTTTTATCTGGTAATTATAAGCTTATTTCAAACTAAAATAACAAAGTAAAGAAATGTCTAAAAAGTGTAAAACTATTAAACAATGAAAGTTAAGTAGTGTACGTGATAAACAAAGACAGCAAAAATATACATTCTACCGAAGAAGAAGAGATCAAAACTACTGATAAGCGATACGCTAGGTTAGCCCACCCCTCGTACAAGCCAGACAAGGACAGCCTTCGCTAAACAAGGATAGCCGAACAGCTAGCGAAGAAGAAGAGATCAAAACTACTGATAAGCGATACGCTTTTCCCAGCAAACCCTTCTGGTTATTGGCGATCTCTTCACCATCTACGTCTAGCCAAATTGTCACTTTTTGTCAACTTTGTCACACCTAAGATGTCCTTTTGTCGCCTAATCCATTGTTTGAGACAATTTCTTGATGACAAAGTGACAAACTACCCTCTGGACATTATACAAGAACTGGGGACCCCCCTATTACGGTGGACAGTTTGAGGGACATGCCATCGAGTTGTCACAGGAACGCCCCATCTTATCTACTCATAATCCTGCATGAAAGCCTTCTAGGGGTCTGGCAGGGCTGTAAGTATGAGCTTCGTCTTTGTTCTATAATAACTTTGTTATGTTATGTTATGTTATGTTATGTTATGTTTATTATATAAATGAAATTAGCAGTCAAGAATATTTTTAATTTATTAGTAATTCATAAATCAAGCAAATTGTTCTTACGTTTCATATGCGCGTTAAAATACCTTGTTTGTTGAGTTGCATTTTTTTTAAGAGAAACTTTTGATGAGATGATAGTTTTGTTATCTCCGTTTTGAGGTTGTTTGCTACAACGTACCTCTGGAAATTAGTTGTGACGTCACAGAGAAAGGGAAGGGGGCCCGGTAAAGGGGGCCAGTGACGCCAGATTTCCATATTTCCCTAGATCTCGGAAATGCGTCATTTTAGTCATATGATTAAAGTGATGGAGCAACATTGCCATATTTCCTTAGATGTCTGAAAACACACACACAAGTTCCTTTTATCTGCTTTGGTTCGTTATAAAAGCGAATACTAATAATATTATAATATTAAGACGCTGTTGAAGCATTTAAATCGATAAAAAACAGTACAACAATCAATATTATTTTAAGAATTTGGTAACAATTGTCCGTGTCGACTTGCTGATGACAACAATTCTTTAACAAAGTCTAAATTTGTAGCGTTCCTGTACCAATCATTTCCATCAATCTTGCTTCTGTTATAACGTTTTCTAGCATTTATAAGGTCCTGTTAGAGACATATAGGTAAAACACCTGTGAAATTTTTCAAATACTTTGTTCATTTTACTCTCATATCAACAATTCGTTGGGAGAAACATATATTTTGTGTACCTAGAAAACATTTGTTTGTACTGACCTTAGAAAAAGTTATAAGTGATAGAAACATTTGTTTGTAGTAGACTGATGTTTTCTCTTTGATGGCTAAAGTTTTGTGCACCTAGAAAAAACACTTTGAGTACCTGTCTTAGAAAAGATTTGTTTGTTCCTACCGCTGGCTTACAAAAAGTTATATATTTATTCCCAATATCCCATTTCCAACATTCCTGGGCTCTACTTTTTGCAACGGATTTGTTTCAAACCATTTATAGCAAAAGTTTCTAGCATTTGTAGTGACTTTGTTTAACCTCACCAGTCACTTCTACGGTTCCTGTCGTTTCTATGGCCCTAGCCTTTGTAACGGTTTCAAACATTTCTACCCTTTGTAGCGGCTCCCACCATTTCTAGTATTTCTAGTGGCATAAAGACACTCCTCAAATATGAAACGGAATCCTACTTTGGAAACTTTTAAATCGGGACATATCTATTCTTTATAAGCATATAAGATAAACAAACTGCTGGTTAGCAGGTAGTCAGCCAATGAGAGTGTAGCTTATGACGTCATGACCGGAAGGCCCTGTTTACAGGGCGTTTTTATCAGATTTCCGATCTCTTTCTTTAATAAATGAAGCTAGAGAGAGAAATAATAATGTTCTAAGCAGAAGTACTTTTGGTAGTAAAACAGTGTCTTGTATTTACAATTTTATTTCAGAGCAGCATATGATATATCAACATCAAGGTATTTATGTGTATTTCCTTGCGTTTCTATGGATCGTTCTAGTCGTTTCTACGTTTTCAGTCGTTTCTACGATTTCTAGTTTTTGTAGCGGCTCAAACCAGCCATTTCTAAGTTTCTAGTCGTTTCTACGATTTCTAGTTTTTGTAGTGCCTCAAACCATTCTACCAGCCGTTTCTACTGACGCAGTCGTTTCTACGGGACGTTTCTAGCTTTTGTACGGTTTCAACCAGCTGTTTCTACTGACGCAGTCGTTTCTACGGGACGTTTCTAGCATTTGTAGAGGTTCCAACCAGCCATTTCTAAGTTTCTAGTCGTTTCTACGATTTCTAGTTTTGTAGTGGGTCCAACCAGCCATTTCTACTATTCCAGTCGTTTCTACGGAATGTTTCTAGCATTTGTAGCGGCTCCAACCAGTCGTTTCTACGGTCCCAGTCGTTTTTACGAGACGTTTCTAGTTTTTGTTATGGCTTCAACCATTCTACCAGCCATTTTTACTGTCCCAGTCGTTTCTACGGGCGATTTCTAGCTTTTGTAGCGGCTCCAACCAGCCATTTCTAAGTTTCTAGTCGTTTCTACGATTTCTAGTTTTTGTAGCGGCTCCAACCAGTCGTTTCTACGGGCCCAGTAGTTTCCACGGCACGTTTCTAGCTTTTGTAGAGGTTCCAACCAGCAATTTCTACTATTCCAGTCGTTTCTACGATTTCTAGTTTTTGTAGCGGCTCCAACCAGTCGTTTCTACTGGCCCAATCGATTCTACGGGCCGTTAATAGCTTTTGTAGCGGCTCCAACCAGCCATTTCTATGGTTCTAGTCGTTTCTACGGGTCATTTCTAGTTTGTGTAGTGGCTTCATTATTCTACCAGTCGTTTCTACTGGCCCAGTATTTTCTACGGGCCTATTCTAGCTTTTGTAGTGACTCCAACCATTTTACCGATCGTTTCTACTGGCCCTGTAGTTTTTACGAGACGTTTCTAGTTTTTGTAGTGGCTCCAACCAGCCATTTTTACTGTCCCAGTCGTTTCTACGATTTATAGTTTTTGTAGCGGCTTCAACCATCCGTTTCTACGGTTCCAGTCGTTTCTACCATTTCTCCAACGGTATTCTTTCCGAATTACCCGCCGCTCGATACAAAATCCAACGATTCAAGTCGCAATTATTATTCCTCATTTACGTATTTATTTTTTACATTATTAACTACCATTATCTCTTCAATGAAAACCGCATCTACTTTTATAATTAACGATTTTGTTTACAATCAACCAGCCACTGCACTTTCAACCAGTGCTCGAGTTTCGCATGGTTATCAGTTCACCAACATGCTGTTGCGGTTTCGCTTATCTTTTGTTATTGTCATCGTTGAATTCTTTCAGGTCAGACAGATATATTTATAATCGGAGCTATTTATTTTCCAGTGTTCTATATACACACAGTAAATTAATTGGAGATGGTATTTTCAGGTATTTTGGTAAAATATTTGGTTGTGTTTCGGTATGAAATAAAATATTATAACATACCATTATTAAGTATATTATGGGAGCATTACATTTGGATAATATTAATCTCGGGTATTTTGTTTTAACGATATATTTGATGGTGTTTATTTTGACAAGAAAAAATCCTTTAGCGTAAACATGATATCACAGTGTCTTTTCGTTGCGGTGACCATTTCCGTTGACGTTATTAAAGGCATACTTGAACTAGTCGCTAGATAAATTATTATTTCTTTGAATCTGTATATGCGGTTGGATGATGGCGGCCTTACTATAACTTGTACGAAGACAAGATCACAAATAGATTTAGGTATTAAAGATGTTCTGAATATTCATAATATACTATATGCTAACTTATTTAAACAATAGTCGCTCGACGTCCGGCGAAAGTTGCCGCGCCACGGACTTGCGCCTTTTTACAGCCAACTATATCCCCCCATCCAGCCCCCAAATATCTAACCGAACAACGCCCAAAAACACGCGCCCGCGCAACGGGCATGTACTATACCTTTTCAAATAAACATTTCTCGATTAACCGCATTAGCGCAGCTCGCTGGGTACCTGACTTTGTAATCAGGTAAGCCGCGTTCGATACCCGGCCAAGCTTTTTTTTCTCTAACCACCACAACCAACAACAGATGGCGTGCACCCTGCAACCCACAATACAATGGCTTTCAATTATTAACAACAGGTGGCGCGCACCTCTGCAACACACCCAACCCACAATACAATGGCTTTCATTTATTCACAACAGATGGCGCGCACCTCTGCGACACACCCAAATGTCTTTCGCGCACCCCTACGACCACCCCCAATATCTTCTTCTTCCCAATGTCTTCTTCTTCTTATCCAAACAACAACTACCAACAGCTCGGCAGCACCTCCCGGCGAGAACTCGATGACTGGTTACCTTTATGCCCACTTCCGCTCCAGAAACCGCTTTGTTTAACTACTGAGATATACCAATTAGAGTACTGAATTTGTCCAACAACGACATCAGAATTGCCAGTGGTCAAGACATGAAGACACCGGAAGAACAACCGGAAGAACAACTGGCCAGGTGGATGGAGAAATTTCAGCAATACGATTTCAAGGTGGAACACCGTGCCGGCCATTTGCACAATAATGCCGATCTCCTATCCAGAAGACCCTGTAGAGAAGAATGCGGACATTGTCTGAAGACGGAATAGCGAGAGGGTATCTCCATCAGCCAGATCCGAGTGCAGGCCAATGAAGACTGGACAACGGAACAGTGCATCCAGGAACAAATGGCTAATCCAGACATCGAACCAGTCTTGTCACTCAAAACGAGAGGGGCACCCAGGCCAGGATGGGACGAAGTAGCTAGATACTCGGGCGTGCTGAAATCGTTGTGGGCCCATTGGGACTCTCTAAGAATAGAGAATGGAATGCTTAAGCGTGTTTGGGAAATCAGTGATGGTCGAGAAACCAAGTCCCAACAGGTAGTTCCTTAGAAAAGGTACCAGCTATCCTGACCAAAGTACATGATGGGATTACCGGAGGACATCTGGGCATGAATAAAACCCTAGACAAAGTTCGCCAGCGGTATTACTGGGTGAATTACTTTGAAGACGTCAGAGCTTGGTGCAAGGGCAGAATGCACCAGTACAATGTGGGCGTTCCATTTAAGAGAATTGCCATCGATGTCGCAGGTCCGTTTCCCGAGCCTGAGAAGGGGAACAAGTACATTTTGGTCGAAATGGATTACTTCAGTAAATGGCCTGAGGCATATGCGATTCCCAACCAAGAGGCAGCCACGGTAGCCACGGTGCTAGTATAACAGCTATTTAACAGGTTTGGCGTCCCGATGAAACTACATTCAGACCAGGGGCGTAACCTCGAATCGAATGTATTCCAAACGGTCTGCACGACGTCGGGGATCAGGAAAACGAGAACAACATCATTGCACCCACAGTCAGACGGAATGGTGCAAAGATTCAACAGGACCTTGAAACAACACCTATCCAAGGTTGTCAGCAATAACCAGCGTGATTGGGATGAGCATATTCCCCTATTCCTGTTGGCATATCGCTCAGCCGTACATAATAGTACAGGTCTGACTCCAGCCAGGGTCCTTTTCGGAAAAGAGCTGCGATTACCCTGCGAATTGACTTTTGGCTCCCCCGAAGAACTTTCCCAAGAGATCAACGATTATGCCGACCAGCTCCGACATAACATGCTGGCAATACACAAATTAGCCTGAACGCAGATGCTGGCCAGCAGTGACCGGATGAAGACGCGATACGACCTCAAGGCCAATTCAGTTGGGTTCCAACAGAGGGACAAAGTCTGGCTGTACAACCCCAAAGCTTACACCCGCCTGGGATGGTCCATTCGAGGTGGTCAAGAGGCTTAATGACGTCGGCTACCGCATCCGTCGAAACCCCAAGGCTAAGTTGAAGGTGGTCCATTTACATCGACTTGCTCCCTACCATGGAGAGGATGTTTCTGATCGGGACGATCAGAATTAAAGGGGGGGAGCAGTGTTACGAAATTTACCAAAGCCGACCCTGTTTTATTTCAGTACGACAACGATCGCTGGAAGGATAAAAAAATTAATCTCGAAATGGCTCGGCAACTGTAGAATTGGTAATGGATTGTACGAGAGATTTCGATGCTGATTTTAAAAGGAGCAGCCATCATCGTAGGAGTTATTTAGTACAGTGAAGAGCTTATGTTGAATTATTATTCTGATATTCGAATCAGCTATTGTGTATATTTGATGTAAACAAAAGTTCTAGAAAGTGGTAGTGTATATTAGTTTTTAAATTTTAATTGAACCCACGGAGTATATAACAATATTATACAGATGACAAGTTTTAAAGTGCAGAATATTTATTTATTTCATACCATATAGTAAAGTTTGTAATTTTGTAACAATACGTTTGTGCTGATAATTAACTGCAACCAATATTTATGTAGAAGATCCCTTAATCGACAATAAACAAAAATACATTTTTTCGGCTCAAGTCAAACTAACTAGATTTACTTTTTTAACGTTTTATAATACAAATTAAAAATTCAGGCATTAAGTTGTAAACCTTACACCACCCTTGTTAAAAGGACATAACTAGTTATTATTCAAGTACACTATTCTGTGAAGACTTTACTAGTATTTCCCTTAATTATTATATCAAGAACATTATAAAAGTTATTCAAGAAAAATCAATTTCTAGCGACGAACTTTAGGGAAGCATAGCTCCATGGGAATGTCTGTAGGAAAACATTTTATACCAACTTGTCATTTTAATTTTATACGTTCTATTTAAAGTCGAGATATTTTACACGTTTTCCCGGAAACTCTGTATAAAACATGTGACAATTAGCAGTAAACTGCAAATTTATATTTTATTAAGTACCTAAATCTAGGTAGGTACAACAAGGAATTTCAAAAAAAAATTAGGAATATTATTGATATTGATACGAATTAATTTGAAAATTATTCAGTCAGACAGTGAGTATGCAGTAAAATTGTACTTAATAATTCTGCAGTGTTTAAGCTCACATATCTACCCAAAAAGCTTTATAATTTTGCATGCTGAGTTAAAGCAATTTCGAAACAGCCGAAGGTCCTATTTTAATAACTTTTTTCAACTTTTCATTCTTCCCGACATTTTATCATAAATGTTTTAAATGCTGTTAGATGGAAGCAGGGTATTTTCATTAAAATAACCGGAAATTACTGCCTATATAAAAAGTCGTGAAAGGGTAATGAAATGTCTTCATTAAAATTTATACCAATCAAATTACTGTAAAAAATCTCCATTTAGACGGCAATTAATGCATGTTTAATTGGGTAAATCGATAGGTCTAAAATGTAGGTAGGTAGAAAATAAGATTTAACTTTTTAAAATTATTTCCATCAATAAATAACAGATACATCTTACACAGGTCGTTGGCAATCGAAGTAATGTAGTTTGAAACATTGTAAAATTATAGGAAGAAAACTGCAAGGTACGCAGGAAAACTTCATCAAGTATATATATATATATATATATATATATATATATATATATATATACATATGTATTAGGCGGTTTCCGGGAATTCATCCGCGTAGTTGATAACTGATCCCTGCCGAGATCGATGGTAAAATGACGACGTTTCGACAGATTCACCTCTGCCCTCTTCAGGTCGGTTCGCATAATTCTCGTAGCCTTCTGCTTTCGCTTCTACTTACTCGAATACTAACTAGAAGCGAAAACATCATTTAGATTATCTTCTAAGTAGAGATAATTCTCCATAAGTTTTTCACACATTTCAAGTAATGCGAGTTTTGATTCGACGTAGGCAACCTTATCATTAATTTTTCCGATAGTGTTTTCCAGCTTTTTCATGTTATCGTTAAATAGTTTTTTGTCAATTCTAAGATTTTGGATAGTTTCGTTGAAGTTTTTAATTACGGATGTCGTGACACTTATTTGGTTTTTTTGTAAGTTCTCAATTTGAAGTTGGCCTTGATTTAAGCGGTTTATGCTTTCGGTAAAGTATTTTCCGTCGCCGGCGTCTAAATTGCCGGTCATTGCCTTAAAAAGGGTACCTGCCCCATCAAGTATACCTCGTTTGTGTCTTTTAGTCTCCATGTGAATGTCAGTAAATTTCTGTTTGATTGAGTTAGAAATTTGATTGAGAAGGTTAATGTGGGTTTGTATGTCTGCGCGAAAGTAGTTCATAGCAAAAGAATTGAAATTAACAGTTTTTACAAGAGTTTGTAATATTCTGTTATTTGTTGTAAATACTTGTTCTAGTGCAGAAATGTTTCTGTGTACTAAAAGTGTCCATTTATCATTGGTTACAGTTATTTCTGCTTCGTTATGGAAGTAGATACCTAAAGTATTGTTTATTGGTTGTATTTGAAATTGGGCTACTGCTGGCCCAAACAGCAGGCAAAACCTGAATCAGAAATTAACTTTCTGAGAACGGTTTCATTCGGTCGAAATTTACTTTTAATTTTTGGTTGGTTTTAGGGTTTAGTAATGTTGCGGAGTTTCTGTGAATGTCCAGGATTTCGAAAGGACCATTGAATTTATTTTGGAGTTTGTCCTTGATCTGGGATTCTTTAATATAGACTTTATCGCCTATTTTTAGAAACGTGTTCATCAAATCTGACTTTCGCTTTATGTTTTTGGATTTTCGTTCTTTCGCGAGCAATTTTATAATAGTGAGAGATACGATTATTGAGATCTCTGATGTACTTAGTTATCAGGGCTTGTTGGTTGTAGAGAGTTGCTGGAGTCCTATTCGAAGTATGTCCATAAACAAGTTCGTAACGGGTGAATCCATGGGTTTTGTTTACAGAATTGTTATATGCAATGATTGCATAAGGGAGGATGTTAAAAGGTTGTTCGTCAGGATTTTCTAGTTTACGGTTTCTAATCATCTCTAATAAGGTCGAGTGGAATCGTTCTAGTGAACCATTTGACTGGGGATGTCCCACACTAGAATAAGATAGTTTGATGTCAAATAGTTTACACAAGTCTCTCATTAGCGTGTTGTCGAATTCCCTGCCATAATTACAATGTATCCATAATAGAGTACCGAAGTGTTGGAAATAGAGAAGTAAAGTACTAACAACGATTTTTGCGGATTTGTCGGTTATGGGGTTGGCCTGAGAGAATTTTGTTAGTTCGTCCCGGATAGTTAATGCGTAGTTTTTCGTCGGGACTTCTAGAATATCGATGTTGACACGTTCAAAGGGTGTCCGTGGGGTTTCAGTAATGACAAGTGGGCTGTCGAGATTTTTCCGGTAAACCTTTGCTCTCTGGCAAGTTTGACAGTTTTTGATAAAATTGTCAACGTCCTTAGTCAGTCCTTGCCAATTGTATTTTTCTTTTATTCTGCGGATAGTTTCATTGATGCCTCGATGTATATTGTTTTTGCCGTTATGAAATTGGTCGAGAATGATATGTATTTGGTCTTTCTCAACCGTTTGGACGATATTTTGGCAAACTTTCCATTTGATGTCGATTTCGGAAAAATAAACGAAAGCATTTCCAAAATGGCAGTTCAATGTTGTTCTCGAAACAGAATACTTCATTTTCAGTGAACACATCTCTACTATTATACAAAGATGCGAAAAGAATCTCGATGACTACTTCTGGGTCAGAAGGGAGAGGGACGATGTAATAGCGTCTTTTTCTGACACTTTTGCTTACGGGGGTACGGAAATCAGCATTTTCCTCAAAAATGTCTTCGATGATGTCGTGGTGAAAATCGTTCATGAGAGAGCCTTGGGGAAATACTATGATGTTTTTGTTTCCTCGGTCTAAGAGTTGGCAATTACAAAATTGAATTTTGTCGTAATCTATGAGTGAAACGGTTTGATATCGCTCGACAAAAGTTCTAAATTCTTCAGAAATTTGTTGGAGATTAATGGGACTTCTTGTCTGGGGTTCTTTTGAGTCATCGTCGTTTGTTGGGAGTACTGTAAATGGTGTTAGATGATTGTTTGCTTGATATGATATGTATTCATTAAAGTTGTTAACTTTATTGCGAGAGAGAGCGTCGGCGTTTTTATTTACCTTGCCGGGTTTGTAAATTATTTGATAGTCGTACTCCTCGAGCTTAAGGCGCCATCTTGCAGGTCTACTTCCAGGATCCTTTATAGAAAACAGCCAAGTTAACGGGCGGTGATCGGTTAGAAGTAAAAACTTACGGCCAAAAACCATCGGACGAAAGTGTTTAACCGCCCACACTATTGCAAGGAGTTCTCGTTCTATGGTTGAATAATTAGTTTCAGCATTGCAGAGAGTTCTGGAGGCATAGGTTACGGGTAAATCTTTACCTACGGGACCTTGAGAAAGCACTGGCGTCGGTTGTAAGAATAAATGGCTCTTCAAAATTAGGGTATATGAGTATGGGGGTAGAAGTAAGCGCTCTTTTTAATTCGTATGTCTTTTTGAAGTAATCTTGTCAAAGGTTTCGAAATCTTGGCGAAATTTGGGATGAATCGCCTGTAATAAGCAGTTAACCCTAAGAAGGACTTGATATCTTTTGGGTTTTTGGTTGGGGAAAATTTAAGATACAATCTACCTTTGAGGGGTTAGGCTTCACGCTATCGGGAATTATAAGGTGGCCAAGATACGCGACCTCTTTACGAAGAAACTCGCATTTGTCGGGTTGGATTTTTAGATTGGCTTTTCGCAATCGTTTGAAAACTTCAGAAAGTCGGGCTATGTGCTCATGTATAATCGGAGAATAAACGATAATGTCGTCCATATAGACTAAACATATCTCGTTTTGATCACCTAAAAGAATATTATCCATTACCTTTTGGAAGGTGGATGGAGCGTTTTTAAGACCGAAGGGCATTCTAACGAATTCAAAATGACCACTATCAACTGTGAATGCTGTTTTTTGGATGTCTTTTGTATCGATTTCGATTTGGTGAAACCCTGAAGCTAAGTCGAGAGTGGTGAAGTATTGGCATTTGCCAAGTTGGTCAAGTAAATCCGAAATGTTCGGTAGGGGGTATATGTCGTCAACAGTAAGTTCATTTAGTTTACGATAATCGACGACGACAAGCCATTTTTAGGTGCCAGATGCGTCTAGTTTTTTGGGAACAACCCAAACCGGGGAAGACCATGGCGAATTAGACAGACGTATAATGCCTTGGTCAAGCATCTTTGATATCTGACATTTTACCTTTTGTTTGTGTATTTGGGGGTACCGATATGACTTTGTCAAAAAGGGTTTCGTGCTATTAGTGTCTATTGAATGTTTGATATCGTTTGTAAAGGTCAGTTGGTCACCTTCTAAATAGAATATATCGGAATATTCGAGGCAAAGTTGAGAAATAAGTTCGGCTTCCTCATCATTCAGATGTTCTAACCGAAGTTGTTCTATGATTGTAGTTTGTCTATCAGGCTGGATTAAGTTTAGTGAGTAATTTTCGGAAAGGATGTTTACGGAAAAATTGTTTATCGGTTCGAGTTCCAAATTGTCGAAATTAACAGTTTTGGGGATAGCATTTGCATTTAAAGTTGAAGTAAGAAATTCGCCTTTTTCATTAATTTTAACAAGGGCACGGGGAAGATAAACATTTTCTATTTCGGCAGATGATAGGAAAGCCTCAGCGTTAGTGAGGTTACATTTTAATTTACATATCTTTTCTGTTCGGGGTTCTAAAGAGATTGTATTAATTGGGATGCAGTTATTGAAACTGAAAGGGTTCTGAATACGCATGACACTATCATCCGTAACTTTGTAGAGTGGTAAGGTGTTAAAATTAGTGACAAGTTGGTTGCTGTTAAAGTCTATAACGCAGTTATAGTGTTCTAGGAAATCTGAACTCAGTAATCCGTCGAATTCAATGTCGATGTTGCAAATATACACCTTGTGTGGGTCGGCGACATTGAAAGCTACAAGGGTGGATTCGTTGATTAAGATTTTCTGATCAGTGATTCCTTGGATGACTACGTTTTCGGGAATTCGTTGTTTGAAGCGTTGGCAGGTTTCAGGTTTAAAAATTGAAAGTCCTGCACCCGTATCGATATGAAGTTTATAGGTGTTTGAAGAATCAGTAATATAATAAAGATTCTTGGAGTTGACACAAAGAAGGGGTCTTACAGAAAGTTCTGTTCTGGGAAGTTGACATTCGGGCTGAAGTCGTCCAGATTCATTGTCTGAATTTGGGTTTGAATTTCTGAAATTTCTTGGTCTGGTGGTTCTGACTGAGTGGGGGTCAAATGAAAATTTACTTGAGAAGAATCAGGTTCGTCAGTGTTGAAATATTCTGGTTCATCGTTTTGTTCGAAATCATTAGGGTAATACTGTTGTACGTTTCCGTACTCATTGGGTAAAGGGTTGTATTGGTTTTCGCTTTGAGAATAGTTATAGTCATTGTGATATGGACCGAATTGCAGATTGTTCAAGTGATGAGTCTTTTGTTGTGGGCGTTGGTTGTTTAAAGAAACTCGGGTTTGGTCTGTAATTGCCAGACATTTGGGGTTGTCCACTGGTAGATGGACGAAATTGTTGCTGTGAAAATTGTTGACTGGGATTAACATTTGTAGATTGATTAGCAGGTTGACTGGAAAAATGAGAGGCGATAATTGGAATAATTCTGATTGGAGTTCGGGTTGTGTTGAAATTGTCTCATCCTCAATAAGCATTCATTGCTTAGATGGCCCATTAGTTTACAAAATGTGCATTGTTTTGGAGGTGGGACGTTATTTGGTTTACGAGAGGGTTGTTGGAAACTTCTATTACCTGAGAATTTCTGGGTTTCTAAATTTGATAGTTGTAGTTCTCGTTTAATTCTGGAAATGGCAGTGAGAAAACTGCAGGGGTCGCTAGCGCGAACGAGTCGACCGATTTTGGGCTCTAAACCCGTGAGGAAGCTATTAAGAGCCATTGACTCTATCAAGTCAATCTGTGCTTGTTTTTCTTTAACAGTTAGGTTTTGTTTGTTTATGGCTGCTAGCATTTTCGCCTGATACGTCTGAAGTCTAGCAGAAAATGTAAGAGGGGATTCATTAGGAGTTTGCCGCATTCTTTGCAAGTCCTGTATTAGAGCCGAGAGATCCCTAGGATCTCCAAAATGATTTTCTAGGAGGGTTTGAATTTCAGCTAGTTGACTAGGGTTTCGCGAATTAATTAACTCAGCCGCTCTACCGCGTAACTTATTTTTGATATGGAGAATTAGCAATACTTGCTGCTTATCCGTTGCCATGCAGTATTACAAGAGCATATAAAAGTATTCAAAAATATCGGATTACCATCATACTCAGGAATTATGGCAAATATTTCCGATAGCTTATAGGATTCTACGGTTGGTGTAGCAGCTTGTCTAGTGGTTGCCATTTTTATAATTGTATAAATTCGCACAATAAATAAAAATTTAATGTTGAGGTTTTAAATGTAAATGGTAAATATCTAGTTTATCAAAATCCAATATCGAGCAGTGTTTAATAGAGTAATTACCAATTTGAAATAGGAATGTATAAATGGTAAATAAACTTGAAATAATGTTTCAAATACTTCGAAATATGTAAGTCAAAGTAATGGAAATAAAATAATATGATTATGTAAAATATATAGTTTCAAAATTATTTAGGAAGGGTAAGGTTATGAGGAATAAGATATTATATAAATGAAAGAACTGGTGGTCATTCAAAATAAAATCAAAATAAAATAGTTACTTTATGTGATTCTTACGTTATTATTCCTCGCATCGGACTGTTCTCCGCGTCATTTAGCACTGGTTAGCCTGGTTGCGTGTTCTCTTGCTAGTACTTGGTAGTTGTTGTCCTTTTCAAGTAGGTTCAATTCTGCAAAGGCTTGGAAACCACCACAACTAGTTAGAAATCTTCGTGTTCTAGCTGTGTCTGGAATATCCTACTGACTGCGCCAATTTTATATTCACTTTGATTCAAATCACTTTTTAAAAATTTATTTATTTAAAACATACAAAATCAAAATTTAAACAATTATTTACTTGAAATACTTAATACTATAAGTGATAATATTTGAATGACAACACGAGATCGTTTCCAGTTGCTTTTATAAATTCGAGAAAAGTGCTGATGCAAGTCAGCGATTTTACTGGGTAAACGGACTCGTGTAGGTTTCCGGGAAGTTGTTTGCATATAATTCAAGATGAAATTTGATATCCCTGAGAAGTCACGTACGCTTTAAATTCCGTTGACTTCTCGACTGTGTGAACTAAGTGCTGATATATTTTGCATATAACTTATATATATATATATATATATATATATATATATATATATATATGTTCTGAGAGGCTTCCGCGGACATTATTATGAACTAAGCTAGGTTCCGGGTGAGAACCGCGTCTGAATTTATTGAATACTCGACGTTTCGACTCCTGCTTTGGAGCCATTATCAAAAGACAAAAGTGAAAAAGAGTTTCAGAGGTTAGATCGAACTCGGGGCCTCAATCTGCCTACTCCCCAAAAGTAGGTAATTGAACTGAACAGTTCAGTTACCTACTTTTGTCTCTTGATAATGGCTCCAAAGCAGGAGTCGAAACGTCGACTATTCAATAAATTCAGACGCGGTTCTCACCCGGAACCTAGCTTAGTTCCTATATATATATATATATATATATATATATATATATATATATATATATATAGCTTCTTAAGTTACTCTACAAACTTTCAATTCTTTAGGGAGATAAAAAATTGGTTGAATATAATTGCATATGATGCCAGTGTAGAACCAAGTGATGTCCAAAATAAATAAATAAAGCTTTGTTAGACATTTAATTAACGTATTTATGAATATTTGTTTCTAGAGTAAACATGGTTCCTAAATTTATATTAGGAGCCACGCTGATTTTTTTAAAATAACAGGATTTGCAGTCGCGACTGATTCTTAGTATCTTTAGAAAAAGCCAAATATGATTTTGGCGAAACGTCAAGTGATTTTTCAACCCAATACAACAAGCGAACGGATGAACACCGGAATAAATCATCAACCACATATTTCCATATATATATATATATATATATATATATATATATATATATAATGTGTCCGGTTATGGACTAGCGATAATCTAAATACATGTAAAGCAACTATTTTAATACACAAATACACCTATAATAGGGCTCAATATCCCACCCCGCCATATGGCCACAATTTTGTTTTTTTGATGACCTATTCTCTACGTGTGAACAAAAACGTTCATATCTCTTAAAGTTTTGGTCTCACTGAGATAAAAATAGGCTTATTCGACGGACAATAATACTGTCTATCAACAACATTTCAAAACAAAGTGTTAACGTTTTCTTAACTTTTGAAAAAAAGATGAAATGCAAAGAAGGGTCAAAAAATTATGCAGTCCCGATAACCTTTCAGTTTTTTTCACTAAATTGAAAATTTTTGAGTTAAGCTACAATACAACATTAAATTCACAACTGTATGTTTATAACTTTAGGAGTTATTGTTGTTTGAACATAGCGTATGCGGGACCTTTGTCGGGACCTTAAACAGGTAAACATTAAAACCACATAAAATTATTATTACTTTTTATTTGATACTTTTACAATCTTTTATACACATTAAATTTCATCCTACAGCAGTTGTTCAAAGTGCCCACCTCGAGCTTGTAGACAAGTTAATGCTCTGTGTGCTATCTGGGCAGTTGAACGCTTAATTAGTTCTGATCTTATTTCTTCGGCGACAGCCATAATTTTAGCGACGAGCCCTTCTCTGGTGTTTTTTGCTTCATATGACCCCACAAAAAATAGTCCAAGTGGGTCAAATCGGGCGAGCAAGCTGGCCATGCTACTACACCACCGCGACTGATCCACCGTGCATGTTTTTTGTTCAAATATTCTGTCACTGCTCTAGAATAGTGCGCGAGTGCACCATCTAGCTGCAACCACATATGTTGATGGTAAAATAAAGGTAACTCCATAAGGTTGTTAGAGAACTGTGTCTCCAGGAACTCCGAAAAATTGCACCGTTAATGTAGGAGGCAATTCCAACGGCCCAATCAATCGATCGTTGATTATGCCTGCCCACACATTTACAGAAAATGCGTGGTGAAACGAACTTAGGCGCACCGCCCTAGGATTTTCTGAGCACCAGAGATGGTCATTTCTGTGATTTGTAATGCCAGCTCTCGTGAACTTCGCTTCGTCAGTCCACAGCATCCTTTGTAAGAAATGACGGTTCTCTCTGACACATCGATTAATCCACGAACAAAATACAGATCTTGTTGCATAATCTGTTTCTAGAATATCTTGGACTATACGAAAATGATAAGGGTGTAATCCTTCTCTTTTCAAAATTCTCCATACCTGCCACCTAGACAGTTGTAATTCCGCTGCAATCCGTCTAGGATCATTGGTTATTAGCCTAAGTACTTCTTCTTCATCTCCGGGGATACCATTCATTTACAGCTCTTTGAATGCCTCTTTCCGCTAATCTTGAGTGCACGTCAATAAAAGTTTGGCAAGTCATTGCAGGCCTGTTAAGGTACCTTCTTCGATATTCTGTAGAGCCAAATTTGCACTCCCTTTGCAGAAACCATATACGAAGTGTACATCATCAATATGTTGCGTTGACTATTGACGATTTGCCATATTCCTATCACAAGATAACCACTAATACAGAACGTAAACAGCAAGGACGGTAAGTAAAAGTAGCGATCACAAGGCAGGGCGAGGGACAACTAACGTAACTAGTCTTTATCCTGTAATTTTTGCAGGTAGAGCCAATATGTTCCATCTCGCTTACTCCCGCTAGTAGCGAATAGTATTGCAAGCCTTTTCTCGGACAGCACGCAGCTAATGCCAGATGTCACTTAACAAAGGTCTTTTGTGCTTGCGCATACGCTATGTTCAAACAACAATAACTCCTAAAGTAATAAACATACAGCTGTGAATTTAATGTTGTATTGTAGCTTAACTCAAAAACTTTTGATTTCGAAAAAAAATAAAAGTTTATCGGGTCTGCTGTTGCATTGATTTGCAATAATTTGTTTATTTGCATAATTTTTTGACCCTTTTGTTGCATTTCATCTTTTTTAAAAAAGTTAAGAAAACGTAAACACTTTGTTTTGAAATGTTGTTGATAGACGTTATTATTGTCAGTCGAATAAGCCTATTTTTATCTCAGTAAGACCAAAACTTTAAAAGATATGAACGTTTTTGTTCACAGTAAAGAATAGGTCATCAAAAAAAAAACAAAATGGCTGAAATATGGCGGGGTGGGGTATTGAGCCCTAGTATATGGTGTATTTGTTTATTAAAATAGCTGCTTTACATGTATTTAGATTATCGCTAGTCCATAACCGGACATGTATATACACGTTTTACAGGTATCGGTCACCCTGCAGTTTCAACCCCCCAAACGGGGGTTAGTATCACTTCTACAATTTTAAATATATGTTATAGAATTGATACCATCGACTTATATGAAACCATCTACCAAGAGTTCCCAGCTGTCAGTATCCACGTGTCGTCTCAGGTTTCGACGATGTACATCCGTGAGAACGGCAAGCGCTGCGACAACTGAATCAGCATTCGCGAGTTATAACATGTACAATTGACTTATGTGTGTATTCATTATTACTTACAGTTCTGTCTAGTTAGTTTAACTCTTAAATTGTTATAAAGTTTTAATGTTATGTTCAAGTTTATATTAAAAGTTTAATTATTTGTGCATGTATAAATAAAATCTATTTAAAAAACAGAAATTTTGGAAGTGTGATATAATATATATGATATTATATATATATATATATATATATATATATATATATATATGTATGTTATATAAGTTTATAACATGAACTTTGTCTTTATTCATTATTGCTCAGTAACTCTGACACTTTATATCGTTATTTTTCAATTGTATTTAAAAGTTATTATTTTGTTTGTTATTAATAAAAATCTTTTTTAAAAACCCAATTTTGAGAAGTGTGATATAACAAATTGGCGCAGTTAGTAGGATCAGTCAACGTTACTAGAACACGAGCTTACTTCTAACTGGTAGCGGCGGATTCCTATCCCTCAACGGAGCGAAGAACCTGGAAGAAGTCCCAACTGCGAGAACAAGGAGAACACGGATCTTCTAATGTTCCTGTTGATGTGAGTAGTAGTGAATCGTCTAACATTTAAGATTTTTAATAATTGATTTAATATTTTGATATTTTGATTATTTTTATTTTTTTATTCAGTGAATTGAATCACTGATTTATTATTTGATTACATTGATATTTTATATGATTTATTTGATTACTTTGATTTTTATTCATTCAATTGAGTGAATTACTTGATTTATTAGTTTTATTTACATTTACAGCTTTGGTATTTCCCCATTTACAAATTTATTATTGATTTTTACACCATTTATTTTATTGATACCATTTTTTTCTATAATATTTTATTATTTTGATTTGAACTTTTCCGTTCTTAAATTCTATTAAATCGCAATGGCACAAGCACAGAACAACATTGTTGTCGAAGAAACTGAAATATATAGGTTGTCGGAAATATTTTCAATAATTCCAGAGTTTGAAGGCGACCAAATTTCTTTGGCCACATTTATACATGCGTGCAATTGCGGGTTTAACATGTCTACTGCCGAACAAAAATACTTGTTGATAATTCACATCAAAAATAAATTAAGGGGAAAAGCGGCGCAGTTAATTAACTCTAGGAACCCCGCGTCGTACCTCGAAATAAAGCAGCTTCTAACACTACACTTTGGAGACTCTAGGGATCTGTCTTCTTTAATTCACGATCTCCAAGGTTTGAAACAACTATCAAACGAGTCCCCCTTGACATTCTATAACAGACTTCAGGTTTTGAGTGCGAAAATGCACTCTTGTATCCAAAAAGCCCCTAGTCTAAGCAACGAGCAGAAAGATGCTCAAACCACTCTCGTTGACACAATAGTCTTAAACACCCTACTTACCGGTTTAGAACCTCGACTAGGCCAAATAAGAAGAGAACTTCAATTATCCTGTTTTGAGGAACAAAAAGTAAATAAATCCGTTCACCCTAAGCCATCTTTTCAGGCTAGAAAACCAAATCCACCTCCTAAGTGTTTAAATTGTGGGCGATTAGGCCACATTGCTGCGGATTATCGGTTAAGATTTCAAAATAACCCTCGGCCTTTTAACCAAATTTCATTGGGCTGAATCAATCATCCAGGCCAAATCCTAGCAACAATAACACAAATCATCAAGGCCAACAATTTAGACGAAATAACTTTCAAAGACCTCCTTTTAAGCCGAACAACTTTCGACCGCCTGTAATACAGACAAAGGACCCACCATTTTAATCACCATCAAAATGGCAACTATCACGAATATCATGCAGACAAGTATGATTATTATGCTGATAATAATCAGCAGTATTTCGATGACAACACCCAAAACAATGAAAGCCATGGGTTTGAACTAATGGTAGACAATACCCCTGTCAAACCTTTCGGCCCTAATGAATACCAGGATTTTCTAGCGCTCCCGAGCCTAAATCAACCCCCAGATACAACTACCCTTTCAGAAGTCCAAACTCAAATACAGAACTTGAATTTGGAAGACTTCAATCCCGATCTGAACTTCCCAGAACAAACATTTCTTTAAGTCCCCTTCTGACAGTACATTCCAAGAACCTTTATTATATCAACGACGCTTCTGGAAAATTTAAACTTCTAATTGATACCGGACCTGGTATCTCCATTTTCAAAGAAAACACTGTCAAAAACTTCTCACAAAGATCTCCCAAAAGAGTAACAAATCAAGGCATTACTAATGAGAAAATCCCGATCTCACAATCCACCCTCATTCCTTTCGCTCTAGGTAATCCACACAAGGTCTTTTTCGACGATCTAGATATTGAGTTTGATGGAATATCAGGTCTTGATTTTCTCGAGCATTATGAATGTATCGTCGACTTAAAATCCAAACAATTAATTACTAACTTTAAAACTATCCCCCTACATAAAGTGCCCGACCACGACCAATCTAATACACAACCAACAGACACCCCTAGTACTAACGCACAACCTCATACGCATAACAATCAAATAACAATCCAGGAACGTACCGAACAAATTTTCAAACTAAAATGTAAACTTTCAAACACCGACGCAATTTTACCGACACAAGTAATTGACAAAGTACGACTTCCCAACGCTGTTGTACATGTTAATTCAAAGGCAGAATTTCTGAATTCGATAATAAACGCGAACGCAATGCCAAAAACTGTTAACTTTTCCAATCTTCATTTAGAACCCCTTGACAATACACACCCTCTCTTAAATCTGAATACACACGATACTCTGAATCTACAAACTTAGACAGGAACTTTACAATCAGGGAACAAATTCGGACAGAACATCTTAACGACGAAGAGCGAGAACTTATCACGAATCTCTGCTTAGAATTCGAAGATATTTTCTATCTCGAAGGTGATGTTTTGACGTTTACTAACGCCGTCAAACACTCTATTGACACCAATAACGCCAATCCCGTTTTCAGAAAATCGTACAGATATCCTCAAGTCCATAAGGAGGAAGTGAAAACCCAAATTTCCAAAATGCTTGATCAAGGCATTATCAGGCACTCTTCTTCTCCTTGGTCCTCCCCCGTATGGGTCGTCCCCAAGAAACTCGATGCTTCTGGTAAGCAAAAGTGGCGAGTAGTTATCGACTATAGGAAGCTAAACGAACTAACTGTAGAGGAGGAACTACCTATTCTCGAAACATTATCTTTCATACTCGCAGACAAAGACATAAAACTAAAGATTTGTCAAAACATTGTAACAACCCCTTCTCAAGACGAAATTCCCATTATACTGCAACAGTACCACTGCAGCAAGAATAACCTACACCGTGGAATCAATGAGACTATTCGACGTATTAGGGAAAAGTATAACTGGACTGGACTAATCAAAAGTGTAGAGCAATTCATCAAGTCTTGCGAAACTTGCCAAAAGGTAAAGTTTTGTAGGAAAAACTTAAGTGCTCCTTTTGTCATAACGGAAACACCAAAAACACCCTTGGAACGTATCAACATTGATATTTTCGAATATCCAACGAGAAACTACGCGACTATTAGGGATGAACTAACCAAATTTCAAGCTTACCCTATTGGTGACAAAACAGCTAAAACAGTAGTAAACACCCTCTTAGTATTTTTCCAACATTACGGTACCCCCCTTCGCATCCATTGCGACTATGGACGTGAATTTGACAATACTTTAATAAGGGACCTGTTCGAACTATATGACATAAAACTATCCTTTTCAAGTGTCCACCATCCCGAAACAAATGGTTCTATTGAAAGGTTTCACGCGACTTTAGCGGAAATGATAACGGCAAATACAGCTGAACATCCGGACGAACATCCATTCAACGTCCTCCCTTACGCAGTTATCTGCTACAACAACACTAAAAACAAGACTACTGGTTTCACGCCCTACGAACTCATCTTTGGGCACACTTCTAGTAGACCCCCCGAAACAATATACGATCAAGAAAAACTCATTTCCAAATATGTTAGGGACCTTAACAACAGAATGAACTACTATTATAGACTTGCCCGCGCAAAAACCGACCAACAAAAACAAAAATCTAAAGTCAGATTTGACAAACATGTTTCGAGTAATCAACCAGAATACAAAGTAGGCGACAAAGTTTACGTGAAAGAGTCTCAGATTAAAAGCAAACCCGAAAACAAATTCAATGGACCTTTTGAAATCACCGCGATAAGAAAAAACTCTGCCACCGTTATAAACTTACAGACTAACCAAATCAGTAAAATTAACTTCGACAGACTAAAACCATATTTTGAATAAATCCCTTCTTTTCAGATTCTGTGGACTGTGTTCAGTCGTGAACCTCCAACAATACTCTCTTACACCCGTTAACAATACAATAGGAGTTTTCTTCCATGAAGAAGACACTTAAAATTTCCAACGACAAATGGACACTACTTGTCTTCAAAGACCTCAGCCCTTTCAGAGGTGCTATTTCAAATAACGACGTCATACTAAACCGAATTTTAGAATCATTTAAACCAAAAATACCAACACATGTTAGCATCTTGAAACAAATTTCTAAACTCCAAATATACAGACATCTTCGCTGACATTCAAACTTACCCTACTAACACAAGAAAACGCGGACTTATTAACGGATTGGGATCAGTTTGGAAAGCTATTACAGGAAACTTAGACGCAACTGATGGTGAATACATAAATGACTGTATAACTAAAATTACTAAAGACCAACACCAAATTCAAGACTTGGTAAAGAAACAAATATCTGTAACAACCTCAGTCATAACACTTTACAAAAATTTCAATCCGAGGAGAAACTATTCTCGAATAACATTGAAAAAATAAGGCAGTCAATTTTATACATTTCAAATGATCTTGATTTTCATGAATTTCAAATCAATATCTTAGATCTGTGTGAAAGCCTAATGGAGAGTTACATATTTATTGAAAACACTCTAGATGATGTTCTAACTGCAGTCTCTTTCGCCCGCATAAAAATTTTACATAGTTCGATCATATCCCCAGTAGATTTGGTCGATTCCCTTCAAAAGATTTCTCAGTCACTACAAATAATTTACCACTTCCTATTTACAGTTCAAATGTTGCTCAGTACATTAATTTGATAGAATTGGAAGCTTTTCAAATCAATACTAAAATCATTTTTGTACTCAAAATTTCTTTAGTTGATCCTGAGATTTACACCCTTTACCACCTTTATCCGATCCCAATTTTGGATGATAGAACAGGGTTTCATCATATACTTTCAATAAAACAAAATTTATCGCGAGAGATGGCGATTCGTTATTATACACATCCTTCGAAGACCTGGGTGACTGCAAGCCTTTAACTAAACATCATAAGATTTGTTCCAAAGCTATATCACATCCAATAGACAAAGATGCCATCTGCGAAGGTCAGACAGCCAGCCACATTTCCAGCAACCTGCAAAACTTCCATATTCTATGCGGAAGAATATAACATACAAGAGATCGACATAAACCTCTGGTTGATCTCAATTTCCAGACCACTACCTATAGCCATCAAATGTAAGGGACAAGATGTCGTAACGTTTTATTGACAACATCAGGGTACACGCTACGAGAACGTCAAAGAACATCCAGAACATCACCTTCAAAAACCATCCAGTGGACATCCCGTATAGCTGCTGTAACGGCATGCCAGCCGCAAATCAACTTCCCAAATTTAAACCCCTACAATTGAAGGATTTAGATGTTACAGATCTAAATGTTGCCAACCATAAGCTTGCCCAATATTCAATGGAATTGGAGAAGCTCATGAATCAACCACCATTGGAGAAGCATACATCATGGCTCACAATTACCACAATCACATAACAGTAATTGTGATTATGTTCCTTTGTATCAAACCAAGACAAGGTTCAGGAAGACCACTAAGTCCAGCCTCGATGCCGAGTCAGCTCCACTTCCAGGCCCATCAAAGCCTAAGTCCACGGGAAAGCTGCACAGCCTCCTAGCTCCAACCCAATGTATGGAACTTCAGAACTTCCCCTAAAAGTTGATGATATACCATCAACTTTTATATATGGATGGGAGTTCTTATATAAGTTTATAACATGAACTTTGGGTGAACTTATGTAGCAACTGTATTTCATCGTTCCCAGCTGATTCAGCGAACACGTGCATTGTCATATTACAATCCCGCCGAGCATCCGTGCGAATCGCCGCGTCGACAGTGCCGATTCAGCATTCATTATCTTATAAATTGTAGAATTTCACTTAGTTTTTATTCATTATTACTCAGTAACTCTGTCACTTTATATAGTTATTTTTCAATTGTAAGTTATTATTTTGTTTGTTGTTAATAAAAATCTTTTTTTAAAACTCAATTTTGAGAAGTGTGATATCACATATATATATATATATATATATATATATATATATATATATATATATATGTGCTGTGTGTGTTTATAGGTGGCTTTCAAGAGAAATTCATCTAGATCGAACTCGTCAATCTGTTGATCACTACTGATTCCTGCCGGTAGATCGTGATGAGTATGTGATTGGTTGGGTATTGGTGGCTTTTTTCACTTTTGTCTCTTGACGAAGCAGTTTATTCAATAAGTATTCGAGTAGAACTAGAAGCGTAATAGCAGAAGGACGTTTACGTAGAGTAACTTATGCGAACCGACCTGAAAAGGGCAGATGTGACTCTGCCGAAACGTTGTCATTTTACCATCGATCCCGGCAGGGATCAGTTATCAACTACGCGGATGAATTCCCGGAAACCCCCTTATAATATCACATAACAGCGATTTTCTCCTAAACTACTACACTGAAATTTGGTATCAGGGTTTAGTTTGGTGACGCGATCAGGAGTACATATCGTAAACGAAGAAATTGTTTTAGGGGTACTTCTGGGGGAAAACCTCAAAAAAAATCGATCGATATGTACTCCTGATCGAGTCACGAAACTATACACTGATTCTAAATTTCAACCTTTTCCGTCTAGTAGTTTAGGAGAAAATTGTTGTGACGTGAAAGAGGGCGAAATCTGGAGTAATATTTATAAGGATATCCGGATACTGTATATACCGAACCCCAAAAAAAGGTATCACATGATATATATATATATATATATATATATATATATATATATATATCACACTTCCAAAATTTCTCTTTTTAAAAAAGATTTTATTTAATAAAAAAGGCTAAATTAAGTCTTAAACTAACTAGACAGAACTATAAGTAATAATGAATACAGACAGAAGTCAATTGTACAATTTATAACTCGCGAATGCTGATTCAGCTTCGGAGCACTCAGTTCTCACGGATATACGTCGTCGAAACCTGAGATGACACGTGGATGCTGACTCAGCTGGCAACTGTTGCTAGTTGTTTTCATATAAGTCGATGGTATAACTTATATATCAACTCTCATCCATATAAAAAAGTTGATGCTACAGTATTGACTTTTAATGGAGGTTCTGCAATTCAATATTCTCGACAGGACTGAGGAGGCTGTCGGGCTTTACCCTGGGCTTGATGATTAATGGACCTGGTGGTGGTTCTGGATCGGCAGCAGGGCTGATCGTAGTGGACTTTCGGAATTTCTTCCTGATTATATTGGGGGCAAGAAGAGCAGCCACAATTGCTGTTATCGTGATTGCGATGTCACTGAACTAGGATATGTGCTTCTCCATAAATGGTTGGTCGATTAGCTTTTCCAATTCTTTGGAGTATTGGTATGGTAGGCGATATTCAGGTCTCTGGCATCCAATTCTTGTAGTCTCGTTGGTTTCAACTTTGGAAGTTGACTGATGGTTGGCAAGTTGTCGGAACAGTTGTAAAAGATGTAGACTGGATTGCTCTTAAGTGTGAAAATCTCAAGGTTCTTGGTGGTCCTTCTGGCATAGACCTTGATATTTCCGATGAAGGCATTGCAACTGGCTGGGATTGTGAATAGAGAGTTTGTGAATATGTATTGGGTAATGACACCTTCTCCCTTCCACTTGATGTTGCTGGGTAACTATCCGAAAATCGAGATTAACCAAAGGTTGAGATCAATCTCTTGAATATTCGACATATAATATTAAAGGCTTGCAAGTTCATGGAAGGGCTACTGGCTGTCTAAGATGCTGTCTTCCGCAGGGTGTTTCTTTGTCTATGGTTTTTGGAATAACATTGGAACTTTAGATAATGCCTCACTCAGGTCTTCCAGAGATATTAATTAATTTTGTTGGAAGAGTGTAATGAAATCCTGTTCGATTATCCATAACTGGGGTAGAATACAAGCGGTACAGTGTATTAGTTTTAGGATTGACTGAGGGAATTTTTAGTGTAAGTCATTACTTTTATTTTGCCAAAAGAAGGCAACTATGCGCTTATAGGACTTGTCTAAAAGTTTAGTGTTGGCTATTTCAATTTTGGGGTAATTGATTATCAATTTATTTTTATAGAGTTAAACAAATCGATTAAACTCAGCGGTAATTCTTTCGTCATCTTCGTCGTCATTGTTACAATTTTCAGGTTGGTCGGAGTCAGATTCGTTGTTAGTAAAAAATTTTTATTTTTGAAAAAAAAGTCAATACATTGCTTGAAATGGTTGATTTTGATACGAGACAGAGCATCTGTGCTTTGGTTTACTTTGCCCAGCTTGTACTCTACCTTATAATTCTATTCCTCTAGCTTAAGGCGCCATCTGGCTAGGTAACTGCCAGGATCTTTGATGGAAAAGGGCCAAGTAAGCGGATGGTGGTCACTGAGTAAGGTAAACTTTCTCCTAAAACTATACGGCCTGTAGTTGTTTAACAGCGCAAACTATGCCAAGCAGTTCTCGTTCGATTTTGGAATATCGTGTCTCTGCAGGAAAGAGGGTACCAGAAGCGAATGCAATGGAAAGATCTGTTCCCACAGGGCCTTGAGAAAGAACTGCTCCAATAGCAAAAGCATTAGCATCAGTTGTGAGCAGTAAGAGTTCTTCAAGGTGTGGATAAATCTGGACAGGGTCAGATACAAGGGCTTCAGTTCATCGAAGAAAGACGACTTGTAATCTGCGTCAAAGATTAATTTGACGTCTTTTTGGAGTAGTTTAGTTAGAGGTTTAGAGATCTTCGCAAAATTTGGTATGAAGTACCCAGCGAGACCAATAAAAAATGTGAAGTCTTTCGGAGTTTGGGGTTGCGGAAAGTTCTGAATACATTCAACCTTTGAAGGGTTTGGTTTTACGCCTTCTGTTGTGATGAGATGTACAAGATAAGTCACTTCTTTACGGAGAAATTATCAGTTTTAAATTTTTAGGTTAGACTTCCGAAGTCGTTCAAAAACTTCTGTCAAGCGGAAAATATGTTTATGGATGGTCGGAGAGTAGACGATGATATCATCTATGTAGACGAGACAACGTTCATTCTGTATACCCAGAAGAATATTGTCCATGACCCTCTGAAAAGTAGAAGGTGCATTTTTAAACCAAATGGCATACGAACGAGTTCGCAATGACCATTTTCGACAGAAAAGCCAATTTTGGGAATATCTTCCTCTTGGATTTCCACTGGTGAAACCCGGAAGCAAGATCGAGTGTCGATAAATACTGACACTTTCCAAGTTGGTCTAGAAGATCGGAGATATTGAGCAGAGGATATTTATCGTCTACAGTCAATTCGTTTAATTTCCGGTAATCGAGATTAACTTGCCACTTTTGTTTACTAGAAGCATGAAGCTTCTTGAGGATGACCCATACAGGGGAGAACCAAGGAGATGAGGACTGCCTAATGATACCTTGTTCAAGCATTTTTCCGATTTGGGTAAAAATTTACCAAATACATGCAAACTAAGTATACAAATATAAAATAGTGTAAAGACTTACTATAATTTAGAGCATTAGAATTTATAAATCATAAATATATAAAAGATCTGTCCATATCAAATTTCTGCCATAACCATAATATGTATAATTTTAATTTCTTCTTGCTAATGTTGCAAACTATCTAAAAATGAAAAATAAAGTTAATGAAGGTTAAAAAGTTCTTACATTAGTGGCAAAGACAGTTAAACAAGTAATTTAAACAAAATAGGAAGTAGGAGACAACTCCAGAAACAAAATTACTTAGGTAGTCAAATATAAGTTGTAATAGATAATAAGTTATGTAAATAGTTATGTTAAGAGAGTAAACAAACTAAAGACACTAAAATAAGAAAAGCAAGTGGTGAAAAAAGACAATTACAGATAGTGGAAAGTGAACTTATAGTAAGCGGACCATGCCAGAAAATAGGCATTGTCAAATAAGTAATATAAACATTGTGCAACTAAAAACTTCATGTGCTTAGGATAGAAGAGACTATAAAGAGATAAGAGTTGTAAGCTATAATTAGTAAGTAAGGAGAAAAATAGAAATATTCAAATTTCAAAATATACTTAACGAAGCAAAATATAGGAAACAATTTATTTGAAATAAATGAGCTTTCAAATGAGATATTATTCAGAACATAAAATTGAAATTAGAAATTTTATAAAATTTTTCGCTAGAAAATAGCCTCATCAAGTAAGCTGTTTCAAGCAAAATTTGCGGTCTCATTAGTCATTTGTTATTTCCTTATAAGTAAAAGTGAAACGCCAAGGATCAAAGATTCGTCGATTAAGCACCGTCTCGGATGTAGCAAATTGGTTGATAAACAAGCATAGTAAGCCATCACTTGAATATTTTGAAATGTGATGCTTGCCAGTTAGAAGCAATAAAGCTCAAAATCGCAAATTTTGGGAAATAAACTTAATTGAATATTCAAGCAACACTCAAAATGAACTGATGTAATTCAAGTGGTGTTAAAATTTCCAAAGTAGTGGAAAGTAAACTTTTAAATTTGTAAATGGAATGGATGAAATATAAATGAATGGATAATAATGGAGAAAATAAGAAAAGCTAAGGAAGAAATTGAAATGGTGTTTTTAAAAAAAGAGAGACAATAAACCAAAATAGAACAAGGTAAATAATTTGTAATATCTAAAATTGTATGTTGTTATTATATTGAAAGTATAATTAATGTTTTGTTTATAAATTTAGTTAAAGAATAATAGCTTAGATAGATAAAGAAAGGGGAAATATGGTGTTTTTAGAAAAAGAGAGACAATAAACCAAAATAGAACAAGGTAAATAATTTGTAATATCTAAAATTGTATGTTGTTATTATATTGAAAATATAATGAATGTTTTGTTTATAAATTTAGTTAAAGAATAATAGCTTAGATAGATAAAGAAAGGGGAAATATTAAATAAGACTTGAGAATTTATTTGATTTAAAATATGTTGATAAATAAAGTATGTTAAATTGTTTTTAGAAAAGTGAATTTTTTTAAAGAAGTTAAATTAGATACTATAGAATATTTAAAGAAAGAAATCGTGAGTATAGTTCAAAGAAAGCATCAATTATAGTTTGTTTTTAAATAAAAATTGAAATTGATAATTAGATAATAAAAAAAAGTTTAAGAAAATATGAAATAGGAAAAAGAGCCTGAGAAGGTAAGATACTGAGAGTGTCTTCTGGGACAAAGCTGCCGAAGCCAGATTAGAAATTCAACAGTAAGTGCAAAGATTTTTTTAACTGAATTGATTTGATGTTAATTTTTTTTCATATTAATTAAAAAAAAAGATCTTGAATTAAATATGTATAATATAATCAAAAATTTGCTAAAGCCTGTCGGTTTCAAACTAAATAGCCGGATGAACAAGTGAAATATAATATAATGCCCAAATGAACCCACACTAACAAATTTATTTTTTATGTATAGATCTTAAAGGTAAATAAAAAAAGTTCAAACAAATAAACAAATAATTAAGCACATTAAATGTAATATAACCGTCATTACTTTACTTTAAGTAAAAGGGGCTCCCACTAATAAAAAATTAAATAAATTTAACTGCCACTAATTGTAGGGCACGAAGGATATTTACTGAAGAACATCTTCGTTGTTTAAGGATTAGTTTTCGACTATGTTATAGTGATACTCGGCGTCGACTGTACAGAACAATTTGGGCGAAACAGTGAAGAACGAAAAGAGCGGCAGTCATTAGAGAGTGAACGATGTAAGCGAAAGCTTCTTACTTTATCTCACTGTCTGTTTATTTCTTGGTGTCATTCTGAAAAATAGATATAAATTTCAAGTTAACTAAAATAATTGTGATTTGAAGACGCGAGATGTAAGACCGACATCTAGGATTTTCAAGAGAATCAGTACACAGAGGTTCCGAATCTGGATCCGTTCCGTGTAATTGCTGTTCTCCCTTAACTCCTAGGACAGAATGTCACGATAAAATTTTCAGGTTACTTCACTTGTCAGAGATATTGAATACTCTCTTCGAGGTGTCATTCCTTTGTACGCAAGACAATATATATTATATATAAATATAATATATATTATTTCTGGTCGGGAACCTTCATCAGTTGCGCTTCCCACAATTGAATGTCCTCTCGAACACTTCTTTATGCATTTGATGCATTTCGTTAAATTTGACGAGAGGACATGAAGCTACTCAGGACACAAATTTAATAGCAAGTACGTTGCTCTTTTTTTGTGGTGTTCTTTCTGACATCTGACGTATGTCAAGTCTCTAATATAATTTATCCCAAACCGGAAATTAGAATGTTTATAAGAAAGGAAAGCAAATCTTGGCCTAGTATTGTATATTAACTAGATGTTATATTTGTTTATTTCCTATGATTTATTGATTTTCTATAAAAAGAGAGACTCTTAATATATTACTCGGTCCCTGTTGCTCACAAAGAGTATTGAATTGTATGGGTATATCTATTTTCACATGTGTAAGTGTCGAGAAGCTTTCGCTTCAAAAATAAATTTAGACAAGTTTACGCTACGGTACGTGAAGGTATAAGCTTAAATAAACAGCCGTACAGTCTTGAATTTACTTCTACACCGCATAGTTAATACAATATGTTATCAACATGAGATTCTAGAAATATATATTTTTCGATTTGCTGCTCAGCATGGTCCAGAACTCAGTGTACAACATGATAATGCCAGGCTCCATGCTGTATGTGACGGCCCCCAATATCAAAGTTAGCGCTTGTCTTGCTAATAGCCGTGATCTCAGTCCTATTGAGAACCTTTGGGGCTTCATACAGTGAAGACTGAAGCATCAGATTTTCAAACATTTACAGAAAAAATCTTCGGCAATGCCATCCCTCATGAGCTACAATATACGTGCAATTGTTGTACAGTACGCAGAAATCACGGGGGACACACAAATTATTAAGGAGAATCTCCCTCCAGTTCAACAAATTATTGCTAATTGTTTCCGTTTCCTAGTGCCGGCCCTGATATTTTAATAAAATTTACAACACTAAACTAAGAAAATACGGGTAAGATAAACAGATAAAATCTAACAAAACCGAAAAGTATGAAAGTGATTCTTAATTTGTTTTGTTTAGTTTAAATAGTTTTTCCATTTTGAAGGGGCATTGTATTTAAACATTTATCCACAGAAGCAAAGGGTGTAAAGTAGTTCATCTTCGAAGCATAAATCTCAAACACTATCACCTTAATTGAGTTCCATATATTCGTTAGAGAAAATTCAGGAACAAGGCTCATAAAAATCCACACTCTCCACAGTTGTTAAACAGTAATGTGGAGTTGTACAAATTAAAAATTTACCGCGCGAAAACAAAACTCTATTCCTAAGATTAAAAGTCTTTCCCTATTGTCAAGAAAAAGAGAAAAAGTCGTGAAGCGGGAAAAATTTCCACCCCAAATAAACGGGCATTGAGAGTGTGTCCCGGTCCGCCAGTCAGTTGATTTCGAACACGCGAGCGGCGAAGTTACACTGCGGACCGTCGCGATATAATCGGACAGCGTAAAATTCGTGTGTATTGTTTTAACAGTGCGTAACCAGCTATCCGTATCAGGTTGTGTCAAACTATGAGTGCACATAAAAGAGGTACATACTACACCGCTAGTGGATATGTCAACAACAATTGGATTGGGTTTCTGGTTGTGTTTTTTTCTCTGAGAGTGTTTCAAGGTAATTGAAATTTGACCTGGATGTCGGAAACATAACCTGTAAATAATTGCCATTTCTTGCGATAAATATTTTTCAGTCCTGATGTGTTTTAGAATAACAAAAGAAGAAAATATATGTTATTTATGTTAAACGGTAGGATATTGAATGTTAGACTGTAATTTAAAAAACAATTTTGTTAAACTTTTAAAGCTTACAGATAATTGTTCTAATTGAGATACATACATCTATCATTGTTATACAAAACTTATCTGGATGTTACTACTAAGAAAGAACAGTAACTTGCGAATTTAAAATATTGAAAACTGAATATTGACGATGTAATTCAGCAAGGCTGCATAAACTTATGTTTTGAAGATTGTACTACCAACTACCGTACTCTGTAATTGAAACGACTATGAGAACTTGGATATATTAATAGTTTGATATAATAATATTCATGTTGCTGCTTTATAGATTTCAGCCAAATTTTTATATAGTTATGCGGCGTTTAACTTGTTACGCCCCAGATTGTTTTCAATCTCCTGTTCAACCCATTTTGTTAAAATTAATGCATTAAGGGTTTTTGGGATAATAACCTCGATAATTTGTTCGCTTCTGTCAATTCGCATTGAAACATAGTTCTCGAATATTGCCTAGGTATAAGCATTTTTAATTTTCACCTAGGACTACAGGAAAGTTTGTGTAACTTAAATTCTAAATTAGAAATGTATGAACACTCTTTCTGTATACCTTCAAGGTCATTTGCAGATGAAGTTACCGTGTATGCCATTCAAACTTCTGGCAGATTAGAAACAGTGTTACTTTTTATATACTACTCAATATCTGATCTTTATCTGAAAAAGGAAATGTAGTAACTCAGAAAAATATATATAATTCGGAAATTTTTTCCTATAATCTCCCGTAATTCTAATATAATTGTTTCTAGTGAGGTTCCAGGACATGAGTAGACTCACGGAAGGAATTATGTCCGATCTTTGTAAACTGGCTTTGAGAACACTGTAGTCACTAGAGGCAAAGTCTGGGGAATACATAGGTAGTGATAATCAATGCAAACTATGACCTGAACTTCGGCGTCTTGGTATTTCTCTTGATTTTACTTACCCAATTTCAGAATCGGTATGCAAAATTCTTCGTGTCTTAGTCTTGCATGCTTAGTCTTAGTCTTGTTATTCATCATTCACCAAAAATTATTCTGATAAATAGGACTTGTATTTGATGGATTTCTATTTATGTTTTAAGTAAGTAATTAGTTGGTTAGATTTATCACGAATTTTGCACAAACCAATTGATTATTGTATTCAGTACATTAAAAAATTCACTGAATATGCAATAGTTTCGTCTTTATGTTTACCTATATATTAAATAATCTACTTGAAAACATGGACTTAGTAACAAATTACAATAATTAATTAGCACAGTTATCACCTAAGACTAAGATATTATATTACATTTAATAGTTAATGCCACACTTATATTCAATCGTTAATACCAAACTATATATATATATATATATATATATATATATATATATATATATATATATATATTGTAATGAAATATAGACTGAGAGTAATGATATAGGTTCCAAGAATCAAAATTTAACTACTAATATTAGATAACCAGACATGAAATTTAGGGTTTTAGGGTGTTTGTAATAGCAAATCGAGCAGGTTTGTTCACAATGAAAACATATCATTGTGAAGAAATCTATGAATAGAAATATTGTAAAAACCCTAAATATCATAGATTTAACAGGAAAAATAAAGGTGTACTTACAATTGAGTGCTAAAATCCAAAAACGATGACCATAACTTCCAACATTCAATAACACCAAGTAAATCAGTAAAAGTCTTCAATTTGTACAACTCCAACACATCTTCGTATCACAGTCATAGTAGCTAAAAATACAAAAGCATATTAGAATCAAATTTAAACAGGAATTAAAGCTAATTTTTGGAGACAGGATTACAAATATATAAATTCAAGGGTCAAAACAGAAAATAAATCACATAAATGGGGAAAAATATATGAAATTCTTAGAATAGACGACAATTTCAACAGATGAATAGTGTTATAGTTCAATGGATAACGATTAAGGGGGTGTAACATAAAAAAATTTAAATCCTAAAAATAGGTTATCAGGTAGTAAAAATTGGAACAATATAACAGCAGAGAGAAAGGAAACTAGTTAAAAATACTTGCAGAGATTCAAATAGTATAATGTAAATAAGGATAGGTCAAGAACAGTTCAATAAACTAAAAATTTTGGGAAAATAAAGAAAGGTATCAAAGATCAGGTGAATGATGACGATAGCAGATACACCGCTATTGAAATTTGAAAGTCAGGTACCATGTATAAAAAGTCAAGGGTCAAAACAGAAAATAAATCACATAAATGGGAAAAAATATATAAAATTCTTATAATAGACGACAATTTCAACAAATAAATAGTGTTATAGTTCAATTGATAATGATTAAGGGGGTGTAACATAAAAAAATTAAATCTTAAAGTAAAATAGGTTATTAGGTAGTAAAAATTGGAACAATATAAGAGCAGAGAGAAAGGAGTTAAAAATACTTGCAGAGATTCAAATAGTATAATGTAAATAAGAATAGGTCAAGAACAGTTCAATTAACTAAAAATTTTGGGAAAATAAAGAAAGGTATCAAAGTTCAGGTGAATGATGACGATAGCAGATACACCGCTATTGAAACGTTGTGAGATCAACCACTTCAAGACGATGGAAGTCCAAGGAAATTTCGAGGGACGAAATCAATACATTATAAAAAAACATCAGTACAACAAAAAAAGCAAATAGTCCTAAAAACACTATATTTTGTATATACTAGGAATATCTAATTCACAATTTTAGTAACCTCAAAGATACTAACTAGTTTTGCCCTAAATCTTTTGTAGCTGAAAAAATGTCTGGTGATATAGGAGTAAACATATTTTCTTAACGGTAACATTAAATCAGTGTGTTCATTTTATTATATTTTCTTTAAGGAGGAAATTTCATTACCTATGCTATACTTTATATGCCTGAGTAAAATGGCGATCAATATCAATTTTCGTTCATTAGTATAATGAGTAAAGTATGATTGCCCAAACGTACGCACACGCAACATATATGTTTCGGCAATTTTTCTTCACAACTGTTCACTGAAATGGCGCAAATGATATTTAGTTTCCTTTAATGGTGATATTTTAGCATTATATAAAATATAAATGGAAATATTATAAAGTCATTATATACGGTTAGTAAAATAAATCAGAAAATTTGCGTCGCAACCATTACGAACTTCGGAAAGTTCGTTACATGACGCATAGTGGAAAGTTCATGACTCACTTCCTGTTATTTAATTTTTGTGCTGTCAAACATTTTCAAAGTTTACTTTAGCTAATATATTTTCCATTTATATATTATTCAACTAAGAAATTATTTATAAGATGAATTTAATTACCTTGTCTAAGTACTTCTTGGGAAATAACACCACAGTTAAGAAAATTGCTGTATATTCCAAACGTTTCGGGGTCTAGGTCAGACTCTGTTGTCAATGGTTAAGAAACTTGGATAAAAAAGGCACAATTCTAAGATGTAAATTAAAATATTTGACAATATTTTGTTCACTCTTGTCAATGTTTTCAATGCTTTCATGGTAGTCGAATTATTTTGGAATGTAAAAATAATTGAAATAACACAAAATATTACAAATTTTAGAAAATAGTGTATAGATACAAATATGGTATGATACCTACTAAAAGCAACTAATTATACTGAAAAATATAATTAGGATAGAAAACTTATAAATGCTTGCTTGTAAGTACACTATCTTTTGTTTTCATCTTATTCTACTCTTGACCAGGAATTATTCTTCTTTACTTGCCTTTTACTTCCAGTCTGTTTTTGATTCGTTTGCTTTTTCTTTAGTGAATTTGAATTCTCTTACTTTTTCATTAGTGCTCCTGAGCCTTCTCTACTGTGGTTGTATTTCTTGTATTGTGAATTACATTTCTGGCATCTTTACTTTGTATTTACGGATTTTTTTTATTAATACAACACACTCGGGGAACTCCGTATATTTCCAAACTAATTCTAAATCAGTCCCTGAAATGTATCGAAATTTTGAAATATGCAAACCATTTCAGTCAGTGTGGTATTAATCCCAAACAAATCCATATATATATATATATATATATATATATATATATATATATATATATATTATATCTTGTAAATCACTTTTGAGTTTTTAAAAAAAAATATTTATTGAAATATAAAAATTAAAACTTTGAATAAAACATTAAATTGAAAATTAAAATTAACTAACTAAATGGTACAAGTATACTAACGATAAATGACGACCGTGGGACCGCGTCGCTCTGATTTATAACATTAAGAAAGCTGACTAATCAAAAGAACGGTCAAGTCGATGTGTTCCCACGTTTACATTATGAAGCAGGAAACTGGTCAGCGAAATATGATACTTCGTATCATACACGTGCATGATATTTACGCCTAACAGCTCCCCTTTACCAAGAAAAGTTGATGCTGTAACATCAACTTTTGGAATTTACTGGATGCTAGCTAAATAAGCAAAAACAATACAAATATGGAAATGAAATAAAGTTAAAGTGAACATAATGATTAAGTTTAGATAGGTTACATAAAATATGAAAAATATACAAAACATAAAAGTCAAATAAGAATGGAAATGTATCAAAAAGGTTCTCAATTCTATAAGTCTGGATGTTCAGGTTCCTCTTCAAATTGGGGCCTCAGTTTTGGTATCAGCCTGGAGAACGGTTTTGTCAGGGTACTCAGACTCTCTGGATTGGAGCTGTCGTTTTTCGGAGGTCTCTTAACGTGCCTTATGATTTTCAATGAGCTGTATACAACAACAATTGTTACAATGATAATTATTGTAGCATACGTGAACCAGGAAATGTTTTTATTAACAAAGGGTTGGTTGATGAGATCGTCGAGATCCTTGAATACTGGTCCAGCTTGTGGTTGGCTATGGACAGTTCTTCCATGTTTAAGTCGTCCAGCTTCAGGGGCTTAAGGTACGGAATTGCAAGTTTCTCAGGATGAGAATTGCAGCAATTGAATGGAATTAAAACTGGATGAGAATTGTCCGAAATGTTCATGAATTTTTGTGGTTCGGCCTGGATTTTTGTAATACCAACAAAAGCACTACATTCCGTTTGTAACCGAATGATAGAATTGTTCGTTAGCACTAAAGTTTTAGCGTCAATTCCTGGACAATTAATGGTCACATGTATGGGGACACTACGAATGTTTTTCAGGAGCTGCGCCTCACAGGGTGCATTTGAGTCTATGGGATACGCGTATAAATCGGAGCACAGTTTTCGGAGTGGAGTCAGATGTTTGCACGCACTCAAGTCCTTGATTGGTATGTACATAAGAGAATCATCATTTCGCGCTACATATTTTTGAGTAAAAGAAAGGATGTGATGAAAACCAGTTCTATCATCTAAAATCGGAATAGGGTATAAATGGTAAGCTGTATAAAGCTGTTGCTCTACTAGAGGGATTTTTAAGATGAATACTAGATCTGAGTGAGTTTGAAAAGCTTGTAGTTCAATTACTTCTAAATACTGTGCAACACTTGAAAATCTGACTGGTAACGGTAAATTATTTTTAACAAGGTTTTGAGAAATCTCCTGTAATGCGGCAATCAAATGATCCGGTGTAATAATAGATGAGTGAATAATTTTCAAACGTGCAAAAGTTATTGAATTTAAAATATCGTTAAGGTTATCTTCAAGAAACAAATAACTGGCCATTAGTTTTTCACAAATTTCAAGAAATGATTGTTTGGCTTGAATAGTGGCTATCCGGTCATTTAGTTCATGTATCGTGAGGTTGATTTCGTTAATGTCTTCGTTAAAGATTTTCTCGTCTATTTGAAGATTCTGAAGAGTTTCATTAAAGTTTTTAATAATAGTGGTTGTAACGCTCATTTGATTCTTTAAAAGATTTTCGACTTGTAGTTGTCCTTGGTTAAGTCTGTTTAAGCTGCTAGTATAAAATTCGCCATCGGAGGCGTCTAGGTTACCGGTTATTGCTTTAAAGATGGTTCCAGCACCGTCTATTAATCCGCGTTTTGGTCTTTTAGTGACTAGAAATACTTCTGAAAATTTTGTTTTGATGGAGTCGGAGATTTGTGTTAAAAGGCTAATGTGTGTTTGGACGTCCACACGAAAGGCACCTGTATCGTGAAATTTGAAGCCAGGTATAGGATCGACGGTTCGTTCTAAAGTATTGAGGATTCTGTTATTATTTTCAAATAGTTGATTAAGGGTTGTCAAGTTCCGGTGAACTAATAGAGTCCATTTATAGTTTGATACAATTATTCGACTTTCGTCATGGTAGTAGATACCGAGAGTGTTGTTAATCGGTTTGACGTCGTACTGTGAAACTGCTGATCCGAGCAGCAGAAGAAACCTGAAAAGAAAGTTAGTTTTCAGAATATGGTTTCATTCTGTCAAAGTTCACTTTCGTTCGTTGGTTAGTTCTTAGGTTTAGAAGTGTAGCAGAGTTATTGTGAATCTCAATAATTTGGAATGGGCCATTAAATTTGTTCTGGAGTTTGTCTTTTATTTGTGACTCTTTTACGTATACCTTGTCACCGATTTTGTAATCAGGTGGGTTTTTCGAAACGTGTTGGTCAAATCTTTCTTTCGCTTTTTGTTTCTGTAAGTTAGTCTTTTCACGTGCAATTTTGTAATAGTAAGAAATTCGGTTATTTAGGTCTCGTACATATTTGCTAATTAGTTCTTTTTGATTATAAAGAGTCTCTGGGGGTCTGCTGGAGGTATGTCCGAAAACGAGTTCGAACGGAGTGAAGCCATGGGTCTTATTGGTTGAATTGTTATAGGCAATAATAGCATACGGAAGTACGTTTAAGGGGTGTTCGTCGGGATTTTCAGCTTTGTGAATGCTAGTAGAGTAGAATGAAATCGTTCCACGGAGCCGTTTGTTTGCGGGTGTCCCACGCTAGAGTAGGTAAGTTTGATGTCATAAAGTTTGCATAGATCTTTTAGTATGGCATTGTCAAATTTTCTGCCATAGTCGCAGTGGATACGTAATGGTGTACCGAAATGTTGAAAGTACAACATAATAGTACTAACGACAGATTTGGCGGATTTATCTGCCAAAGCATAGGCTTGTGAGAATTTAGTCAGTTCGTCTCTTATCGTCAAAATGTGATTTCTATTAGGAATGTCTAAGATGTCGATGTTAATTCTTTCAAAGGGTGTTTTAGGTGTCTCAGTTATGACGAGGGGATTATCTAAGTTTTTTCGACAAGCTTTGGTTTGTTGACAGATTACGCAGTTCTTTATGAAGTTCTCAATGTCTTTAGTAAATCCCGGCCAGTTGAACCTCTCTTTGACACGGCGTATGGTTTCGTTTATGCCGCGATGCAAGTTGTTTTTTCCGTTATGATATTGCTCGAGTATTAGTGGAATTTCGTCTTTGTTAGGAGTTTTTGTGATGTTTTGGCAAGTCTTCCACTTAATGTCTTTTTCAGAGAAAATAAAGGATAGCATTTCCAGAATTGGAAGATCAAGGTTGTTTTCTACACAATATGTTTTCGATGGGGAGAGAACGTCTTGATTTTTGAAAATAGATGCGAAAAGGACTTCATTTACGATTTCGAGATCGTTTGGAAGTGGGACTATGAAGTATTGTCTCCTGCTAACAGTTTTGCTAGCTATTCGCTAGCGTTGATTTTAAATGTTTCAAAATCAGCGACTTCTTCGAAAATATCTTCGAATATGTCGTGATGGAATTCCTGAAGGTTGGATGATTGGGGAAAGATTAGGATATTTTTATTTGCCTTGTCTAGAAGTTGGCAATTAGAAAATTCGATTTTACTATAGTCAATTAAGGAAACAGTTTTGTAACGTTCAACAAAAATTTTGAATTCTTGGGATATCGTTTCGGTAGTTATTTCGTTTTGTTCAGGTTCGGAGGTATTGTCATCGTCTTCGTCATTTAGGGGTAAGATTTTGTGGGGTGTTAGTTTAGTTTTAGCCTGGAATAGTACGCACTCATCAAGGTGGTTGATTCTAATGCGTGATAAGGCGTCGGCGTTTTTGTTAATTTTACCCGGTTTGTAAATGATCTCGTAGTCATATTCTTCGAGTTTAAGTCTCCATCGGGCTAAACGACTTCCGGGGTCTTTTATCGAGAACAGCCACGTCAACGGGCGGTGATCGGTACAAAGTTGGAACTTTCGGCCATAGATTATCGGTCTCCAGTGTTTCACTGCCCAAACAATAGCCAACAGTTCTCTCTCAATAGTCGAATACCTTGTCTCGGCTTGACAAAGTGTCCTGGAAGCATATCCAATGGGTAAATCTTTACCTATTGGCCCTTGGGATAGTACAGCGCCGATTGCAAAAGCACTGGCGTCAGTGGTTAGTATGAATGGTTCCTCGAAGTTCGGATAGATCAGTATTGGTGTCGAAGTTAAAGCACGTTTGAATTCGTTAAAGGACGTGACGCATTCAGCGTTGAAATTAAACGGTTCATCCTTTTGTAAAAGTTTAGTTAGGGGTTTCGATATTCTCGCGAAGTTTGGAATAAACCTCCGATAATAACCAGCAAGTCCCAGAAATGACTTAATATCTTTGGGGTTCTGCGGTTGAGGAAAGTTTAAGATACAGTCGACTTTCGACGGGTTTTTTACACCGTCTTTAGTTATTAAGTGTCCCAAATAAGCGACCTCCTTGCGGAGAAACTCGCATTTGTCAGGCTGTATTTTGAGGTTTGCCTTCCTAAGTCTTTTAAAAACGTCAGTTAGTCTTGCTAGGTGTTCGTGAATGGTGGGCGAATAAACGATTATATCGTCCATGTACACCAAACATCTTTCGTTCTGGATTCCTATCAGAATATTGTCCATCACCCTTTGGAATGTTGAAGGGGCATTTTTCAACCCCAAAGGCATGCGAACAAATTCAAAATGACCGTTCTCTACAGTGAAAGCGGTTTTTTGAACGTCCTTGGACTCAATTTCAATCTGGTGGAAACCAGAAGCTAGATCTAGGGTGGTAAAATACTGGCACTTGCCAAGTTGGTCTAACAGATCGGATATGTTGGGTAACGGATATTTGTCATTTATTGTCAGTTCGTTTAGTTTTCTATAGTCCACGACTACGCGCCATTTCTGTTTCCCGGAGGCGTCGAGTTTTTTCGGGACAACCCATACAGGGGAAGACCAGGGAGAATTTGAGGGACGAATGATGCCCTGTTCTAACATTTTCGAAACTTGGTTACGGACTTCCTCTTTGTGAATTTGGGGATAGCGGTACGATTTAGTGTATATGGGTTTGGCATTGTTTGTGTCGATGGAATGTTTAATTTCATTCGTGAAACTAAGATGGTCACCTTCTAAGTAGAAAATGTCGGAAAAGTCAAGACAAAGTTGTTGTATTAGTTCGGCCTCTTCCTCGTTAAGGTGTTCGAGTCGGAGTTGATTGTTAATCTCCGTTTGTCTGTCGAAGTTAGGATTAGTTGCAAACGAAATTTCTTCACAGTGATTTACAGAGTAATTTTGAATGGGTTCTAATTTGATAGTGTCGAAATTTACAGTTTTTGGGCAGGCGTTAGCGTTTAAGATGGATGTCAAAAATTCGCCTTTGTCGTTGACTTGGACTAAAGCATTCGGAAGTCTCACATTTTCTAGGACGGTAGTGGTTAGTATAGCTTCTGTGTTACGTAAGTCACATTTGAGTTTGCAAATCCTTTCTGTTCGCGGCTCAATAGTAATTGTGTTTGAAATTGTTGGGTTAATTGTTGGAGATTGCCTGTTTGAAGATATTGTTTCGTCTGTTACTTTCATAAGCGGAATAGTTTTGAAGTTGGTTATAAGAAGTTTTTTGTTAAAGTCAATCACACAATTATAATGTTCTAAAAAGTCAGAACCTAGTAGACCATCGAATTCGATGTCTAAGTTACAGATGTAAACTTTGTGTGGATCGTTAAGATTAAATGGGACTAAGGTCGATTCGTTAATCAGGATTTTTTGATTAGTGATACCTTGTATCACAACGTTTTCTGGGTATCGGTGTCGAAATTGTTTACAAGTGTTTGGTTTAAAAATTGATAAACCGGCACCTGTGCCTATTAACAGTTTATACGTATTAGTGGCGTCGTTGATGTAGAAAAGGTTCTTAGAATTTACCGAAAGTGAGGGGCTTATAGGAAAGCTTGTACCGGAAAATTCAGGTTGGGGTTGAAGTCGTCGAGTAAACTCATTGTTTCGAACTGGGTTTGAAGATTGCAGATCTGTGTATCGGGTGGTTTGTCCACTGTAAGTACCTCTTGAAAATTTTGTCGTCGGTCTTCGGGTAATTCAGAAGGGAATTCTGGGTAATTGCTTTCAAAAGTTTCAGTATAGTCATTTTGAGAGTATTCGAAATCTGTATTTTGGGGGTCTGAATAAGAACAATCGTCTTGGTAGTATGAATTTGTATAAGGGTCATCGTTTGTTAAATTGTTTAAAGGGTTGTAGAACTCATCTTGGTTGAAGTGGTGGGTTCTTTGTTGTTGGTTTCTGTAAAAATTGGGATTTGGTCGAGATTGATTAGGACTTTGATATTGTCCACTGGCAGAAGGTCGGTTTTGTTGTTCAGGATACCTATTGGGATCAGTATTGGGCCTAGTTTGGTTAGCCGATTGATAAGGAGGATTTGGTCTAAATTGTTGCGGGTTGTTATTGTTGAAGTTTTGGTGTGGTTGTTGGTTTGGTTGTTGTTGTCGTTGTCGTGTTAGGCATTCGTTATACAAATGTCCGGTGCGTTTGCAAAACGAACATTGTTTTACAAAAGTTTGAGGAGGTGGTCGTCTTTGTGGTTGATGTTGTTGAGGGTTCCGTATATTTGAGAATTTTTGATTTTCCAAGTGACAAAGTTGGAGTTCTCTTTTTATTCGGGAAACCGCGGTAATTATATCGGGAGGGTTACTAGCGCGAATAATTTGGTCTATTTTTGGTTCAAGTCCGGTCAAAAGACTATTTAGAGCCATGGAATCTATAAGACAAATTTGCGCGTCTTTTTCTTTGGTTGTTAGATTCTGTTTGTTAACAGCCGCGTGCATTTTTGCCTCGTGGCTTTGTAGTCTCGCTGAGAAAGTTAGTGGGGATTCAGTTGGTAGTTGTCGCATTCTTTGTAAATCCTGAATTAAAGCGGACAAGTCGCGTGAGTCACCGAAATGGTTTTCTAACAGTGTTTTTATTTCATCCCAAGTCGACGCATTTCTTGAATTAACAAGCTCGGCTGCACGGCCTCTTAGCTTGTTTTTAATGTGCAAAACTAAAAGAGTTATTTGATTTGCGACAGCCATATTTTGTGCTGTCGAACAGGAGCTGATGAAAGTATTTAAGAAAATTGGATTGCCGTCGTATTCAGGGATGATAGCGAAAATTTCCGCAAGTTTGTAAGGTTCTACCGTACCTTGGCGTGTTTCAACCATATTTAGAAATATTATGAAATAGTTTATAAAAACAAATATATCAAATTAAATATTAAAAGGAAAAAATCAGTGTAGGGGTATTTTTGTAGGTAAATTTGTTACAGCAATTAATAAACAGGTCAATATAAATGTAAAAACATGAAGGTAAAGGTAAATGCAATAAAGTAAATAATTGCAGTATTAGAAACAATTAAAATAATATCGAACACAAAAGCACAGAAGGCCTCTATGTGTTTAAGTATATGTTTCAAGAATTGTTTTTAAAATAATAGAGATGAATGTAGGTGAATATTAAATGATAGAACTGTATGTTCAAGATACATAAAACTCGTATCGAATAAATCAATAAAATATTAAAAATCAATTACGTGATGATTGTAATAGTACATACGTTAATACTCCTGGCATGAGACTGTTCTGGAGAAGCTGAGGACTGATTAGCTGTAAGGTTGCGTGTTCCGGGTTCTCGCTGCCACAGTTGTTGTCTCGGTCTGGAAGTTCTTGTCCACAAGGATTTGGAAATCGACACAACTAGTGAGTGTACACGTGTTCTAGCTGTGTTGGACATTCCTACTGACTGCGCCAATTTTATATCTTGTAAATCACTTTTGAGTTTTTAAAAAAATATATTTATTGAAATATAAAAATTAAAACTTTGAATAAAACATTAAATTGAAAATTAAAATTAACTAACTAAATGGTACAAGTATACTAACGATAAATGACGACCGTGGGACCGCGTCGCTCTGATTTATAACATTAAGAAAGCTGACTAATCAAAAGAACGGTCAAGTCGATGCGTTCCCACGTTTACATTATGAAGCAGGAAACTGGTCAGCGAAATATGATACTTCGTATCATACACGTGCATGATATTTACGCCTAACATATATATATATATATATATATATATATATATATATATATATATATATATATATATATTGATAGATAGAAAAGTCAGTTTGACGTTTCGATGAAATCTCACTCATTTTCTTCCGAATAATGCATGTCGTCTCTCACAAAGCGTAGTGTAAAATGTAGATGAGTGAGATCTCGTCTTTTCTAAGACAACTAAACCATACACACGACGAGAATCCGAGAACCCTCATATATATATATATATATATATATATATATATATATATATGTAAACTATAATGGTAAAATGAGAGTCTAAGCCTTTGGCAGTGTAAAACAGTTTAAAGTAGAGGGCCAGAAAGTCATCCAATTAATATATACCTATATATGAAAATTTTAGATAACAACATGTATGGTTAAGGACGTCAATTTGAATGGAAACGTTTTTATAGTATATTTATTTAAAATTACGTGGTTTTCACAAATAACTTAAAAATAATTTTAATAATACTTTTTCTGATAGATAATGTGAACGTTTTGAAATTTATTATCCTTTCTGTATCAAATTTTTTATATCATCTGTAATGCCTGCGGTGTGTAATTTTAGCTGTGAACCGCCTGACCAATACTATAAAATTATGCATTATTGCACACGACAACTACACTTAATTCAATTGTGGGATAAATATAAGACAAGACGAACATTTCGGTAAGATTTTGAGTTCCATAAACTTGTCTGTTACATTGACTTATTTTTAGTTCTTTTGTGAATGCCAACAACTAAATGAGTAATTATAAATCAAAACAATTCGTTAACACATCCACAAGTAAATGAAACAGACAGACTAAACATCGGCTGAATTTAATTTATTTGTAGTTTGGATTGGTGTTTGGTCCTCTCGTTTGTATATTTATTCGGCTAAGTTGTTGGCAGTCTATAGATCGTGGTTGAAATTTCACAAAAATTCTTCTGTACGTCTCAGACTGCTGGCTGGCTGCACTGAAATTTCAGAAAATTATTAAATATTAAAAACATATTGTTCAATATAATGGTATGAAATATTAAATTAAATATTGGTACGTGTTTTAGATAATTGCCTTGTAGTCCCACTATTCATTAATAGAAGATGATATAGCGGAAATTATTGCAAATATGATGGAGACTTAGGAATTATGGGCAATAATTTAAACAGGACAAAATTGTCTTACTTCATTAGATATTTTCATGTGGGGCTAACTAAAATGTATGTTTGATGAAACAATACACAGTTGGTGACTCGCGCTAGAGATTTGTGAAAGAATGTTCTTGTTACTAGAATTAGAATTAGAATTAATTACAGAAAATTGGAAACGAAACACAAAAAGAAGCCGATTAATAGGTTATACTACTCTCCACAGGTTTAATGGTGACCAAATTGAACGCATTATAAACTACATTTTGAATATATTGTACTGTAAATTATAAAAGTAAAACTCTTTATATATTTTTATAATTAGTCAATATTTTCAACATTCTCTAGAGCGAAAATATTATTGCAGTCATGTTTTAAATTTAAATTTCATATGACCCTTTTAACTATTTTTTTAAATTCTTGGGTGGCTGACACCTTAAGAGAGTACATCGGGATGCCGAAACTTCTGTTAATGCAGTTTGCTTTAAATTTCACTTGTAAACCCCTTAACCTCGATTTAAAACACAAACGTCTATAATCAGCTAGGTTTATTCGAATAACCAACTATACTATAAATTTAATATTTTTAGAACAATTACTGGAACGACTGTATATTTCAAATACTCCAAACGTTTCAGTGACTTAATTAGACCCCGTTTTAAATGGCAATAAAAAATTAGCAAACGGAATATATAAATTAAGATACTAAAAAGTTCGCAATGGCAATTTTAGCATTCACATTTGATATTAAAATGTTTGCCAATTTAAACTAATATAACTAAGGGAATTTACTGTTGATTCTATTAGAGCTTAAATGGAAAACCTTATGAACCAACCCAATAGAGGGGTATTACCATTATTAATTTTATTCATGATTATAGTTAACCAGGTACAGCACTAATCTGCAAAAGTACTAGTGTTACAATCGCTTTCATTTGAATAAAATTAAGGTATACAATTTCAGCATTCGTTTTGTATTGTGTTCTTATTTGTATAATATGATTGATTTTTGAATTATGTGTTGTTATTCCAGGCATGTTCTCACCAATACAAAATTTTTTCTGAGTTTCTTAGTAAGAAAAATAGCTAAACATTAATAATCAAAAAATCAATACCAAAATTTGTTGTTGAGACAAAAATTAAAGAAATCGATTTTGTTGCTGTAACTGAGCTCGAGATATCGACAACATAAAGGTGGCAGCAAAATAGCTAAAAAATGTGGTAATTACTTGTGTTATTGTTTTTGTCAATTCATCATTTAGTTCTTTAATCATTCTTCCTTTTTGCCTGTTAAAATAATTCAATATTATCCATGTATGTGAAAATCCAAGTTAAAATAATAATATATAAGTTAGTATGCTTGTAATCTAACTAAAATGTAAATGTCAAATGATGGTTTTGAAAGAAGAAAAGCAACTGCAAACAATTGATTATTATTTTAGATATACCGTTATTGTTACAAGAATTTCATATTTACTTCTGCCGGTCAAGTGCATTGTGATGGAAATATTTTACGGGCAGTATTGTGTTATTCATATAGAAAGAAGTCAGCCAAAATTTCATTTTTGTAAAAACTTACGATTGTGGAAATTACTAATTTTTGAGAAATTATTATTTGAGAATGCTTCTTATACTCATAGGGGAATGGAAAGCCGAAAAGGTTAATATGATTTATTTTAAGTTACTTGCCCCGTAAAACTAAATTTGCAGGTATTGAAAATCAACAACAAAATTACTCCAAAAAAATACACATTTAAGCTAGCAAGGCCGGTATATAAGGAAATCTAATGGTCAGCAAATCATTCAGTTTCCGGTTATATATTTCATTGCTGACTCTAGGTATCAACAATCATTTTTACCAAGAGCAACAAAATTATTTCTTTCATTATTCTGGAATACTCGAGAGCTGGCAAGACCTTTATAATTTTAATATTTTAAATATATATATATATATATATATATATATATATATATATATATATATGTACATATATAGGAAGGGCTTACAGTAACAAATTTTGGTATATTTTATTTTTTATCCATATTCATATTTAGCTATTTTTCTTTTCGCAAAACTAGCATTGTTGTTTTTTTTTTTCTTGACCTCTGTTAGAGCAACAAAATCGACTTCTTTAATTTTTGTTTAAGTGGGGTCTGACTGCAACAAATTAGCAAGAAAATTTGTTCTATTTGTTATTTTATTAATTAACTTATTTATTAATTATTGTCGATTTCCCGAGATCGGTTCAAGCAACAAAATCTTTTTTTTTTCTTTTCGTGGGGTCTTACGGCAACAAATAAGCAACAAATATTTTCTTTTCGTTTTTTGGTTATCTCATATTTAGGTAGTTTTCCTGTTACCTTTACATACCACATTGTTGTCGATTTCTCGAGATCGGTTCAAGCAACAAAATCGTGTCGTTTTTTAATTTTGTTCTTTTAATGAAGTCTTACAACAACAAATTCTGGTCTATTTGTTTTTTTTTTATTATCTCATATTAAGGTATTTTTCCTTCTACCTTTAAAATCGATTTATTTATATATAAAATTTCTGAGAAATTGCCCTATAATTCAAGTTTACAGTCTCTCTAAATTTTAATCTAGGAGTCAATGTAATTAAAACCTTCTAAAAGTAGGTACATCAGTCATGTCTCTTGAATTTGTAAACACAGAAATAATTTCAAATTTTTCTGTAGTCATTATATAATGCAGGTGTCTCCTGTTTTTATACAAATCTTTTTACAACCATGCACTTATGCTACTTTGATTAATGTCCAGCCAAGGTAAATTATTTGAACTTTTTTTTCTTCATTCAACATACAAACATAGTTGGATCCTGTTGTTATACGCCTAGTAATTTTATAGATAAGGAAGTACCGTTTAGAAGAGGCAATTTACCGGCTGTCCACTGATTCACTCGGCTATGAAGTTTTTCTTATTTCCTGCTTTATCGAAATACTCGGGAGAACGCGCCCGCTAATGGACTTCCGAGTTTTGATTTCTAAAAATAGTCGTTTTAAAACGTTTAATGTAGAATGATGATTGAGTCGTTACGGAAATAATTCTCAAGTGGGTTCTTTATCCACCTGTCAAAGAAGTTTTAAAATAATTATATGCCGTATATTTGGAAAATATGCTTTTAGTCCATACATTGTTCAAACTATTTCTATATTCGTCTGTGAAAAAGGATGCACTTTGTCACATGTTACTTAAATATGCCTCCAGGTCTAAGTACACATTTTTACGTTATCGACTAACACTAAAAAATTATACCGTAACAATTTATTATGGAACCAGTGAATTTTACAAACTTTATTTTATCTATGCAAATAAACTGCTACTTATTGCTAATTTATTGCTAACAATCTAAAAACATACATACATAAGAGGTTAAAAATTCTACCTAAGAACTATTAATGAAATATTTAGAATACTGGCCGCCAATGTCGGGAAGAAATTTCATAAAAACATACGTCCGTAAAGGTACGACCAGTTTAAGTTTTTTAAGTACATAATGATATATTGAAAATCACCTTTATTTTCAAATAAAGTTTCAAAATGTGAAATCTTAAATAAGGTTTGTCTTTGAGATTTGGTGACTAAACATAAAATTCTACTATAAAGATAAATTAGTGATTTCAATATTTTTCATATATTAGAAAATGAAATGTATATAGAAACTATTTCGCGTTCCATAATTTTTTTACCGGCTCCAAAAAAAGAAGAGATTCATAAATGGTCAGCCTACTTTCTTTTGTATGTTTAGCAATTGCTCAGAACTGACAATAAGATTTGTAGTTTAAACTGTATTCTATTAAGGAAGATCACAAAGTCGGTGCCAAGCAACAATAAAGTTTGATAAAGTACAAGATAAGTGAGCAATGCAGGATTTTGGGTTTGCTTGGCACCGACTTAGCAATGAGCACCTTTTATTGTTTACATTTTTTTGCTATGCGTGTTCGTACCTAACAACAATATATGTGCTATTTCTTTTTTTTTGCTATATTCAACCGATTTTTCATGGTGTTGCCTCCCTGAAGAATTGAAAGATTGCAGAGGAACGTGAAACGCTGCGGAAATGGAGGTTTTGAGAAGAAATGAATGAAGAAGAAGAGCTTAGATGTGTGAGAAGGAGTGAAGGACTGTATGGAAGAGAATTAACGTTAGGTGGACAAAAGGTCTTTTTGATACACTGAAATTAAGAAGATGAAGAAGGGCTGAAGAATTACAGAACTGGCTCGAAGGACTGAGAAGAAATACATATTTTTGACAGTTTTTATCGGGCACTCAAGTACCTATACGAGGGAACAAATGTGTTAATGAAGAGAAAAGCTGAAGAGCTGATCGGAGACACTTAAGGTTTCGAGGGGAGGGAACAGATGAAGAACTTAAGGTCTTTCTGTGGGAAGAAATGTCTCCAAGGATTGAGAAGATGAAGAATATCTTCAGAATTTTACAGGGGATACGAGACATACATTAACAAGCTGCTTCAGTGCCGGTTAGTAAGGGCAAATGCCGATTACCCTGATTTTTACCTTGACGTCAAAGACGGCTGTACCCTCCGGAATTGTGTTATAATTATTCATTATTTGAAAAAACCTTGACTTGGCTGGGATTCGATCCCTGGTGAAGTCCTCTTATTAAGATCCAAGATCCAATTTTTATACAATTGTTTGAGCTGAAGTACTTTCCGAATAGGCCATCGGATGATATATGTGCTATTTATCGTTAGTTATTTCCAACTTATTAGTTCTACTTGCAAATCGGTTAATATTTTAAAAACGAACATGACTGTTGGTTAAAATAAAAATAAAGTATCTTTATTTTTGTTATGAAAAAAATCCACTGAAAACTGCATTCAATTATGCAATTATCTCCTGCAACAATAAAAATTCTTGTAGGGATATTTTATTAGAAATTCGAACTTCATCATATAAATAGCCATGGAATTAATTTATAGAACTTTTTATTTTGGTTGCTCATTTAATTTTTACTCACTCACGATAGTTTCTGAATACACACCTAAGTTAAATAATTGAAAATAAAAATTTAGTACCTACTTAAGGGCAGTTTGTGGAAACTACTTAAAATTTTGATGTCAAACATTATTTGAAATATTTCCAATTTATATAATCGATTAAATACCAAGTGAACGCCAGGTTAAATATGAAAAAAGGTACGCCATCCTAAGTTTTCAAAAAGAATTGAAGTTAACATAGATTTGATATTTGGCATGTGCCACGAACGCTGCCAAAAAACAAAAATACAAAGAAGAGAAAACAAAATAAATACATACATTTTTAAAAACAAAAACCGACTTCAAAAGAAAATTAACTAAAAAACATGAAATAATTTTTTCTACAACAATTAAATAGGTACTTTTTATGAAGTCGGTGCCAAGTTAAAGTGAAACGATTTTGGGAAGTACATTGATAGTTGTACTTCGCAACTTCGCTGTTCAGATTGGCACCGACTTCAGAAAACGTATTAAGTTGTTGCAGCAAAAATTATTTCATGCTTTTTAGTTAATTTTCTTTTGAAGTCGGTTTTTGTTTAGTTAAAAATGTATTTATTTTACAATTTTTAGTGATGCAATGGCTTAATTTGATGCAGTTTTCAATTCTAATTATCTTTTTCGAGGTTGCCTAACATAAGGTATTTTACTTTCACTCATTAGCTTGACCAATCTCGTTTACTGTTGAATAGAATAACTTGCTCTGTAGATATGTATGTATATGTATTAAAAAAAATTTCTATATCATTCTAACTTTGTCTGATAACAGTTTGGGTTGTTGTTAAAAATAAAGGTACCTAACTTAAACGAAATTGATATTCTTTATCAAACTTGTACACAATTTGGAAAAGTGACATAAAGATCTATTATACAATTTTTAGTGATGTGGCATAATAAGACGCATTTTATAATTCTTGTTACCCCTCTTTGATAAGATTTTTATATAATACTAGCCGCTACCCGTGGTTGCACTCGCGTATGGATTGTAGAATTCTTTGCAAAAAAATAACTTATGAAACATATGGGATATCCAATATAACAATTTTTCCTAACTTTGTTGAACCACCTTACATAACTATAAATCTACCAATCCCGAATATATTTCACCGAAACTGCAAACACCCTATATAACAATTCTATTTAACATCTTTTGGAAACGCCTTGTTTAACTGTAACTCTGCTTCACTCTATAGTTACTATAGTGCAACCAACTTGTATAAGCTGCTGTTTATTTGTCATTCAATATAACATTTTTAAATTACCTAACTATTATTCTATTCCACCCTATACGCTATCTAACAATTATTTCTGATAATTTTTGAGCCACTTCGTAAAATATAATTACCCTTATATTTTAACCACCATTTATATGCTCCTTTGTTCTAACATTGTGATAAACTCAGTATATAACTATAGTTTTGCTTGGCGCCATATGTCAGGTATTCCATTTATCAGGATGCAACTGTTCATGGTCTACTTTATACTTATAGGCCACCCAATATTACTTTTTTTGTACCACTCTGTATAACTATAAATCCACCAATCCCCAACATATTTTACCGAAACCGCAACTTTAGATGATCACCCTATGTAACAATTTTATTCACTATTTTTTCGAACTGCCGTCTGTAGCTATAACTCTACTTCCATCTTTATTTAAATCATCTTGTATATACTGCTGCCATTTAGACAACCATTATAACTTATTTATCTATTATTTATTGAACCATCATGTACAACCATAATTTTATTCTACAAAATATTTCAACAGCGCTGCATATGCATCTTGTTTAGGGGTCACCATATATAGCATTTTTAAACACTTAACTATAACTCTAATCCCCTCTATATTTCAACTATCCTATATATGTTTACCGCTTATGGACTACGCTAAATAACCATATTTCTGGCACTTTTTAACGGCCCTGGAAAATATAATTTGTCTCCACATAATATGTCAACATTGTTTTAATCACAATGTATAACTATAATTTTACTTCACCCTCTATTTCAACCCCCTTGTATGTACAACTACTTATCGGCCACCCAGTATAGCATTTTTTGTACCACCCTGTATAATTATCAATCCATCACTTCCCAATAAATTTCACCAAAACTGCAACTGCTTATTGGGCACCCTATGTAACAATTTTTTAAATACTCAACTACTTAACTCTTCTCCTCCCTATATTTCAAATATTCTATCTGTGCAACTGATTATGAGCTACGCTATTTCACAATTTTTCCTCTTATTTTTTGAACCACAGTATAAAGTATAATTTCTCTCTACACTTCATTTAAATAACTCTTCATTTGTAACTATTTCTAACCTTGTTTGGATCACAATGTGTAACAATAAATTGACTTCGCCTATTTCTCTAACCTATATAACAAAATTTTGTCACCTCTATAATTCTTAATCTACTCCACCCTATATTTCAACAACATTGTATTTGCAAGTATTTATGGGGCCACCCAATATAACATTTTTGCACCACCCTGTATACTTTGAATTTTACTCCACCCTATATTTCATCTATCCGGTATATGGAACAGCTTGCAGATCATAATATTCAATTATAATATTTTTTAAACCTACCAGTTTCGCTATAATTATGCTCTGCTACACATAATTCAACCATTTTATATGTGCTACTTGTGAACTTGTGAACTACTTGTAGATATAAAACATTTTTTTAACTACTCAATAAACTATAATTTCACTCCAACTCCAAAAATATAATTCAACTTCACCTGGTATATGCAACTATTTATGATCCACTCAATATACCTTTTTTGAACCACCCCATATACCTTGCTTCATATTTCACACACATTGTATATATGCAGCTGCTTTCGGACTACCTAATATACCTTTTTTCAAAATTTTTTGAGTCCATGTAATTCTACTTCGCTCTAAGTTTCACATATCCTATATATGGAACACCCTGTAAAATTACACTTCATGTATCACTTGATTTTTTTTAAATTGAAACATGTTATATTGGCATATTCCAAATTTTGAATAAAAGCTATGCTGATGCAAGTGTCTAATATTTGGTGCATGCGGTGGAAATGACTAATTGTGTGTAGTAGTTTTTTTCGCTATATCTACCTTTTCTGTCAATGTACCATCCTGTATAAATATAAATCCATCAATTAACAATAAATTTCACCAAGCTGCAACTGCTTATGGGGCACCCTATGTAACAATTTTTCAAAAATCCTAATTGTGAAACTAACTGTGAGCTACGCTATTACCTCATAATTTTTGAAGCACAGTATAAAATATAATTTCTCTCCACACTTTAGTTAAACCATCCTTCATTTACAACTTTTTCTAACCTTGTTTGAATCATACTGTGTAACGATAACTTCATTTACTACTTACAGGCCACCTAATATACCTTTTTTTCAAGATTTTTTAAATCCATTTAATTCTACCTATCCTATATATAGAACACCCTGTAAAATTACAGTTGATATATCAGCTGAATTTTTTTTAAATCGAAACATGTTACATTGACATATTCCGAATTTTTAATAAAAGCTAAGCTGGTGCAAGTATCTAAAATTTGGTGAACGCGATGGAACCAATTGACTAATTATTACCGAACATGGTAGTAGTTTTTTCCCTACATCTACCGTTACTGTCAATGTAGGGAGATAAAATGTATACCAGATTTTAGTCAAACTATAAACTTTGCAACAAAAAAAGATTCAGCAAAATCAGTTCAGTAGTTCTTATGTGATGAGGTAACAAACAAACAAACAAACAAACAAACAAACAAACAAACAAACAAACAAACAAACAAACAGACTAAACAAACTACAATTTTATAATAGTATATACATGAAAGATAAAGGAATTTTACTTTTAGGCAAAACTGAAATTTGCTGACAAACTTCGTATACAGTTGAAAAAGTGACATGTAATGATTACAATATATGTTTTCGTCCATTCAACGTTGTCCGTTTAAACTCAACTTATATAGACACACAGTATATAGAAACCAACTGAGAACCTTCGCCTTGAAGTTGATTAACTGACATTTATTTGGAATCATTTCCAAACAACTTTCAATTGATTACAATTTTTAATCATACAGTACAGTTGGATGCAGTTTTCAATTCTGATAAACATTGCTTGATTACAATTTGAGATATTATAAAAAAATAAAGTTACCACTCTTTTAAACAAAATTGATATATATTTTGAGACCTAGTATATAGTTGGAAAAGTTACAGAACTACTTATTATACAATTTTTAGTGCAATGGCATAAGTAGATGCTGTTTTTAATTCTAATTACTTCTATTTGATAAAAATTTTAGATCTTAACAAAAATGAAGATACTTTAATTTGTATTCAAAAGTACTCTTTGATGACAAACCTTGTCTACATACAAAAAAGTGACTTGGAATACGGTTTACGTTTTAGACGATATACATTTTTTTGAAGAATAACTTTTTCTCTTAAAATTATTAATAAAACTAAATTGTTTCATTTATGAATACACACTGTATATACATATTAACAGACATTAATTTTGATTAGTTCATCTTATTTACAATTTACCCCAAGTTCCGTACAGTTAATAACAGCAACTCCATCAAAGCTTACTGTATTAAAATGTCGTTAAAAGTTTTCCACGATTTTCTAAAAAACGGTACAAGCTATGTTATTGAAAAACAATATGGGACCACTACGGGATCCCCCGGAACTAATTCAATTCATTTTTAATTCGTTATACCCCATGTTCCGAACAGAAAAATTTTCTACTTTTTTAATACCAGCGACTCCACCAAAGTTGGCTGTATAAGACAGTTGGTAAAAGGGTTGCTCCCGATTTTCTAAGAAACGGAACAAGTTATGTTATTGCAAAAAATATGGGACCATATCAGGATATCCCGGAACTAATCCGACTTCTTTTCTATTTGTCCCATTTTCCGAACTTTTTTTTCCATATTTTTAATTCCGGAGACTCCACCAAGGCATAGAGTATTAGATAAAAATAGGTAGTAGGTTTTTCCACATTTTCTAAGAAACGATACAAGCTATGTTATTTCGGGATATCCCGGAACTAATCCAATTTCTTTTCAATTTGTCCCATGTTCCGAATATTTTTTCCATATTTGTAATACCGGCGACTCCATCAAGGCATAGAGTATAGGAGAATAAGTATAAAATAGTTTATCCCCATTTTCTAAGAAACGGTGCAAGCTATGTTAATGGAAAAAATATGGGACCACTTCGCGATCCCCCGGAACAGGATCCAGTATAAACAGTCGAAATTCCTTGATCCGTTTGCGAGTAATCGATGAACAAAACAATACATAGATACAGACGAATTGAGAACATCCTTTTCTTCGAAGTCGGTTAAAAATAAGATCAAATAGTACGGTACACATGAATATTATCCAAATTAAATTAGCTGTCAAAACTATTCAATGGTTCTCTGATATTTCAGATAGAAAGTTCTGCTAAAGGAAGGCCACCAGGCAGTTTTAAAAACTGCTACTTCCTACCTTGTAACGTTATATTACAAATAATTGGGTAGAGCGGAAATCGGAAAAAAACACCAATAAGAGATAGGTATCATATTTTTACCTTTTTATTCCTTTATACATTTTAAAACCCAAATTTCTTGCCCAAATAATTTTCAAATGGCGAATGTTATTTCATGTATGTATTTTACTCCTGTACAATTAATATGAAACATAAAGCGATTTTATTCCTTAGTTGAAACTACAGCAGTTTTCATGTAATAAATTTTTATAGCCTATTAAACAGAAATAGGTGAATACCATTAACTCGGTTCAACAGTTGGTTATAAAATTCGTTTCCGTTTCACCACGCCCAGGCATGACATAAATTTTACTAATAAATACAAATAATAAAGAAGACCTCAATGGTAATTACCGGGAGTGTGCGGATTACATAAAGAATGTTCATTTCTCAGTCAACACCAGTGCTACCCAATAACGGCTTCTCTTCGCGAATCAAGACAACCTGGATTAAATTTCCGCCTCTTTGTGATTGTTTCTTTTGCTTCTAGCTTCCTGAGTAAAATTATTTCAACCTCTCTCTCAAGACTGTCGTCAAAGGGGTTGAAATAACTTAAAATGCAAATAGAGTATCACGAAGTACGTTGGCTGTTGTAAAGTTGGTCTGTGAGGTTTCTTCTCAAGTAAATGATTTTTTATTCTCTACATTTCTTGTGTACTTTTTTCTGAGTTTAAAGACTTTTCTTGTGACGTAAGTTTGCATTTATCTTTGAGTCATGTACTGCTGAAAAAATTCGTACAATCAATAATTAGATTATAGTTCAGTTGTATTTTGCATAAAAATATAGAGCTGAATTTATTCGCAAGAAAAATGGGTATATGGTTAAAATACCATATATATTGATAAGCTAGATCCCTCTTAATTCATCATTCAACATTAAATCTGAAATTGAGCGAGTTTGCATTATAATTTGAACATCTGATTACTAAATATATCGGGCGTCTGTGTTATGTGGTATTGCCAACTCAAAGCAAATGTCGTACAGATAAAAGTAACTTTAGCGATAATCTAAGTCCGAATTAGAAGCATACGTCACTCCTATGCTTACCGGATGAATAGTAGTTTATATCACAATAATATCCAAAGACAATTATTGCGAAAAAATTTAATACCAGATTTTTTTTAATTCTCTTAAGTGCCTGTTTTTTTTTTAAATTTTAATATCTTTTGAAATTATGGTCTACTGGGTTACCAGTTATGAACAGCTGAATATATACAACGTCGCCAGAAATGGTAAGTTTTAGATTTTATGGGGTAGGTCGCCAGTATTTTATGTTTTATTTCAAATAACGCTAATAATCGCCAAGAGAGGTTTGAGGGCTACCCCTGTCTGGAGACGCCCTTGTATATATCAATTGAAAAATAATTTTATAGCAAAGTCGATCGTATAACCTTGCTTCTATAGAATCGTTTTTGAATCACTGTTGCCAATTTTTAAAATTGCAAAATTGGGATAAGTGACGATATGTGTCAGTAAGTCCCATTGAACTAAATACTTACTGGAAGGTCTCATGCCAAGTGTAATGGAAAGAGTACACATGAGCGCCAAGCATTTCTGTCTCTTTTCACAGCATTATTACTAATAGTGTTTACATGGTATTTAGCAATCTAAAAATGAATAAATCCTTGCATTTTGTTTTTATTTTATAGCGTTACGTTTAATTGTGTTAAGTGAATATTACTAAGTTCAAATATCTAAAACTGTGGTTAATTGGGTAGACTTTGACTGCAAAATTATACATTTAAAGGACTCAAATATCCAATATAATACATAACTTCTTTGATTGTTAAATATTGCAATGTTTTCCTATGCTTGGTAATTAGAAAAATATTGAAATTATTGCTTAACGACGAAGACTGCTTGACTTAAAGATAATATAGTACTTACATAAGAACTAAATACATAAATATTCTTTTAATTTAAATTAAATGATATAAATTCGTTTATTTAGAAGCCATCGATCAGAAATCAATATCTTATACAAATTAAGAGTAATATATATTATGAAATAAATTAATTTCAGTTGCCCGTTCTTTAATCCGTCATTAAACGCAAAAGATAAGAGTGGCTTGAAAATCCCGCGGAATAGTGGGTTGTATAAGTTTTCATTTTGCCTCTCTACATGAGAATTCGTCTCCCATCAAGTTTGTATTCAGTTGAATAGTGAGACTCTTCATACTATCCGCGCAATAGAGGAGAACCAAACATAGCAACCACACACAGCGCGTCTGTTGGAGCAAGAAGGTTAGCGTTAATAAATTATTCTATAGAGGAACTAAAACTACAATATATAGCCACTGACAAAGAAATCGCAACACCTAGAAGGAGATGTTTAAATTAAATATTGCAATACTAAAAAACGTTGGTAAAACACAAATGCTAATTTAAATTAAATTATAATATTAAAATAGTTAAATTTGAATATAAAATACCAATTTTTTTATTATGTTTGTTAATAATGTGTTTGTTCATTGCGGTTATCTATACACTCCCCAACACGTCTTGGCATTTATTCAATAAGGTAGTCTATTTATTCGTGAGGAATATCATCTCAAGCTACCTGTATTTATGCTTTAGAACCTCCAATGTTCTTGGGGGCTGGGTTAAATTTCCGAGCCTTCTACTCATCATATCCCAAACATGTTCTATGGACGACTGATCGGGGGATCTGGGCGGCCATGGTAACAGATTCACATGGGTCTCTTCAAAAAAGTTTATACTAACTCGAACAACATGAGGCCGAGCATTATCTTGTTGAGATTAGGGATCCATGAGCCGATTAAGGTAAGGGATTCACTACTTCCTGAAGATAACGTTGTGCTGTTATGTTGCCTTTGACCTTCTGCCGTATGCAATATCACTCCATACCATTACGCCTACTGTTCGGTGTACATGTCGCTCAACATCAAATTGAGATTGACAAGTTTCTCCGCGACGTCATCTCGCCCTTTTTTGGCCATAATGTCAACCCAAGCAGAATCAAGATTCATCAGAGAAGACGACCTGATGCCATTGCACATCGTTTACTGCACCAATGTAGTCGATGCTCAGCGGTCTTCTAACAACTCACCATCCAGATTTCGAGTTGTCTAAAATCGGTCTCTTAAGGTTATAAGTCTTAGACGTGGATCTTGAACTTCATTTGTGCCTTTTCGCTCTCTCTTCGATACATTCGGCGTACACATACTCTAGGCATTTTAACATTACTAAACATCTATTTTGGATCAAACATTTAACAAACTTTACCAAGATTAAATCATTTACTTCCTACTAATAGCATCCATGTTTAAACAAATCAATGTTAAATTTAAACGTCTTGTTTTGAGTGTTGCGAAATCTTTGTCAGTGTGTATATATGTCATCATCATCATCCTATGTAGCAATATTTATCCATTTTTTTCGTGGTGTAGCCTCCCTAAAGAATAGAAGGATTGCAGGGGAACGTGAAGATCTGTGGAAATGGAGAATTTATTGTCTTGAGGCCGGATGAAATGCTTAAGGTCCTTTTGTGGGAAGAATTGTCTCGAACGATTGAGAAGATGAAGAATGCTTTTAGAATCTTACAGTGCATATGAGGAATAACTTACCACGCTACTCCAGTGCGTGTTGGTAAGAAGCAAATGTCGATTTCTCTGATTTTTGTCATTCACGTCACAGATTACTGTATCTTCCGGAATTTCTTATTAATAGAAAAATCTGAGGCTGGGATTCAATGCCGGCTCACGACCTCGTATCAAGTTCCAATTTTTTTACAATTGTGTGAGCTGAGTGACTTTCCCTCTAAGCCACAGGCGATATATATATATATATATATATATATATATATATATATATATATATATATATATATATATGTAATGGATTTAAACAGACATGAAATAATATAAAATTTTTGGTAATTTGAATAGTTAAATAATTGGGATAATGTAAAGAAAATGCATACATATATAACAAAACAATGAAATTGCAGGAATCATATTTAAATATAGATAACCTAAAAATACAAACAAGTAAAAAAATGTTTCAAACGCAAATTGTTGAAAGGATAAAAGGTGGCATATAAAGTTAGATATTATATCATGCAGATTATAATAAAAGTTTAATACTTACATAATGAAATATATAAAAAAACCTCATATTTAGGTCAAACATCAAAAAGGTTAAATTCACTTAAAAAAATTACAGTAGAGTTTGTAGAACATGTATAGATAACATATTAGGCCATGAGAACACTGAATATAAAACATTTTAGATCAAAATTAAGTTTTAAATACATAAATTTGTTAAGTAAATAGAATCGAAATGTCTAAATTATAAAGACCGTTATAAGTGTTCAGGAATGATGGAACAGTAAAGAAATTTATACTAGTAGAAAGAGCTTAGAGCATAGTATATAAAAAAGTAAATAGTTAAAAGATATATAGTCTAAATTCTAATAAAATCCAATCAATATAAAGTGTCAAATCAATGTTTTTGAAAATATGAATTAAATGATTTGGATAAAATTTATGAAAGTAATAGGTATTGAAATGTAAGTTGAAATTTATTTAGATTTTTTGATATGATTTAAAAGGATAACAGTTGGAAATTAATAAAATAATTAGAAGCGGAAGTGAAAATAGCAGGTGGCAAATTATATTACATAAATAGAAAATCTGACATTGAAAGACTCTCTTTAGACGTCAATCGTCGAGCAGACAGGTACAAAAATATCGTTCTCATAAATTCAGTTTCCATGACAACGAAGTTAATGTCCCATGATAAAAAACAAATTTAATGTGCCATGTCAGAAAATAAGTAACCTGAAAAATTTGAATTTAAATTTATTTGGAAGAGGAAAATTGAAAGTAATTTATATATACAGGGTGTCCCATGGTTCTGGTCTCGGATGATCGCGCAGTTATGATAGAAGATAGAATTTTCAAAATTTAGGGGTATAACTTCTCGATTGGGATCTATCCAGCTAAAATATTTTCAAGCATGTACCACTTCCGGTTATAGCGGAAGTTGATACCAACTTGCTTATTTCAAATGGAACACCCTATAAATTATTGTATTTCTGAATTCTACCAGTAATTTTAATACTAATTCATGTATAATACCCTATACTTAAATTCAGCCCTTTTCGAGTTATTCTAAAATGTTTTTTGAAATTCACATTTTAAGGCCTTCAGATAATTGCAAATTATACAACAACGAAGAGGAATTTAGGAAAACCATTCCTTGAGAGGGTAGAATAAACTTAGTGGTTCCAGAATCTGTGAAAAAAGTATGGACATTATCTACAGAGTGTGTACAAAAAAATTCCGAAAATTGAAATTCAAAATCTGGAAAAACTCAATTTTTTCAAATGGAAACCACTATTTTTTATTTCATAATCAGATTTAGCACCGAAAATAATGGTACTTTGTGAATAAGTACCTATACGAAATTCGGATAGTTTTCGACTTATTAAAAAAAAATAAAACATTTTCAGCATCTTTAATAAAAAGTAAGCTTAAGTACATAAGTTGGCCATGACGGTTGCTAAGGACTCTACGAAAATATCATTTTAACAAATGTTCGAAATCCCGACCGTTCACTTTTAAGCACTTATTTATTATTTTAATAAATGAATTACGAACTTTATTTAATAGTTCTGGTGCAATTATTGCAAATTCATTTCTTATTCTTCCTTTCATATTCTCTTTTATGTAACCCCAGAGAAAAATATCCATTGGGGTTAAACAAGGTGAACGTAGAGGCCAAGCAACTGATCCGTTTCGTCCAATCCAACAATCACTAAACTTTCTATTTAAATATCGCCGAACTCTTCTGTCATAATGAATTGAAGAGCCGTATAGTTGAAGCCACATTTTACTTCTTATGTTTAATGGAACGTCTTCTAATAACGGCTGTAATTGGTTTCTTAAGAAATCAAGGAATATGGCTCCATTCATTGTCCCATCAAAAAAGAAAGGTCCAATAACGTTACCCCCAACAATACCAGCCCACACGTTTAAAGACCATTTAGTCTGAGATGTTGTTTTAAAACCTCGGGTTTTCATCACAATAGTAATGAAAATTGTGTCTATTTACGAAGCCATTTTTATGGAAGGTGGCTTCGTCTGAAAACAAAACATATGTTGAAAAGTCAGCTTCAGTCTGCATTTTAACTCTAAACCAATTACAAAATTCTTCTCTTTTTTCATAATCTGTATCAAGCAATTCTTGGTGCATTTGTATTTTATAGGGGTGAAACTTGTACCTCTTTATAACCCTATGAACGGTACTTTTACTAATAGCTAATTGGTTACTTATAGTTCTAACGCTACATAGTGGATTTTCTATCACAGATTGCATTATCATAAATTCGTTTTCTTCAGTAGTTACTCTATTTGGAACATTACGTTTACCATAAGAAACTTTTCCAGAATCAACAAATCTTTCATAAAGTTTTGTAAATGCCTTTTCAGTTGGATGCCTTTGATTTGGATATTGCGTGTAATACACTCTTGACGCGAGCAAGCTATTACGTTGACATTCACCTAATGCAAATATCATGTCCACCATTTCTTCTTTCGTAAAATTCATTTTGTTTAAGGATAATTATTTATATCAAGATTCTGAACTGACGTAAGAATATACTGAAATGATTATAACATAATAATAATTTAACTAGTAATATTTGACATTTGTCATGATTCCATAGCACTCTTTAACATCGCAACAGAGAATCAATCCTTTGTTAATTTTCACATATGAGACTAAGAATAAGAAATGCATTTGCAACCATTATTTACGAACTATTAAATAAAATTTGAAATTGATGTATTAAAAGAATTTCGAACATTTGTTAAAATGACATTTTCGTAGAGTCCTTAGCTACCGTCATGGCCAACTTATGTACGTAAGTTACTTTTTATTAAAGATGCTGAAAATAAGTCGAAAACTATCAGAATTTCGTATAGGTACTTATTCACAAAGTACCATTATTTTCGGTGCTAAATCTGATTATGATATAAAAAATAGTGGTTTCCATTTGAAAAAATTGAGTTTTTCCACATTTTGAATTTCAATTTTCGGGATTTTTTTGTACACACTCTGTAGATAATGTCCATACTTTTTTCACAGATACTGGAAGCACTAAGTTTATTCTACCCTCTCAACGAATGGTTTTCCTAAATTCCTCTTCGTTGTTGTATAATTTGCAATTATCTGAAGGCCTTAAAATGTGAATTTCAAAAAACATTTTGGAATAACTCGAAAAGGGCTGAATTTAAGTATAGGGTATTATACATCAATTAGTATTAAAATTACTCGTTGAATTCAGAAATACAATAATTTACAGGATGTTCCATTTGAAATAAGCAAGTTGGTATCAACTTCCGCTATAACCGGAAGTGGTACATGCTTGAAAATATTTTAGTTGGATAGATCCCAATCGAGAAGTTATACCCCTAAATTTTGAAAATTCTATCTTCTATCATAACTGCGCAATCATCCGAGACCAGAACCATGGGACACCCTATATAGTCGATAAAAAGAAGATTATGGTATAAAAGATTTAAAAAAATCAAAAGTATTTGGAAAACCAATTGCAAACCAGCACAAGAATTTCAATTGAGTGGTAAATTGTACCAATAAAAAGTATTCAACATTTTGGAATTATTAGTAAAGGCCAGCAATTAGAAGAAAAAAAATGGGAAAACAACAACAGTGAGTTTTTGAAACATTGTTTAATAAGCAAATTATAAAAATTTAATCAATCAGTGATAGTAATAAAGGTTTAAAAATTTTAGAATATAAATATTTGTAATTGAATGATCAAAATATTTTGTAACACAATTTGATAGAAATTTAAGAATATTTAAGTGACAGGAGATTTATTTTTTTTGAAAGAAAGCTTGTATCAATATTGTATTGTGGAAATTTTTAAATAAATTGTAACCTAATTGAAAATTTGGAAATTTGATTATTAGTAATTTAAAATTTTAAAATAGAAAAAGTAAAGTGCAAATATAATTTCAAAATTTTAAAAAGTGTAAGTGAACCTGAGGAGAAATAGATACTTGTAAGATAAACAAGATAAGTATAATTTTTTTTTATTTATTTAACATCTGAAGATTTGAACCCAAGCGAAAAAGACCCTGAGATAATAAAATTATAAATTATAAATTATAAATTCTAAATTAAATTCAATTACACTATCAAACAGTTTATTATAATATATATATATATATATATATATATATATATATATATATATGTGAAGCAAGTATGTCTTGGAGTTTATTTATTAATCAATAATTTACCTCTTCATCCGGTAGTAATTATATGTCTTATATTAGCGTGGTGTTCATAGATTATATAATTATGTTCCTTTAACAAGACAAAATAGTTCCTTATCTAATTTAAAATACGATACTAAAACATTCTTTACAATTTGCTAGACATGTTGACAACACAAGTTGACATAAAACAACATAAACCCAGATCATACACTCATACCATAGAGAAACATAAATAGACATTAGCGGTTTCCATGAATAACTTAGGAGCTATTGTTGCTAGAGGAGTCTATGTTAACATATAAATGTGTATACAATTTGAAGACTGCAGTAATTGCACATAATGCAAAATAAGGATAGTTCCCACTGCGTATTGTAAGATTTCTTAACAACAATATGTACATATATATGGAACATTTATGAGCCTAACAACAACCACACACATATAACAAGGTCACTTATAAAAACGGGCTTAAAACGATTAGGAACAACACATGATTATTCTCAGTAGGTACAAATGGTTATGTGGAGTGCGGGGGCTGTCCGGTGTCTGCTACAGAGAGTGTATTTTTTTTCATGTTTTATCCATTTGAATCAGGTGCGAGTAGATGTGTGATTACTTATATCTGTTTTCGCATTTAGGGCATTATTCTCTTGAGCGATCCTCCACATTTCCAGGAAAGCTCAATTTTTGGGATTTTTTTCCGTGTCCAACACAGTAGTATTATCAAAATCTGTCTTGCGGTCTGCTAAATTGGAGTGAGCGCCCAGAGCACAGGTGTTATGATTGATTTTGCTTTTGTGTAAGCAGATCCGTTGACTGACGTTGGTTTTGGTTCCAATATAACTAGAATCACAGTCCAAGCACGGACTTCTATATACCACATTTGACCTCTTCATTACTGGGTCTTTGTCTTTAGTTTTAGTGACTACTTTTCCTAATGATTTTACGTTTGAGGTTGTTATCTTATTTAGTTCCTTTTTTGGTTAAAGATCCTACATATGGTAATTTAATGAAACTATGAACCTGTTCTTCTGTTGATACCCCACCTATCTGGTTTGTATTGCTGTTATCAAGGCTAGTTTGTGTATTTGGGTTATTATGTAGGGTTTTTCGTATTAATGATATTGAGTATCCATTCTGGATTAACGACTTCTCTAAGATTTTCAAGTTTTTTTGCTTAAAGGATTCATGAGAGATCTTCAATACCCTGGTCTTTAAGTTATGGATAATGTCCATTTTTACCCTGAAGGGGTGATATGACCGATAGTGTATGTATCTTCCTGGCGCATAGTTTTTACGGTGCCAGTCAGTCATAAGTTTCCCCTCTGTTCGTATGACTAAAGTGTCTAAAAATACGATAATGTTGAATTTTATTTTATATTGAATTCCTTGTGATTCTCTGATTTTCAGTACAAATGTTATTTTTTCTTCAATTTCATACCTATTGGAATAACAAAAGCTATCACCAGAGGAATCTTGCTTAAATAACACCAAATACCTTCGTCATTTTGCATAAACAAATTTGTTTATGTCATCTTGAAAGATGACACAATCAAAAATGATCATCTCCATTTTACAACAGTTTACACAGAAGAATCATCTTATCATTTCATGTCAGACGAAAAGGACCAAGATCATTCACACGATAACAATTCATCAAGACCCAAGGCAAGAAATTTGGTCCAGCAAAATGACGAAGGTATTTGGTGTTATTTAAGCAAAATTCTTCTAGTGGTACCTTTTGTTATTCCAATAGGTATGAAATCGAAGAAAAAATAACATTTGTAGTGAAAATCAGAGAATCACCAGGAATTCAATATAAAATAAAATTCAAAATAATTTTATACCATTTATATAAATTATAACGAAAATACAATAATGTTGTTATGCTCTTTTTCAATTGTGAATTGTAACTGATTTAGTATGTCTAGGCTTTGGTCCGCTTCTTTTTCTACAAGGGAAGAAGCAAATCATCTACAATTTTTTTACAAAAACGGACTTTACATGGAAATCTAGAAAATGAACTGTCAAGAGCAAGATCTATACATAATTGAGCTCATATTGGAGACATGGTGCTGCCCATTGGGCTACCATCTTTTTGTAAATAGAATGTCTCCTTTAAAGAAAAGACTGTTGATTCATATACGAATTTCAATAACGTTAGGAATTCATTCATTCATACATAGATATGCTAATTCTACAGTGATGTTGGTGAATAAAGATACTGCATCAAAGCTCACCAAAAAGTAGTTATTGGGAATGGATGTGTTATTAATGAAGGCTGCTAATTCAAATTTACATAATATTGATTGTTGAAATTGTAAGCTTTCGATAGTACATCCTTAAGAAAGTTTGCTATTTCGCCAGTGGTGACATTAATGCTAGAGACAATTGGTCTCGGACTCAAAGATTCTTTATGAATTTTTGGATTTGCATACCATTTTCCTGCTGTTCCTTGATAGTGCGTAAGTGGAGATGCTAGTTCAGGTGTGATGATCTTCCTTTGACTCGTTCGTGATGACCCTATTAGCTTTTTGTTTTAGGGAGGCCGATGGATCTGTTCTCAGTACTCTATGTGTTTCTTCATCTTGTAGTAAGTTGGTGGTTCACTCGTTGTATTGATCTTTGTACATTAACATTGTTGTGGAACCTTTGTCTTCGTTAAATTCTTCAAGTCCACTTGATAGAACGCAAGGTGGTTCATTTTAATCATTCTTTTTATATGGATTGAGCAGCAGATTATTGAATACTCTCTTCGAGGTGTCAATCTTTTGTACACATGACAGTATATTTGATATATATTGTTTCTGGTCGGGAACCTTCATCAGTTGCGCTTCCCTCACTAGAATGTCCTCTCGAGCATTTATTCGAAGTTTATTTGACTTCTTTATCAATCACATAGATTATGAGGTTGTAAAAACATCTGTCTCAGACATGTAGTAATCTTAACAATTAAATTAAAAATGTTGAGGCATTAATTGATATGTCAATCAAATGTATAATAAAATGTTTTTTTAATTATGAACCTTTTTGGAGAATTATTTATTAAGTTTATTAAGATTGGTATTTTTTATCTTGTGAAATTTTATGTTATAATTTATTTTTTGTCTTCTATAAAATTCGGTGGGAATAGCTACAGGTAAATTTAAAAAAAAAACATTTTGTTATACATTTGATTGACATATAATGTCAACACTGGCAAAACCAAAGTGTGTTCCTCAACAATTTTAATATGATTGTAAAGATTACTTCATCTCTAAGACAGATATTTTTACAACCTCATAATCTATGCGATTGATAAAGATGTCTAGGAAACTTCGAAAGCTCTCCCATAAGAATCAAGAGTATCCTTATTTCTTAGTCCGTCCCATTAGCGCTAATATACCCGTTAACCTCATCTACTCTACTATATATATATATATATATATATATATATATATATATATATATATATATATATATATATATATATATATATATATATATGTGTATATATATATATATATATATATATATAGATGTTGTAAATGAAAACAAGGAATTACAATAATGAGCAGTATACCCACCTTCGATATTGCCTATTCGAAGCAGAAGAATTGACACCTATAATAACTTGCTACTAAAATGAGCAAATGCACATTCCCAAATTCAATTTAAAGTTGGTACAAATGCCACTGAAAAATCTATGTGGCACAATTTGACACCTGAAATTTCTATTTGAGAACAGTGTGAAATATTCCAATTGTTAAACGATTCACTGGAACGAAATTGTAGAGGAGAAAGAGAGGGTGCAATAAAGAAAAATGTAAATTGAACGGTGTCAAGTACGTGTCGTGCAACGATGGTGGTTCATATCACTTTTTTAAATAAATGCTCACCACTAAATCTTTTGACGGTTTTATTCTCCTCTTCTGCGAAGTCATTCTGAGTTATTATTTTCTCGTAGAGAGCAGCGGCGTCTGCCATGATTTGTGTTCACCTGTATGCATGTAATGGCGCCCGAATGGGAAAGTAGATGAACAGTTTGCGAGACTTATGTTCTGAGCATTTTTCTTGAACGATCGTGATATAAATGAATTATTTCTTTTGTCTTTTGCGTTTTTCCGGCATATGCTTCTGCAATTTATCATGGAAATTTGTACGAATTATAATATGACCTGGATAACGCACGGAAGAAAGAAGTCATGAACTTAATACAATATATATCTAATTGTATTATACCTGGATAAATTTTATTGCCAATGATAGTAGTTATTAAATTCAGTTGAAGGGCAAATTCTACATGCAACAATTTGTCCTACAACATTTTCACCGTTTTTATATTTGACTTCTACAGAAACTTTGAGCATTTCAGATTGATATGTATATTAAATCCAGCCAAGGAGATAGACGAGTTGAAGGGCTTTGAATACAGCTGTCAACTCTTCCGTAAATAAATCTTAAACTTAGAACTTAGAACTTTATTGTTAACTAAGCTCTAAGTAAGCTTATTGATTACATATGCTAACATTTATTCAAAATAACCGTTATAACTAAAACTTGAGTACAAAATATAAATATGTAGTGGAAATAATGTAATAATTAACAATACTTGTTACTAATATCAGATTTTATTATGGTGAAAAAAGTGTATTAATAAAATGTAAATATTGAGGCTGAATAAAGAAAAATATTAGTTGACATAATAATGATTGTCCTGGAAATCCTTATTCTAAAATATGATAATAGAATATGCCAAAAACTAACTTTGTAAACATCCCAGTCATATTTATTATGAATGTACACACATTTAGTTACTTGATTACTACTACATTGGAAACATAAAATTAAAAAGGAATTATGATAACAAAAACTTGAGAGATACAGTAATTATAATATTATATTTAAATAAACACACTTATGTAATTTTCACTTAAATTTATTTACTCCTGAACTACTTTTAATTAATTTTAACTTCTGATCTCTATTTTATTATTTGCCTTGTACTTTCATATTCTATTACTTTGAAATTAATACAAAATTTGATGTTCGATGTAGTTTTAGTATTTGAGTTGGTCATTAGGATATTCTACCCTTTTATCCGTTATCAATTTAAATATATCGGCCTTTTGTCTATTGTTAGGTCTGGGTACCGCTAATCATACAAAATTAAATAGGAAGTTAACAGCAGCTATTCTTTCTACAGTAGTAATTTATATTAACGTTAAGTCAAAATTTGGTTATGACTTGTTTACACAATATGTACGTTTAAGGCTAGCCGCACACTGGCAACTGTTGTCGTGCAACTTTTTAATCACAAAAATAGAACGCGTTATTTCTTATAACAATCCACATACATGCGATTATTTAGTTGCGGCAACTAAAATCCTGCACGTTCGATATTCCTGGCGACTAAATTGTTGCCGGTAAAATGGAACGCATACATTCATACCTGTCCCCGCACACTGGCGATTAAAAGTTGCTCTTGATTTTGCTGTTGCAATTTCATCGTACTTTATCAACATGTTCCTAGACATCGAAGCGTTTATAGAAGCAGTTAAATTATGGCTCACCTTATATGATATCAAAAATAAAAGGTCTCTTTAGTAAGTTATGAGTTGTGTCGAGAGTTTATTGAAAAAGGGGATGAACTCGGGGTTAAGTAGAAAACAGAAAAGCTCAGTACCTTTTTTTATCATTTTAAATGCAGTAGATAATGCAACAATATTAATTCACAAACAAAAAATTAATATGTTATTAAATTTAATTTTAAAATTAAAACCAGCCTTGAGCTAATCAATGGATGAACCCAATATTTTCTCTCTTCTTTGGAACAAAAGCTGAAACACATGCAGTCACTTTCAAGTCGGTGTTTAGACTATAACTATTCAGTTGTCAGTGTGCGCTTGAAACAACAGTGGGCAACTTCCACCCGACTGAATTTTTTAAACCCCGAAACTAAAAAGTTGCCAATGTGCGGCTAGCCTAAGAAGGATAGGATAGCATAAAAAGATGAATAACGATAAAATGCTCAAAGTTCAGTACACAATAGCCAAGGTAAGTGTTTGAATAATATAAAAAGTTCAATGTTAGAAAACATTAACCTCAAAATTTTGAAAGTAAATTTCTAACTTAAATTGTCAAAATGTAGAAAAATTCTTGATTATTTTAGTACCTAGCTTTTGTTTTACAATAAGTTATAAAATACCGGTCATGTATTTTGACAGTAACCATGCCATAATTACCACTGAAACAGCGCACATCGTATTTTTTTCTAAAAACTATCAAGTAATTTGTGAAATAAACAAAAAGTGTGATAATCTTAGTTGACATGACCATTTCAAACGAAACGAAGTCACAACTAATTTGAAAGTGGCGACTTCTAGTGAGAGATATCATCCGAACCGTTATCGATATATATTGATACGTGGAGTATCAACGAAAAGTTACAACATTAAATTCAGTAAATGAAAAATTCGATCAATATATTCATCAAACAAATGATGACAGCTGGAACTGGCAAAAGATCACAAATGGTATATAAACTAAAAATAATATCAGATCTAAAATGTTAAAAATAGACTGTAAACAGAGCCAATAATGGAAAAGATAAGGGAATAGTATCAGTGAAGCCGAACTTAAAAAATAAACTAAAACAAGGTAGTTAAGGAAAAAACGGTCTTAAATAAAAATAATATAATAATATATATAAAACAGGAAAACAATAAAATAAATATTTGAAATTTTGGAGGTTATCTTTATCTGATAACTAAGAAGCTAGCATTACAATTACCAAGCATATTTAGAAAAATGATGTCAATTTGACACCAAGTAGTTATATTACATAGTGTTCAAAAGGCGCGTTTTCTTGGAAAATCAAGGAAATCAACTGACTTCGTTATAAATTCAATTTTTTATAAAATCAGCAGGGCATGCCTTTAATGTTTTTATATTGTGAAAATGTCAAATAAATTTGACAAACCAATTACGAAAAAAATTATATTTAAAAAGAACTGACTTCATCTGACTTAAAATAAAAACCGTTTAGAATCCGTTCAATCACTATTTTCAGACATATCTTCTTTTTTATCTGATTTAAGGTACATTTCAATTGAAAATTTTAGCGTATTCTTATCTCTCTCGTTTTTCTCACTTTCTAATTTTTATTCTTTGTCTATATTTTCCAAATATATTTTAACTTTTTTATTTGTTTTATTATTTGTACTGCTTTCTATAAATGTAACAAATTCACTCTATATTGCATTGACACTGTATATGCTTCTGTGTACTGGTCACCCCTATGTAATTTATTGGTCTAATCATTTTATGAATCACCCTGTACAACTATAATTCAACTCAACACAATATTACAAAGGTCCTGATATCTTTAAAACCACCCTATATAAGTATAAATCCTCTCCACACTATTGACTCTTTCTACTTTTCTATTGCTTAAATTATTTCTGTATACCAATGATTTTACTTCGCCCCATATGTCTAGTATTCCATTTATGCAACTGCTCATGGTCTACCTATATAACAGAATACACCTTTTTGAACCACATTTTATGAAAATAATTTTACCCTACCATTTATTTCAACCACCCGATATATGCAACTGCTTCTAAAATTTTTTTATTAACCTTTGTCTATAACTATACCCCCTCCTACGTCCTCTAATTCAAATATCATAACTGCTTATGCTTATATAACACATTTTTGATAAACCCATAATAACAACAATTTTACCCGAGCCTTACTTCAAAAACCTTTCTCAGACAACTACTTATATTCCAAACTATATAACTTTCTTAAACCGCCCTGTATAACTGCACTTAAACTCCACCTTATATTTCAACCAGCCTGTATATTCAACTGCTTCTGACAATTTGTAAAGCCTTTTGTATAACTGTAATTATTCCCTGTCCTATAACGCAAATATCCACTCTGTGTAACTATACTTTTGCTCCACTCTTATTTCAACCACCTTCAACAGTATTCCACACAGTAGAGATCGCCGGACAACAAATTTTCGTTTTAACAAGCTAATGGGATATTTTCTGCATTTTCACGCGACTGTAACTTAACTTCGTCTCTACAATAAACTGACTTCAAAAGCATCAAAATAAAAATCATTAAAAACATTGAAACTAAATATTTATGATGAAAATTTGACATTTACCACGATGTTTACAGTTATTTGCATATATTTTTACGATTTTCAGAAAACTGGTATGTTTTACGTTATAGAAAAATGTATGGATTCAAGCTGGTACATATCTTTGTATAATACAATTCATAATATTCAAATTGCGTGAGCAGTTTTAGAGAAAACTGTGAAGATTCATTGAAAATCCCTTATTTGCTTTATTTTCTGATTTTCTAGAAAACCGTAAATCTCATGTTATAGGCAATTATATGGGACCTTTCTGTAATGTTCCTTAATGTAATCTATTTATAAATAGACAAAGACAAAACGGTTACCATTTTCTCCTCTGTCTCTCAACCGATTTTCTTTATTTTTGTTTTGTTTAGTAGCAACTGACGACCTTGAGTGCAGGAAGCTAATATTTATTTATAATATTGGTTCATTCATTAAATAAAATATAATAAAAAAACATTATTTACATCCATACTCTCAATGCCAAACAGATAACAATAACAATGTCGCCAGATTGCTTGGAGGGAAAATCGTAGTTGGATTGACTTGAATCTGAAAGACGAATTAACTGAAACTAAAAAGTAACAAATTTTGTCCTATTTCTAAAGTTATTCTTCATCGTCATGCTATTGAAATAAAACCCAGAAAAAATTGTATTAAATAATAATGGCCATTCATTGGGCTGTCGCAAGTTTGCAACTTTGATGGCTTTGTAAATATGGTTTGTGAACTAAAATAAGAATTACAAGTATCTTGCTATTGATGAATTTATTTCTGATAATATTTTATTAACTTTAGTGTTATACCTTCAATTTAAAGTTTCTTTTAATCTTTACCGTATATATTTCATATAATTTGAATAAGATTACAAAAAATGTGAATTAATGCACTGATTGTAATATTCAAGACAAAAAGTTAGATCTGGCAGCCCTGCTCATGGCTCTCTTTGACGTAGCGCGTTAATTTGAATTTTGACATTTCAAAAATTGGTTGGTGTAAGAATATTATAGCATGATGGTAAAGGTAAGTTGTATATTCAATGTGTAAAGTTCAAGATTTCAGCTTCATTCACTGCGAAAAGTTTTTATTTTTTAACAAAATAAATAAGTAATACTCACATTACTTATTTATCATTAATTAACAGCAGGTGCTTATATTTCTTTATATTTTCCATACAAAATAAAAATAGTCATTACTTACTATGTGTTTCATTTAAGTTAATGAAATTTGTTGAATCTTAAGATTTTGGTTGAAGGTTTATTAATATTAATTAATATGTACTTATGTTTCGTAGTTATTTGGAATGTAATAGTAGATACTAGCCGTTACCCGCGGTTTCACCCCCGTATGGAAAGTAGAATTCTTTGCAAAAAGAAATAGCTTATGAAACATATGGTCTATCCAATATATTGTTATATTGGATAGACCATATGCTTCTAACTTTGTTGAACGACTTAACATAACTATAAATCTACTAATCCCGAATACATTTCACCCAAACTGCAAGTGCTTATGGGCACATTATATAACAATTTTATTCAAAATTTTTTTGGAACCACCTGTTATAGTTGAAACTCTGCTTCACCCTATAGTGCAACCATCCTCTATATGCTATTGTTTATTTGTCTCCCTATATAACATTTTTTAATTACCTAATTGTAGTTCTACTCCACCCTATACGCTATATAACAATTATTTCTGATAATTTTTGAGCCACTTCGTAAATTATAATGTTAACCGGCCTTTATATGCAACTTTTTTTAAAATTGTGTTGAACACAATATATAATTAAAATTGTTCTTCGTCCATATTTCGTATTCAATATAGCAGAATGCAACTGTTCCTGGTCTACCTTAAACAACAATTTTTTTAAATATTTTTTAATCCCCCTGTAAAACTATAATTCTACTAAGCCCCGATCTTAACCACCATATATTTACAACCACTTATGGGCCACCCAATATAACATTTTTTGTACCACTCTGTATAACTACACCATTTTTCCCAAAACCCCAAACAGCAACTATTGATAGCCGCCCTATATAACAATTTTGTTCAATATTTTTAAGAACTGCCTTCTATAGCTATAACTTCCATCTATATTTAAAATATCTTGTATCTACTGCTGCCAATTAGTCACCCATTATAACTTACTGGTCTATCGGTTTTTGAACCATCCTGTATAACTAGGCTAAATAACCATTTTTGAGATATTTTTAACCATCCTGGAAAATATAATTTGTCTCCACCTTATATGTCAACTATCCCGTCTATGCAACATTTTCTAACATGTTTTAATCACACTGTATAACTATAATTTTACTTCGCCCCATGTTGCATATATGCAACAGCTAATGTTCTACCTTTAAAAAAAATTAGCACAATTTTTTATCCAGACTATTTAACTATAAATCAACTCCACCCTCTAATTCAACCACCTTGTATGTGCAACTACTTAGCGGCCACCCAGTGTGACATTTTTTGTACCACCCTGGGTAAATATAAATCCATCAATTCTCAATTTATTTCACCAAAACTGCAACTGCTTATGGAGCACCCTATGTAACATTTTTAGAGATTAAACTACTTAACTCTACTCCTCCCTATATTTCAAATATCATATCTGTGCAACTGATTATGAGCTACGCTATTTCACATTTTTTTCAGCACAGTATGAAATATAATTTCTCTTCATTTAATCCATTCTTTATTTGCAACTGTTTCTAAACATTGTTTGAATCAAACTGTGTAACGATAACTTCACTTCGCCGTATATTTCAGGTACTCCATATATGCAACAGCTCATGCTCTACCCTATATAACAAAATTCTTCCAACTTTTTTACCCACACTGTATAATTATTATTATACTCCATGCTATACTTCAACAACCTTGTATATGCAACTACTTATGGGCCACCGAATATAACATTTTTTCACCACTGTATATTTAGAATTCTAGTCCACCCTATATTTCATCTATCCGGTATATGAAACAGCTTGTGGATCATAACATTCCTTTATATATATATTTTTTAAAACTTCCTGTATAGCTGTAATTATACTTTGCTACATATTTCAACCATCCTATAATATGCTACTTGAAAACTTGTGAACTACTTGTGGATATAAAACAATTTTTCAACCATCCTATAAACTATAATTCCACTCCATCTTATATTTCAACCATTCAGAATAAACGGCTGCTTATGACAGTTTTTCCAACTCATTTTATCACTTTAATAATAGCTCAAGAAAATTCAAATATCCTACCTGCTTACATAATATATTTTTGTTGTATATGCAACTACTGGTGACCCTAACAATATAACATTTTGTTTGTTATAACATTTTGTTATCCAACCTGCATATATACAACTGTTTAGGTCCACTCAATATATCTTTTTCGAACCACCCCGTATAACTTCCCCCTTATTTCAACCACATTGTATATATGCACCTACTTACGGGCCACCTAATATACCTTTTTTTTTCAAGAATCCTTAAATACATAATTCTTCTCTGCTGTAAGTTTTCCCTATACTTTATATGGAACACCCTGTAAAATTACATTTGATATATCAGTTGAATTTTTTTAAAGCCAAAACATGTTACATTGGCATATTCGGAATTATGAATAAAAGCTAAACTGATTCAAGTATCTAATATTTGATGCATGCGCTGGAACCAATTGACTAATTGTGTATTATGGAACATGGTATTAGTTTTTTAGCTATATCTACCGTTTCTGTCAATGTAATGAGATAAAATGTATACCAGATTTTAAGTCAAACCATAAACTGTCCAACAAGAAATGATTCATCAAAAACAGTTGAGTAGTTATTACGTGATGAGGTAACAAACAAACAGACAACTACAATTTTATAATAGTATAGATAACACCTTGATACTAGCTATTGAGGTGGTTGATTTCATTTTCTGCTTACGAGCTGAAATCATCGTTAACTGTGAAATCCCCGAATAAAGGTTATATTTCATTTTACTTCTTACTATAAGACTTTTGAAATTTTTCAGTCTCAAATCAAAAAATATTTTTGAAAAATGGTATTAACTAATGTTTTAAATATTACATTTAATATTAATTTATTATTTAATATAATGTTAATATTTTTAAAGGGATGTATTTTTTATGTTAAAAATTATAACTACATATTTGCATATATTAATAGGCCGAATTTTACAATTATTTTAAGGTTTAAGGGAATCAGTTACTGTTTTGGGTTCATGAATTTTATCTAATAAACAATTTATTTCATATTACATGGTTCCATTCCTGCAAAATCCTGGTTTTATTACAAGGTAAATTATTTTTACCTAAAATAAACATATCACTGACATTTTAACAATATGTAAAAATAAAGAAATTCATTGCATATAATTCATACAAAAAAATATATTTTTATTGGACATATTTTTCCTTGGAAAACGGTCAAACTATTGAGTAATTGTATATGGAAAAAGCGTTACCCCTGTCAAATCATGTTAAAACCATCTTTGATAGTGCAGCATCAAGCGTTGTTTAGTGTTCAGTAGTAAAATAGTCAATGTAGTAGATCAGTATTGGTTTTTCGGACAAGTAGCGGTAACTTTTTTTTTAATTATTCTGTAAGCTTTTGTTTTAATTATTTTATTACTACATTATTTTCACAAACTTCGGAAGGTGTGGTGTAACAAATTGACAATCAGTGGCTAACAGAAAATATATTAAAGTTTGTCGTTTTTATAAGGTTTTTGGACATATATATTTTTTTATTTTATGAACTCGATTGAAAGTGCAAACGACGAAAACTTTTAGGTTACAAAGTGCAATTCCACCAAAAACTGGGGGTCACGCATTTTTTAAATTTATTTGGAATACCTATATTTGATTAAATTCTCATATATTTTTGACAGTCATATACTTTTGACAAACGTCAATAATGTTCCCTATTGATACAATAGAAATATTATCCGCACATTCCGTAAAAGATATAGGCTTATATTTCGGCTATCATCTTAATTAAGTGGGACATACATATATATATATATATATATATATATATATATATATATATATATATATATATATGTATAACTTTACGTAAAGTTAGCACCGCCATCTCAGAAAAACAAAAAAAAAATGTGAAGCTTCTCAAATTAGGAGCTATTTACAAGCTTTTAATTGACGTATTGAACGTCAACCCCTAAATTTGTCTAAGGGGTAAACACCACCCTCGAAAAAATATTGAATTTTAATTTTAAATTTAAAACCTCCTAAATTTACCTACGAATTACGAGCTCTTTTTTGGTGTAATACAGATGAACACCTAATTGTATTCAAGGGGTGAAAACCACACTTAAATTATGCAGCTTCTTCAAATTTAATGATTTATAAATTTTGATAAATATCAACATAATCTACGATTTACGAACTTTTCAAAGGTGTATTATACGACTACATTGAAATTACGGGTGCAAACAACCCCCCATATTTTTCAGTTTTTCCAAACATTCTGATTATATCATTTTCAAACCTGCCCTCCTCATCTACGATTTACGAGCTCTTTAATGGCATATTATGGGACTATTTAATTACAGTGAGGGGTGCAAACAACCCCCCAACATATCCAGATTTTTCAGATTTTATGATTTCCGTATTTTCAAAAGACAGTCCTCATCTACGACTTACGAGCTCTTCAAAGGTATATAACACGTACTTTCAAGTCATTATAAGTGGTGCAAATAACCCCCAAATTATGCATTTTCTTCACATTTCTGGATTTTAAACCACCATCCTGATTTACGAGCTCCTGAACGGTATATTACACGAATATTTTCAAGTTATTGTAGCGGGTGCAAACAACCCACGAAATTATGCAGGTATTTTGCAAATTTGTAGTTCTGGAATTTAGAAAACTGTCAACTTAAACTACGATTTAGGAACTCTTCAATGATTCATTGCTGGACTACTTCAAAATAACCTGAAATGACGAATAATCTCAAACACATAGATGAAACTAACTCTTTAAAAATCAAGAGTTATTTAATTTTGTTATTTTGGAAACTTGAAAATGTTATTATCTACGTTGTATAAGCTTTGCAACAATATGTTGAAAAATGACTACGGAGTTAATATACATTGTTCGGATAAAAATGTATTAAATGTAATTAAGGATTGTATCAATCTTCTGGTTTTGTATTCAATTCGCTTCTTCTTTAAAATCTGTTGCTCCAAATTTGGATAATTGCTTCAAAGTTTGATGTTTTTAATTAACATAATCAAACTCAGTATATAGATAGCAATATTTTCTGATTATTTTATAAATCTAAGTAACACAAGAATTTAATCAACTAAAGATACAGAGTAATTTCAGTCCTCATTCTTCCAACAGCCTTCGCCAAATTTACTAAATCAGTCAACATCGTATATGACATGCTGTATCCGAGTTCATACAGTTTCACATAGAAAGAATTTAATTAAAAAAATATATAATTTAAATATCATTCTTATTTTTTGTGTAACGTGGACAATTAGAAAATCGGGTGAATAATAACAAATATAAAATCGGGGATTGGTACCTGAGAGCGCGCGGTAGTGCGATGCAATATATTTCTGAATTATTTTTTTAACCATAAACCTAAACTAAAAATCCCAAAATTTTAATGAATTTCAAAATACCTTTCAGAATAATTTGAAAGAACTTGTGTAATACACTGTCAGCCAGCATGTAAATCGTAGATTTGGGGTTGGTTCCACCTCTGTGAATAATTTAATAGTGGTCAGTGGAAAGCTGGCAAATCGTAGAGTAAGCAATTTTGAAGGTTGGACTGTCACAAAATCTATTGAAAAAAAAACAGCATAATTTGGGAAATGTTTGCGTCCCTCTCAATGAGCAAGCAGTAGAGTAATATATCATTGACGGGTTTGTACATCATAGATAAGGATGGTGATTTGGAAATTTATAAAAATCACAATTAAAAAAATATATGTAATGTGTGTAAGATAACCTTGAAGACCTCGTAAATCGTAGATAAGCATGGTAGTTTTGAAGCAGTCGTGTAATATACTATTGAAGAGCTTTTAAATTGTAGATTCGTAAGTACTGTGGTTTTGAACATTCAAATTCGAAAATCGCAAAATGTGAAAAAAATGTATCATTTGGGGGTTGTTTGCACTCTGAAAATTACAAATTACAATACATATTTTGAAAATACTGCATATGTTGGGGGTTGTTTACACCCCTAACAATAATTTGAAAGTAGTCACGTCAGAAACCGTTGAAGAGCTCATTAATCGTAAATGGGGATTGTAGTTTTGAAAATTATAAAATCAGCAAATGTGAGTAAACTGCGAAATTGTGGTTTATTTGCACCCCTTCCAAAAAAATTGAATGTTGTCGTGTAGTGAATCGTTGAAAAGCTCATAAATAGCGAATTACGCTGACGAGTTTTAAAATGTGTGAGTTGCTTGCACCTCTTTGGGAGAATTGAAAGTAGTCGTTGAAAAGCTCGTTAATCGCAGATTATGCTGGTATTTTTCAAAATATATAAATTATTAAATTTGAAGAAGCTGCCCAATTTAGGGGTGGTTTTCACCGCTTGAATATATTTAGGTGTTCATCTACATTACACCAGTAAGGAGCTCGTAATTCGTAAGTAAATTTAGCAGGTTTTAAATTTAAAATTAAAATTCAATATTTTTTCGGGGGCGGTTACCCTTTAGACAAATTTAGGGGTTGATGTTCACAATTTTTTTTGTTTGTTTTGCACTTTTTTCATAGTAAATATTGAGCTCAAAAATCAGTTTCGGTAAAAATAATTTGGTCAAGTGCGAGTTGGACTCGCATACTAAGGGTCCGTACCACCTTCAAGATTCTTATATTTCAGTTTCAGACAAGCAGGGAATGAGTGCATTTTCTTATATTTACCCTTATATCTTTTAAAGGAAGCGGTTTAAATTAGAAAAAATATACACTTTCATTTTCCATTTTCCACACATAGACTTTTTATTTTATCTGCTTCAGGATTCGCTTGATTTTTATAATACATATGTATTTAATTTCCTAACTTGGCCCCCAAAAATTAACATTAGAATTTTATTTTGCTAATAAACTTTGAGGGAAGCCTCAGAATGGGACCATTAATTTGATTTATTACATGATGCGTTTGAAATATATTTTTTTTTAATTTTGATTTAATTCTATAATCTGCCCCCCCAAAATTAATATTAATGGTTTCTCCTTATTTTTCCTGTAAAGTTCAGGCAACGTTCTATATTTCCTATTTTTTTCAAACGGTCGATTTTTTTAGTTTTTGCAAAAATTTCTTCTTTTACGATATGTACTCCTGATCGGATCACCAAACTATACATTGATACCAAATTTCAACCTCTTCCGTCCAGTAGTTTAGGATAAAATTGCTGTGATGTGACAGATGCAGAAATCCGGAGTGATATTATAAGGATATCCGTATATTATATATATATATATATATATAAACCCAAACAAGAGCTCCTAAATAGCTCGTAATTCCCATATGTTTTAATTTGAGTTCCTGCAAAATCGCGGTGCTGACTTTACTGAGCTGGAAAAATAACACTATTAAGTACTTAATTAAGTACCTGTTAATTACACCAATAGTTGAATATTACTTTGACTTCTTCATCAAATACCCAGTTATTCTAGTTCTCGACAAAGATATGTAAAATATATCGAAAGGCATTGAATACTGTTTAAAAACGTAAAAATATGGAAATAATGGTTGTAGTTAATATCAGTTAATTATAATGAATTTCTACCTAGTATCGGCTGAATCAATTCAGTCTACCACAGAATATAAAATGCAGTTGACAAAGTACATAAAAAATAAAATAAAAAAAAATTAAAAAAATTAAACTCAATAAAAAAAACTCTACAGCGTTGATTCTATCACTTACGAGATAGGTTTGTAACATGAAAATGTATATCACAGTGATTGCAGATAGTTATAGTACATACGCATATTATTTATAGGCGATTCATAGAAAACGATAATTCTAGCTGTTCTGCACAAAAATATTAGCCTTTTTCTAGCCTCAGATCGAGGTACAAGAAAGTTGATTATCTTCAGTAATTGCGGTTCATCAATGTTGTTATGAAGTAAGTTGAACAAAATTGTATACACTTCGTACATTAAGGCTAACAAAAATTTGCTGTCTTCAATATCCTGTAATAGAGTTATTGTACGTTTTGTACTAAAGGTATTTCGAGATTATTTTAGATGGCATATACGTGATATGGTTGGTAATAGTTAGCCATATTTAAGGTGCAAAATCGTACATGGTGTGTCGTTAATAACACTTTATAAGATAAACCATAAGGTTCTTTGTCAGATGTAAGGTAGTATATTGTTTTCATTGAACGATTTACCACTAATAATAATTTGACAAATTTTTTAAAGAATAATCGGTTTCATTTGTTTATTTGATGAAAATTTATTTCGGTTTTCGTGAGAGCGTATATTTTTTCGCTTTTCCTGTATAGTTTATAAAATAATGAAGACAATTTCCAACCCCTAAAGGCTTCCAAGAATTTCCTGTTTGTAGTTTTTGGTAAAGAATGAAACATTATAATTATCTTGGATCGTAAGGCAATAATTACTGTGTCAGTATACTGAGTAATTATTTTTAAGCTGTAATTTCAAGACATTCGTCCGAATTTGTTGAGTAATTAGCACCTCAGTGTACGTATTTAAAAGAAAGACATATTACTTTCCACAGTTTTTGTTTAACTAGCCACTAATCGAATAATTTTAATAGAATGTTATATGACATCTATTAAAGATAATCTAATATTTCTATACAGTCAGTATGTAAATTCTGTAAAATATTTACAAGAATTAGTAAGTGGTGACACATATTTATCGATATAAATCACAGCAAGAAACTGTTAAAGTTAACATTTATATTTCATTGCAAACTGGCCACCCAAAATAACTTTTAAAATATCCGTAACAGGAAAAGACAAAAAACTCGTTAATTTATATTTACGGGGGAGAACTTTTACATGTATCGGTATCCTGCAGTTTTAACCCCTAAGCTGGAGTAAGTATCACTTCTCTTTTTTGCCAACCTTTGGACAACTTTTTTACTGAGCAATTCCATTTTAAACTTTCAAATTAAAATAATTATTATTTATATTGTATTTACATTTCCCGACTTGATCATACAATGTATGGCATCACACTCCCTCTAAGGCACCCCATGAGCGCCTTTAGGGGAAAATTCACTAAACCCCAGATATCCTAGATATCAAAAGGGTTTAGCTCTGTGGGGCCCATGCCAGGTTTTCAGGCCCGTGGTTGGAGTCGTGGCGGCAGTTTCCCATGAATTTCCTGACCGTCCGGGCTGTTCCTAACAGGACGGCTTTTTGCATTTGTTTGTAAAGATGTTCGTCCAGACCTAGGTATTTTAAATTGTTTAATAGATGTTTTGGGACTAGTCCTGTCGTTGACATAACAATTGGTACAGTTCGTCTGTTGTTCAAGTGCCACTGAGTCTTTATTTGAAATTCCAAATCTCTATATTGGGTTATTTTCTCAGCCTGCTTGATATTTATATTATTGTTGTTAGGAATTTCTATGTCAATTAAAGTTGTTTTCCGAGAGACTTTATCTACCAAAACTATTTCTGGTCTATTGTGAGCAACAGTTCGATCGGTCAGTATCGTGAGGCCCCAGTACAGCTTGTAGTTCTTATTTTCTAAAACAGATTCTGGTTTTATTTATAGTATGGTAATCTTACCGACTGTGATAATTGAAGTTTCAGTGCTAGTTCCTGGTGAAGTATTTTTGCCACAGAATCGTGTCGTTCTTTGTGATATGCTGGATAGATTCAGATGTTTAGCAACTGTACCTGCATCTGTCGTTGTTAATAGAAGGGTCTTTAGCGATGTATTATAGGTAGTTCTTAGTTGGAATTACTTGATCTTGGATTGCCAATATAAAGTCTTCCGTTTCAGGAAACATATGACCAGAGATCAACCAGTAGTTCGGGGCTGCGCTGTCACTAGAGAACCCTTCTACTATTTTAAGCATATTGTTACGAAATTTACCCAAAGCCGACCCTGTTTCATTTCAGTACGACAACAAACGCTGTGAGATAAAAAATTGTTCTCGAAAAGACTCGGCACCTGTAGGAGTGATGATGATTTTTACGAGAATTTTCTATGCTGCTTTTATAAAGGAATGAGGCTACGATCACGAATCAGTTGATGGAGCGAAGAGCTTATATATAACATTGTTATTGTGATATTTGAATCAGCTGTTGTACATTCGATGTAAATAAAAGTTTCTAGAAAAGTGAAAGTGAATATTAGTTTTATAATTTTAAATTGAACCCACGGACTTTACAACAATATCATGCAGCTGTTGTTTCGTAGCTGCCATCAACTTTAAGTCGTCCATGTATAACAAATGGTTTATCTTCAATGCTTGTACGTTGTTGTGTTTGAAACTGAACCCAATGTTAGTCGAGTTCAGTTTGTTTGAAAGAGGGTTTATGGCAAGGCAGAACCACAGCGGGCTTAGAGAGTCTCTCTGGAATATACCCCTTTTGATTGGAATGGGGTCAGTTTGTATCGAACAGTTGGCTTCATTCAGTGAGATTTTGGTTTGCCAGGTGGACATGACATATTCTAAAAAGTTAATAATACAATTATTCACCTTATAGAGTTTCAGTACCTTAATTAGTCAATCATGTGGAACTGAATCAAATGCCTTTTTGTAGTTCACATATTTCCTGTAGAGATTTCGTCGTTTGGAGTGGGCTTGATTGCACATAACGGAATCAATTATCAGTTGTTCTTTACAACCCATAGAATTTTTTGCGCATCCCTTTTGTTGAGTAATTATGTTGTTCAGCTCACAATGTGTGAAAACGCGATGACTAATGCACAATGTTATGAGTTTGTATAAGGTTGGAAGGCAAGTGATTGGTCGGTACTTTGCTGGGCCCTGTGCATATAGGTTGTCCTTTGGTAAGACGTATGTAGCACCATGCGTAAGGAAACTAGGCATTTGGTGTGGGTGGGTAATTACGACATTTACAAGGGCTGTTAGTGTTTCGTGGGTTGCGTACAATTTCTTTATCCAGTAATTTTGTACACCATCTGGCCTGGTGCTTTCCAGTTATGGAGGTGCTTCATTATGTTGGATGTGTCTTCCGTTGTAAATGGTTGGTGTTGCATGGCATCACCGTTCTGAAACGCAGCCCCCTCCTCATTAATCCAGCTGGCTCTGGAGTTATAGGAAATTATTGTGGAATGCTGTGTTTTCCAGAATCTCTCGAAGTTTGTGTTACTGGGGTAACTAGGGGCTTCATTATTATTTATGTTGTTAAGTTTTCTATAAAACCCTTTTTCTGATTGTCGGAAAAGTGTGTTGTCTAGTTTCCGTTGGTTACTGGTTTTGTACCTTCTCAATCGACTTGTGTAGATGGAGAGCTTTTGTCATAGACTGTCCAGACACTGCTGAGATGTGATGTTTTCTTCATCCAACTGGGCGTTTATTCGGTTATTGTCCATGATGGTCTTGACAAGCCTTTCTATCTATTCTGTTGTTCCTGACCCTTCGTTGGTACTCGGTCAGTCTTCCAACGTTTTCCGAAGAGAATTGATTTTCCCTTTAAGTCTTCTTTGTCAAGGTAGTATTCGAGGTGTTTGTCTAAATTGCTTTAGTCTTACTGCGACCCCAATTGTTCTGCAGATGGAAGTTGCAGTACAGTAGTAGTAGTATTTACATTATTAATATTGTATTAGCGTTAGAATTACCTTGTACTTAATTGTAATGTTCAAAATGTCCGACATTGTTGGTAAGACAATGGTAAAGTCGCAGGTCGAATTCCTTCGGTACTTTTTGGTGCTTCTCTGGTGTAATTCGCTCACTCTCCTCCAGTATTCTACTTCTAAGTTCAGGAATGTCGGGAGGCTGAGTTTTATACACCACAGTTTTTAGATGTCCCTATCAAAAATGTTAACGAGCGTTAGGTCGGGTGATCTTGCTGGTCATTATATAGCGCCCCTTCATTTAACCCATTTATCTGGAAATGTCTAATGAAGTGCATCCTTTTGAAAAAATAGGTTTCTTCGTCTAGTACCAAAGTTCCATCTTGATCTATTTAGTTTTCTAAAGCTTCGGTTATAAGTGTATTCCGGCTCAGGCAAGCTGTTGTAAAAGCTGGATTTCGTAGGGAAAGTATTTATTTAGGCCTAACGTTTTATGCACAGAACTGAGAGAATTAGTTGTTAACCTGGAGACTTTTGGTATTGATGTTTGAGAATCCATGGCAAAATGACCTAAAATCTCAACCTATGCTGCTTCGGTTCATACTCTACCATTTTTGACAATTTTGTTGCACACACTTCCAGTTTCTTGAAATGTATGAACTAAATCCAACACATACTCATGCTCAATGTTTTTATCGGGTTGTCTCTGATGATCACTGTCAACATTTAATTGTCAGTATACTTATAATAAAGTCTTTATATTTACAGTCGCAAATATCTTTCGCAAAAACATTTAAGGAATTTTTGTTTATCTCGGTATTTATAGTTATGCTTTTTTAACCGACTTCCAAAAAATAGGAGGTTATCAATTCGTCTATAACTTTTTTATGTATGTCCAGCGAATATTTAAAAACGGCTAGGGCAATTTTGATGATTTTAACTACATTATATTAAGGATCATTACAGAAAGGTTCCGTAGAATTGTCTATAACATGACATTTAGGGTTTTCTAGAAAATCAGAAAAAACTATATAAGGAACTAGATTTTCAATGAACCTTCGCTGTTTTCTCTAAAACTGCTCACGCAATTTGAATATTATAAATTGTATTATACCAAGATATGTTCCAGCTTAATTCCGTGCATTTTTCTAGAATGTAAAACATACCATTTTAATGAAAATTGGAAAAATATATGCACAAAAACCTAAAACATCATGGTAAATGTCAAATTTTCATAATAAATATCTAGTTTAAAGTCATGATATGCCATGAAAGTATATTGTACAGGCTGTTTTTAATGGTTTTCAATTTGATGCATTTGAAAGTCAGTTTCTGTTAGAGACGAAGTTATATTCGCGTGAAATGGCAGAAAATATTCCTTTAGTTTATCGAAACAAAAAATTTGTTAGATATGTCGGCGAACGGTTGTAGGTGAGTGCGTGCGTGCATGTGATATTAAGTGGTACATAAGCCATTGTATACATACATAGGATGGTTGAAATATAAGTTGGAATTGAATTAGTTATACATGGTGTTTCTAAAAATATTATATTGGCACATAAGTAGTTGCGTACACAAGGAGGTTGAAATAAGAGTGGAGCAAAACTAGAGTAATACAGAGCGGATATTTGCAGAAAAATAATTGCAGTTATAGAAAAGGCTTTACACACTGTCAGAAGTAGTTGAATATACAGGATGGTTGAAATATAAGTTGGAATAGAATTACAGTTATACAAGGCGGCTTAAAAAAGTTATATAGTTTGGAATATAAGTAGTTGCTTATGCAAGGAGTTTGAAGTAAGGGTAAAATTATTGTTATTCAGGTGTATCAAAAATTTGTTATATATATTTGACAGGCTGTATCTCGGAGCCCAGTTAACCGATTTCAACTCACCGAACATCATTTGTTTTGTAATTTTAAGTAGTTTTTTCTGTAAAAAGTTCAAGTCTCTAGTTAATAACGCTAATTTTTGGGAGCATTTTAAGTAAAGTTAAAAATTTCATAAAATTGTCATTTTGTAAATTCGCCAAAAAATCGAATTTTAATCCGATTTTAGTTTTTTCGGCGGCATTTGAAAAGTTTAAAAAAACACCTTCAAAATGAGATGTGATGTGTTAAAATCCGTTCAGTAGATTCGAAATACAGCGTATTGAAAATGGTCATTTTTGTAAATATCGCGTTTTTACGCATTTTTAAAGTGCTGGTACTTGGTTTGGTAAACTTTAAATTGCACAAAAAAATTTTAGGAGGTATTTTCTAAAAATAATAACGTCCTATTGGAGATTGTCTTGGTACCTCATTTAACCCTCTAAAATATGAGTATTTTGCTACTGAAGTAAGCCAATTTAATAAAAACTTACGGCTTATTTCTGTCAATCAGAGAGCCTGAAGACATTTATATATTACAGATTATAAAAGAAGAGATTAAAACCTTTGATTTGAGGGTTCCTACAAACCTCGGTAGCCTAGAACTACAGTTATGAAAATTCAAAGGCTCACCTAATATCAAAGTATCAATTCTGAAAACGCTAATTTTACCTAATTGTGAAGTTACTTCTCAAATTCTTCTATCTCCGTTCTAGAAAACCTAGCACTTTGTTTAACCTTTTAAATTACAAATATTTTGATTTAGTTTGCTAATCTTTTACAGTTTTGCATTATATTTTTGGAAACTTAGAGCTCAGGCTTTGTACTGTAGAAATGTTAGTTTGAATGGCGTTGATTCCAATTAATTAGAATTGATCAATCCATTAGATTTTTTGTACGATTACATTGTCCCTCTATGGACAGATATATGACTTAAAAAAGGTCAAAATATTAGGGAAAAGTAAAAGTATAAAGGAATTCAAACAGTAAATTAAAAATAAAATGAAAACGTATTTTAATAAAATTTAAAATAAAATACCAATTAAAAAATTAAATAAGGTAAAGCAGAAAAACAGGTACCTCTTCAGTTTTAAGATCAATTTTCAATTTATTTTTAATTTTTTTTTTTATATTTTTACTTTTATACTATTTCTTTTAAGTTACATTACTCACTTTTGATCCAAAAATAATGTTTATTTTATGTTGATAATATAACGCAGTGATGAGGCTATGGACACTATCATGGTATCTTAGCAGCTTGTAGCGTGGTAGCAACATCAAAGCAGCACACCAAGAATTTATATGTCCAGACCCTGAGAGCAATTCTACATTGATGGTATAAGTCGGGACACGACACAACAAAACAGTCAACTATCGACCTATGTTTATACTTAAAGGTCTTTGTCATGAAACGGACGCATGTACCAAGGTAAGGGCAGCCATCTATGAATTTACAGACAGACAGAGATACGAGATACGAATGGGGATAAGAAGCTTAAAAACATGCGCTAAGATAAATTTTGCTGCGCGCATGCTCCATGTCTTACGAAGTTTTCAGACTTAGTGATGGTTTCAAAAATAATTTAATGTGGGCATTTCTAGACTGAAATTGCTGCAGATGCTCGCAGTTACTAGTCTATAAAGTTTGTAAGCCATGGAGCATGCGTTCAGCAAAATTTTTCTTAGCGCGGTGTTAACTTTTTATCTCCATGTTTTTTAAATTCTTATCATTCGTATCTCTATGTCTGTCTCGGGCCTTAGTTCAAAAGAATTCTAGCTGTGAACATTTTGTTAATGAATTCATTAGTTGACTCTGTTTTGTCGTGTCGTGTCGCGACTTATACCATCAATGTAGAATTGCTTTCAGGGTCTGGACTTATAAATTCTTGCTTTGTTGCTTTGATGTTGCTACAAGCTACTAAGATACCATGATAGTACGCATAAACTCAACACTCCGTTATTGTATTAACATATAATAAACATTAATTTTGGAGCAAAAGTGAGTAATGTAACTTAAAAGAAATAGTATAAAAGTAAAAATATAAAGAAATTTTTAAAAGTAAATTGAAAATGGATCTTAAAACTTTTTTTGCGTTACCTTATTTAATTTTTTAATTGGTATATTATTTTAAATTTTGTTAAAATACGTTTTCATTTTATTTTTAATTTACTGTTTGAATCCCTTTATACTTTTACTTTTCCCCAAATATTTTGACTTTTTTTTAAGCCATATATTTGTCCATACAGGGTCAATGTAATCGTACAAAAAATCTACTGGATTGATTAATTCTAATTAATTGGAATCAATGCCATTCAAACTAAAATTTCTACAGTACAAAGCGTGAGCTCTAAGTTTCCAAAAATATAATGCAAAACTGTAAAAGATTAACAAACTACATCAAAATATTTGTAATTTGAAAGGTAGCAAAATACCCATTTTTTAGAGGGTTAAATGAGGTAGATAGAGGCTCGGGCCAAGACAATCTCCAATAGGACGTTATTATTTTTATAAAAAAATACCTACAATTTTTTTTTGTGTAATTTAAAGTTTACCAGACCAAGTACCAGCACTTTGAAAATGCGTAAAAACGCGATATTTACAAAAATGACCATTTTCAATCCGCTGTATCTCCGAATCTACTGAACGGATTTTAACTCACAACATCTCATTTTGGAGGTGTTTTTTAAAATTTCTCAAATGCCGCCGAGAATACTAAAATCGGATTAAAATTCGATTTTTGGCGAATTTTTGAAAATGACAATTTTTTGACATTTTTAACTTTACTTATAATGCTCCCAAAAATCAGCGTTATTAACTAGAGACTTGAACTTTTTACTGAAAAAAACTACTTAAAATCACAAAACAAATGACGTTCGGTTAACTGGTTAATTCGGTTAATTGGGCTCCGAGATACAGCCAGTGAAATATAGGGTAAAAACGGCCTTGTTTGTATCTTTGACGGGCCCTATCTAGGGCCCTAATGGCTCTAGAGGGCTGTAACTCTCAGGATAAGTTTTTTCAATAGGTTCAGTAACATACTAAAATTTAAAGAACATCCGAGGACCCACCCCCTGCAAAATTCCTTTAAAAGTAGAAATATTGCTCATCTATATATATATATATTATATAATATATATAATATATATATATGTTATATCACACTTTCCAAATTCTCTTTTTAAAAAAAGATTTTATTTATAGTTGCACAATTATAACTTTTAATATAAAACTTGAAAATAACAATATAATACTTTATAACAATAAAAAGACAAAATGAGTGTTAAACTAAACTAGACTAATCTGTAAGTAATAATGAATGATGTTACAATGAAAAAGTATAATTTATAAACTAAGAACGCTGACTAAGGTGTCGCAGCGCTTGCAGTTCTCACGGATGTTCGTCTGCGGGTAACTGGAGACGACACGTGTTATGCTGACTCAGCTTGAGAACTGTTGTTAGGTTGTTTCATATAAGTCGATGGAATAACTTATATAACAACTCCCATCCATATGAAAAAGTTGATGCTACAGCATCGACTTTTAAGGGAGGTTCTGCAATTCCATATCCTCGACAGGACTAAGGAGGCTATGGAGTTTTACCCTGGGCTTGATGGTTGATGGACCTGGTGGTGGTGCTGGATCGGCAGAAGGGCTGATTGTTGGAGGCTTCTGGAATTTCTTCCTGATGATGCCGATGGAAAGGAGGGCAACCACAATTGCGGTTGTTGCCATTGTGATGATCGTAAACCAGGAGGTGTGTTTCTCCAAGAATGGTTGGTCCAGGAGCTTTTCCAATTCCCTGGAGTATTGGCTAAGCTTATGGTTAGCGATATTCAGGTCTCTGGCATCCAATTCCTGTAGTCTCATGGGTTTCAACTTTGGAAGTTGACTGATGGTTGGCAGGTTGTCGCAACAGTTGTAGGGGATGTTGACTGGGTGACTCTTAAGTGTGATGTTGTCAACGTTGTTGGTGGTCCTTCTGGCATGGACCCTGGTGTTTCCGATGAAGGCATTGCAACTGGGTTGGATGGTCAGTAGAGAATTTGTCGATATGGATTGGGTAACGACATCTTCTCCCTTGCACTTGATGTGATGGGCAACTGTCCGGAAATCGAGATTAACCAAAGGTTCAGGTCAATCTCTTGAATATTATACTCTTCGGCATATAATATTAAAGGCTTGCAAGTTGGAGGAAGGGCTGCTGGCTGTCTAAGAAGCTGTGCTTCGCAGAGGGCTTCTTTGTCTATGGTGTGTGGAATAACTTTGGAACAGATCTTATGTTCTTTAGATAATGCTTACAGTCACTCAAGTCTTCGAAAGATGCGTACAATAGCGAATCGTCATCTCTCGCGATATATTTTAATTTTGTTGGAAGAATATGGTGAAATCCTGTTCGATAATCCAAAACTGGGATAGGATACAAGCGGTATAGTGTATAAGTTTCAGGATTGACTAAGGGATTTAGTACAAAAACAATTTAGTATTGATTTGAAAAGCTTCCAATTCTATTAGATCGATGTATCTAGCAACATTTGAACTATAGGTTGGAAGTGGTAAGTTATTTTCATGAAGTGACTGTGATATTTCTGAAGGGAGTCGACCAAATCTACTGGGTTTATAATTGAGCTATGTAAGATTTTTAGACGGGCGAAAGAGACTGCAGTTAATACATCGTTGAGGGTATCTTCAATGTATACGTAACTTACTTTCATTAAGTTTTCACACAAATCCAAGACGTTGGCTTGAAGTTCATAAAAAGCAAGATCGTCTGTAATGAACACAATTGACTTCCTAATTGCTTCGATATTTTCCGAAAATATTCTCTCTTCGGACTGAAATTTTTGTATTGTGGTGTTAAGGTTCTTAATGACTGAAGTTGTTACTGATAATTGTCGTTTCATTAAGTTTTCAATTTGATGTTGGTCTTTAGTAATTTTGTTTATAGAGTCACTAAAGTATTCTCCGTCTGTTGCATCTAAGTTACCGGAAATAGATTTCCAAATCGATCCCAGTCCATTAATTAGTCCGCGTTTCTTTCTGTTGGTACTGTAAGTCTCAGTGTCAGCGAAAATTTCTGTATATTTGATGTTAACAGATTTTGATATTTGTTTCAGGAGGCTTACGTGAGTCTGTACTTTTGATTTGAAGATTTTAATGTTAGTTTTGTTGTCGTTAATAGTTTCTAAAAGTCTGTTCAGTATATTGTCGTTGTTAGAAATAGCGTCTCGAAAGGGGTTTAGATCTTTGTAAACAAGGAGTGTCCATTTCTCATTAGAAATTTTAAGGGTGCCTTCTTCATGGAAGAAAACTCCTATAGTATTGTTAACAGGCGTAATGGAGTACTGTTGAGTTCACGACTGAAAACAGTCCACAGAATCTGAAAAAGGGATTTATTCAAAATAGGTTTTAGTCTGTCAAAGTTAACTTTAGTTATTTGGTTTGTTTGTAAATTTATGACGGTGGCAGAGTTTTTTCGTATTGCGGTAATTTCGAAGGGGCCGTTGAATTTGTTTTCGGCTTTGTTTTTGATTTGGGACTCTTTTACGTAGACTTTGTCGCCTACTTTGTAATCGGGTTGTTTAGTAGAAACGTGTTGGTCAAATCGCACTTTAGATTTTTCTTTCTGTCTTTCGGTTTTAGCACGGGCGAGTCTGTAGTAATAGTCCATTCTGTTATTTAGGTCTCTTACGTATTTCGAAATCAGTTTTTCCTGGTTGTAAAGGGTTTCTGGAGGCCTACTTGAAGTGTGCCCAAATATGAGTTCATAGGCGTGAACGTGGTTTTATATTTTGTGTTATTATAACAGATGATGGCATAAGGGAGGACATTAAATGGATGTTCGGTTGGATGTTCCGCTGTATTTGCCCTTATCATTTCTGCTAAGGTCGCGTGAAATCTTTCAATAGAACCGTTTGACTCGGGATGTTGAACGCTGGAGAATGTCAGTTTTATGTCGTATAGTTGGCATAAATCCCGCATTAAAGTGTTGTCAAATTCACGTCCATAGTCACAATGGATGCGAAGTGGAGTGCCGTAATGTTGAAAGAAAATCAAAAGGGTGTTTACGACAGTTGAAGCTGTTTTGTCGTTTATGGGGTAGGCTTGTGTAAATTTCGTTAGTTCATCCCTAATAGTCAGTGCATGATTTCTAGATGGATACTCGAAGATGTCAATGTTAATACGTTCGAAAGGAGTCTTGGGTGTTTCCGTAATAACAAAAGGTGCACTTAGGTTTTTCCTACAGAACTTTACTTTTTGGCAAGTTCGCAGGATTTGATGAATTGTTCTACAGTTTTAATTAAGCCGGTCCAATTGTATTTTTCCCTAATACGTCTGATAGTTTCGTTAATGCCACGATGGAGGTTGTTTTACCAGAGTGGTATTGTTGTATTATTATAGGAATTTCGTCTTCGGTAGGAGTTGTAACAATGTTTTGGCAGATTTTCAGTTTGATTTCTTTGTCGGAGAGAATGAAAGATAAAATTTCAAGAATGGAAGTTCTATGTTATTTTCTATGCAGTATGTTTCGGAGTCGTTGAATTGGTCTTGGTTGGTATAAATAATTTTGAAAAGATGTGAGACGACAGTTTCAGGGTCATAGGGCAAAGGTACAACTAAGTATTTTCTATGCCTGACAGATTTACTGGCCATGATGTTAAGAGTGTCATTACTGAAATTAGGTTCTTCCTCGAAAAAGTCATCAATAATTTTGTCGTGTAAGTCGTTAGTTTTGTTTTGCCAAAAGAATGTAACTATGCGTTTGTGGGACTTGTCTAAAAGTTGAGAATTGGATATTTCAATTTTAGAATAATCGATTATTGACTCAGTTTTGTAGAGTTGAACAAATCGATTAAACTCAGCGATAATTCTTTCGTCATGTTCGTCGTCATTGTCAGAGTTTTCAGGTTGTTCGGAGTCAGTTTCGTTGTTAGCGAAAATTTTGATTTTGGAAAGGAAATCAGCACATTGCTTGAAATGGTTGATTTTGATGCGAGAAAGAGCATCTGCGTTTTGGTTTACCTTGCCGGGCTTGTACTCGATCTTATAATTGTATTCCTCTAGCTTAAGGCGCCATCTGGCTAGACGACTGCCAGGATCTTTGATGGAAAAGAGCCAAGTAAGCGGACGGTGGTCACACAGGAGTGTAAACATTCTCCCAAAAAGATACGGTCTGTAGTGCTTAACAGCCCAAACTATGGCCAACAATTCTCGTTCGATGGTGGAATATCGTGTCTCTGCAGCACAGAGGGTGCGAGAAGCGTATGCAACAGGGAGATCTTTTCCCACAGGGCCTTGAGAAAGAACCGCTCCAATAGCAAAAGCACTAGCATCAGTAGTGAGCAGGAAGGGTTCTTCAAAGTTTGGATATATCAGGATTGGGTCAGATACAAGGGCTTGCTTCAGTTCATCGAAGGAAGACTTGCAATCTGCGTCGAAGATGAATTTGACGTCTTTTTGGAGTAGTTTAGTCAGAGGTTTAGAGATCTTCGCAAAATTTGGTATGAAGCGTCTGTAATACCCAGCGAGACCAAGAAAAGATTTGATGTCTTTCGGAGTTTGGGGTTGCGGAAAGTTCTGAATACATTCAACCTTTGAAGGGTTTGGTTTTACACCTTCTTGTGTGATAAGATGGCCAAGATAAGCCACTTCTTTACGAAGAAATTCGCACTTATCAGGTTGAATTTTGAGGTTAGACTTCCGAAGTCGTTTAAAAACTTCTGTTAACCGGGAAATATGTTCATGGATGGTCGGAGAGTAGACGATGATATCATCCATGTAGACGAGACAACGTTCATTCTGTATACCGAGAAGAATATTGTCCATGACCCTCTGAAAAGTAGAAGGTGCATTTTTTAAACCAAATGGCATACGAACGAATTCGTAATGACCATTTTCGATAGAAAAGCCAGTCTTAGGAATATCTTCCTCTTGGATTTCCAACTGGTGGAACCGGAAACGAGATCCAGTGTCGAAAAATATTGACACTTTCCAAGTTGGTCGAGAAGATCAGAGATATTTGGCAGAGGATATTTATCGTCTACAGTCAATTCATTTAATTTCCTGTAATCGATAACAACTCGCCACTTTTGTTTACCCGAAGCATCGAGCTTCTTGGGGACGACCCATACAGGGGAAGACAAGGAGATGAGGAGTGCCTAATGATACCTTGTTCAAGCATTTTTCCAATTTGGGTTTTCACTTCCTCTTTATGTACTTGAGGATATCTATAGGATTTAGTGAAAACGGGCTTTGCGTTATTCGTATCAATCGAATGTTTAACCTCGTTAGTGAAAGTCAAGACGTCACCTTCAAGATAGAAAATGTCTTGAAATTCCAAACAAAGATCAGTGATTTGTTCGCGTTCTTCGTCATTTAGATGTTCAGTTCTAATTTGTTGTCTAATAGTCGAGTTTCTGTCTATGTATTGGGATTCATGATAATCGTCTGTATTGAAATTCAGAAGAGGGTGAGTTTTGTCAAGTGGTTCCAGTTTTAAATCAGAAAAAGTTACTGTTTTGGGCATCGCGTTAGCGTTTATTATAGACGTTAGAAATTCACCATTTGCGTTAATATGTACGAGTGCGTTTGGAAGTCGTACTCTGTCAATTTCTTGAGTTGGTAAGATGGCGTCGATGTTAGAAAGATCGCATTTAAGTTTAAAGATCTTTCTGTTCGGCCTCATAGTTATTTTACTTGTGTGGTGTTGTGAGGTAATATTTGGCTTAACATTGGTGGTGTTCGGGTACATCAGTCAAGGTTGATCGTTATCGGGAAACTTTGTGTAAAGGGATGGTTTTAAAATTTGTTATCAGCTGTTTAGATTTTAAGTCAACTATGCATTCATAGTGTTCGAGAAAATCTAAACCTAGTATGCCGTCAAACTCAATGTCCAAATCGTATATGAAAACTTTATGTGGTTTACGTGTGGAGCGAATGGAATTAGGGTAGATTGTGAGATAGGGATTTTTTCATGGGTAATACCTTGAATCGTTACCCTTTCAGGAGATCTTGGGTGAATTCTTTACGGTATTTTCCTTGAAGATAGAGATACCAGCTCCGGTATCAATAAGAAGTTTAAATTTAGAAGAAGCGTCAAGAATGTAATATAGATTTTTAGAGTTCACAGTAAGAAGTGGGCTTAAAGAAATAGTTGCTCCGGGAAGTTCAAGTCGGGGTTCAAGTCGTCGAGATTCAGGTTTTGAATTTGGGTTTCGACTTCGCACAAAGTTGTTGTCGAATCGGAGGTTGGTCTAGGCTCGGAAGCGCTAGAAAATCCTGATAATCGTGACAATTAAAAGGCTCGACAGGGGTATCGTCAAAAGTTTCTTTGAAGCCAGAATAATTTTGACTATCATCCTCGTAATAATAGGTGTTGCTATTATCACTATAATAGTTGGAATATTGAGTGTAATCATCATTTTGGTGTTGATTAAAATGATGAGTCCTTTCAGGACGGTTATTGGGGTTGTTCTGTATGACCGAAGGTCGAGAATAATTCGGGTTCATTTGAGACCTAAAAGGGGGTCTCTGGAAGTTTGGTGGGCGAAATTGTTGTCCTTGTTGAACGGGGGGATTGTTTGTAGGAAAATTTGGCCTTGTTTGTTGATTAGGCCCAACAGGATTTGGTCTATAGTTTGGATTAAATGTTTGAGAACTATTTTGTGTTTTCAAACGACAATTTGCGGCTATGTGGCCTAATCGACCACAATGAAGACACTTGGGAGGTTGTGTCGGCTTTCGTGTTTGAAAGTTAGGTTTGAGAGGAACAGATTTGTTCGTTTTCTGATCCTCGAAATAGGAAAGTTGAAGCTCTCTCCTAATCCGGGAGTGTGCCTCTAGAAGGTCTTTTGGGTTACTGGCACGAATTACCTGACCTAAACGGGGTTCTAATCCCGTAAGAAGGGTATTCATCACCATTGTATCCACTAGAGTGGTCTGGGCGTCTTTTTGTTCTGGACTAAGCCCAGCGGTTTTGTGGATACAGGAGTGCATTTTCGCACTCAAAACTTGGAGTCGATTATAAAATGTTAGTGGGGACTCATTTGAAAGTTGTTTCAGACGTTGTAGGTCATGAATCAGGGAAGAGAGATCACGAGAATCTCCGAAGTGTAGGGTCAAGAGTTGTTTAATTTCAAGGTATGATCCGGGATTCCTTGAATTAACTAACTGCGCCGCTTTCCCTTTGAGTTTGTTCTTTATATGGATCACTAATAAATACTTTTGATCCGCGGTAGACATATTATATGCGCAATTACACGCATCTATGAAGGTTCCCAAGGAAATTTGGTCGCCTTCAAATTCGGGTATAACGGAAAATATTTCCGTTAACCGATATCTCTCGGTTTCGGTGGTAACCGGAGATGGTGATGCTTGTGCCATTTTTATATGTATCGATATAAAAGAATTGGAACAAGAGGATAAAGTGTATAAAATAGAATATTAAATGGTATAGAAAATTAATATACTGTAGAATACGTTAATTGGGATAAACGATTGTTTGGACGATAGAACAGTATTGTAACCAATTAAAATAGTAAACACAAATAAATCAGTTATTCAAAAAATATATCAATGAAATAAGTAAATCAAATATACCAATATCAATAAAAAGAAATCAAATAAATATATCAATAGAATAAAATAAATCAGTTAATGAAATAAATCAATATTTCATTTGAATCAAATATATCAAAATAAAATTGAAATTGATAAATATGTAAAATCAAATAATAAATCGATTGATCAAATCAAATAAATTATATCAAATATTAAAAATCAATGTTTAATTAAATGAATCAAATAAAATTAACTTAAAACGAATGACGATTCACCATTACTTACATCAACGGGAACATTGAAAGCGCCGTGTTCTACGTTTGATTGCAGTGAGGACTTCTTCCAGGTTCGTTGTTCCGTTGAGGGATAGGAATCCGCCGCTACCAGTTAGAGTACTCGTGTTCTAGTAACGTTAGACGGATCCTACTGACTGCGCCAATTTGTTATATCACACTTTCCAAATTTCTCTTTTTAAAAAAAGATTTTATTTATAGTTGCACAATTATTAACTTTTAATATAAAACTTGAAAATAACAATATAATACTTTATAACAATAAAAAGACAAAATGAGTGTTAAACTAAACTAGACTAATCTGTAAGTAATAATGAATGATGTTACAATGAAAAAGTATAATTTATAAACTAAGAACGCTGACTAAGGTGTCGCAGCGCTTGCAGTTCTCACGGATGTTCGTCTGCGGGTAACTGGAGACGACACGTGTTATGCTGACTCAGCTTGAGAACTGTTGTTAGGTTGTTTCATATAAGTCGATGGAATAACTTATATAACATATATATATATATTAAAACAAATAAACAAGTTAATATACATTTGAAAAATATAGACAAAGAATACAAATTAGAGGTGGAGAAAGAGAAAGAAAAAAAAGAGAGAGAGATAACAATACGCTAAAATTTTTAATTGAATTGTACCTTAAATCAGATAAAAAAGAAGATATGTCTAAAAATAGTGATTGATTGCACACGGATTCTAAATGGATTTTATTTTAAGTCAGCTGAAGTCGGTTTTTTTAAATATAAATTATCTTTTAACGACATTTTAAAAGTTGTTTAGGGTGGCTAGTTTTGAAATGAAAGTCTTGCAAACGTATCTAACGTATACAGAGTAGGTAAATTTTAACAAATTGATAAATTAATGGTTAAAATAACGTTTGAAAATTAAAAGTTTTTTTTTCATTAACAATCCTGAAACTCCACAGCATTTATGGTATACAATTAATTAATAAATATACTTAAACCAGTAAATAGCTGGTGCAATCGGCCATCAACCAATTCGTGGAAGCGACATTCTTCTGATGCTTCTGGGAATCCGAAGTGTGTTGTCTATCAATCCGAGGCAGGCGGCTGCCGTTAATATAATTTCGTGGAATTCCCTTGAAGCTTCCAGAACACATGAAAGAAGTTTCTCGATGGTTTCTTGACTTACCAGACAATTCCGAGAGAAATATATAAATACGGACAGCTGAATATGGGATTAATTCTGTATTCGACAGCCGTATATATAAGTAGAGATTGTAAATCGTTCGGTGAATATAAATTGTGTTAAAGTAGTGGAAATAAATTAGAGTGACTTAGACTGTGTTTTTAAATAGATACAAGAACTGATCAGAACCCAAGTGTGAAAACAAAAACCTTAAAATAATAAGCTATTAAGTTTAATAAAATGATAAAATTGTGTGTTTGTTAATAAGAGGCAATTAATGTGAGCATTCGAGTTATATTTTAAAGGAAACTTTGTTAGTGTCTTTAAGAAGTAGGCAACGATTTTGAGATTCGTGAGTGTGATTTAACATCAGTTAATCACAATGGATTTCTTGATATTCTGTGAAATAGTATTAAATAACCGAAAATATAGTAACAGACAATTTGCAAAATGCTAAAAGCTGACAACAGGTTTTTCAAAAATGCTTGTAATTGGTTTCATACCAGAAGTAATTTTCTTTTGAATTCTGTTTTGGGTTTAAAAACAGATTAATTATTATAATAAGGAAAATCTATTATTATCCTACTTGCAACTATTTATATGTATATTTGGATATGCTACCATTCTTCAAGAAATGGAAGCACCACTCAAACACGGATCAGTAATTCAATACTATATTTGTCTCTAGACAAAGAACCGGAACTCAGTGAATTTTGTTTATATAATGGACTATTTTCCAAGAAAATTATTATAATTCTGCATTCTCACCCACATTTATTTTTGTGTTATACCTGGTCCAACAATATCCTTTGCAGTTATAAGCCTCCGTTGTTTATTTGCATTAATATGAATCAGAACCGGAGAAACACGATTTATAAAGCCTAAGGTTTTACTTACTGAATATTAATATCAGAACAAATACATACGGTGCATATGGAACTAAAATGTGGCTCAAAATGATTAGTATGTATGGCTAAGCTGTAAGATATCCATTTTTGGGGATAAAAAGTACCATGGTCCCAGTTAACGAAATTGCTGCACAGATCATGCTAGAAGTACTGCTGTAATGGAGAGTATAATGCTGTAATCGAGAGTATACACTGAGTGTAGAGTGTACCTTTCATTGGGGTTCTGTAGGTACATGGAAACGTTTATCTTTTTGTGAAGTCAATAACTAGACTCACATGTAAATAATAGTTGTTGCCCTCATGGTGTCTAGTAAAAGCTGAAGCTTAAGCAGCAAACCATGGTTTCAGATTAAGTGTTCTCTCCACCAAACATAGAAATTCTTGTGTTTCAATACAAGCTACTATTAATGTTTTTTTCACTTTAGTGTTTAGTCTGGTGAAACTTCTATGCTAAATGTCACCAGCTGTCATGTCATATAATGCATTGTATCGACAACTATACAGGTAATACTTAAAGATAGAGCGCGTGAGGTAATGAAATTTAGTTGACGTCTCTGTCTCAAACTGCAAGAGTTTACTTAACTGACTTAATGAAGTACCTATCTGACTTAATGAAGGACCTATCGTAGATTCAGATAGATGCAGTTTTCTGTCTTTTTCACCGGCGTTACGTTTTTCTTAAGGCCTCATGTACTCTATATTGAGTATTATCTCTATAATAATACCACATTTTAATATGAAGTCCAGACATATAAATTATATCACATGTGCGAAGTGGAAATATCGACTTCGGATAAATATTCAAATATATGTTTTAATTTCTTTACTAAATTTTTAAGAAACTATACACTACCATGACTGTGAGGAATGAAAACGAAGGTCAATATTATAATTTTCCTTTCCTTTCTTTTCAAATAAAATCAACAACAATTATCATTTAATAATTAATTACTGTCTGGTATTTTCCATTTGTGTTCCATTTATTGTTTTCTACAATCATTCCAGGCAATTAGGGTTTTCTTTTTGGAGTATTAGATCTAGTTGTGGTCTCAAAGGGTGTATTTTGTGGCTATAATAGTTTTTTTGATAATTTCACTCATTAGCTAAATATCTCTATACCTTCCCTATAATAAGGCACGATTAATTATTTATTATTTGTTTTTTTTTGTTCGTCAATTCCTTATGTTTTTATAACCTCGATTTGCTTTAAACTGTTTAAGGTCGAATGAAGTTTATATGCTCGATAAGATATTTTATTCAGATATTCGTGTACTCAATTTGTAGTTTATTTCAGGGTATTCGTTTAAAATTCGGAACAAACGTCTGCGTAAGCAAGGATATAATGCTTGAGATGCTTCACAGTCCCTTCCTTCGCCAAACACGGAAAACATGGTAAAATTTCGTTTTAAAATACGTGTATGTTAGAATATGTAGGTTCTGTACTGAGAGTTTGTTATTGAATTACCAAACCGCCGCCATTCTTGCTGTCACGTGCATTCTCATTCTCAGACATGAAATATCAAGGATACAGTAAACAAGGGTATTATGATAAATGTAAATAGTGCTTAATAAACGTCAATTCTGTGATTCAGGAATTAAATTACAATATTTATTGATTATAAAATTTTGATTAAGTATAAAGTTAAATATGAGGGACATATTTTTTAGAAAATATTAGGGAAATATCTTTCGAGAAATCTTCGAACACCTCGTTTTTTTTGTTCGTTGTGGATTTTCTTGTAATTGATTCAAGTCTACAAGGTGATCAAAAAATAACATACGACCATCAAATTCGTGTTTCCGTGTTGATTCTTCATAAAATTCGTATGCCATGTCCTGCGCCTCAATATTGAACTATCGAAAAGTGTATGCTTGAATGTGCCAATAACTAATAATTAAAATTTCTTTATTTCACTTCTGTGGTTGTGAATAGGAACAATATTTCACAAAAACCAACAAATCAAATTAAATGTTAATATTGTTGACCATAAATTCATTTCTTGTAACACTTCATTTAAGGTTAACTATTTTACATAAAAATTAAGGGTTAACTAACATTTGATCGAAACAAAACTACTTTCATAATTTTCACTTTTATATTTATGAGATTGACAACATTGTTTCGCCCATGACTGACATTATCAGATGTTTTTGTGGTATTCAAATTAAAATTTTCATCAATTAAAGGCCGAAATAATCATTACTTGACTATCATTATTTCACAAAATGTTAACTTGCGTTTAAATTCAATCTTCAATAAGTTCCTGAATTATTATCGCCTTGCTTTCTGAAGTTTTATAATTGTAAATGGGTCAGCACAAATCATTATGTGCTATTTTGACTTTTAATTAAATTTTAGTATTTCCTATTATTGACTTGTCAGCGGTTAGTCATATCAAAACTGATGAAAACTATAATTTTTTCAGGTAATAGTCATGTCTTGTTGTAAAGTTTCAAAGAAGGGCACATTTATCCCGATATCTTAAGGTCCCAGCCAACATACAGTCAAATGTTTTACTCGCTTTTTAATAAAATCCACATAAAACAATTCCACAAGTAGCTGCATAACAATAGTAAATCTTATGTTCCAAAATATTTACCAAAAACTTAGCACCCATACAAATACAATAATCCAGGATCGCACTAAAGTAGCGAATAATAAAAGTTGTGGAATAATGGTGAGATGGTAAGATGCTTTGCTTTGTATGTTTCAATGAACAGCACTAGAAAACCCACACTATAGTATGGAAAGTTGTATGTATGCATGAAGATAACCGTGTTTGAATTATGAGTACCATATTCTAGAATCCCTTTTCTGTTAAGGAACACTTAACTCCAAAATTTATTTTAACATACTACAGAACTGTATAATGGCGTGAACTAAAATTTGCAGGGATATTTGATATGGTACCAACAGGCAGGAAGGAATATTTTGACAATATTTTCTGAAATAAATGCACCGGAAGTACCTTATTTATCGACGTGGATTTTACCCCACTAGATTTTTATTTATAGGGTTAGCGGTGAAATTCAGTCAATACTTCCATTCAAGAAATTCAGCTACAAACCTTATCTGAAGTGTTACAAGAATTTGAAATTCTCCTCACCCACTGTCAGACAGTTAATGGTCAAGAATATTATTATTTAAACCAAACTTGCTGCGTGCGAAGTATTACTTCAGAATCTTACTTCCCAAATAGCATTATTTATTGCAATATCACGAGAATGTCAGAAACTCCTTGTAATATTGTCAAGAATTTTACTGCTAGATTGTAGAAATATTAAATGTCCGCTAGTATTTTATCTCAGTTATATCACCATGTAATATTTCAGCAATATCAAGCAATATTACTTATTTATATATCACCATGTAAGATTTCTGAAATCTCATAAGTTTACCGCCAGTATTGCAGTATTTCTGCAATATATTTTGCTATGTGAGTTATTGGCTATTGCTATATTGTGTCGTAAACTTTTGGATAATTATTGAGTTTTGGTATAGGCAATGGTAATTTCAGAGAGATTGTTAAGTACGTTTTTGATTATTTATTCTGTTAATTAGGGTTTTCTCTCTTCAGTCTACAACAGGAAAGCATTTTAAAATGTAAATAGGTAAGAAAATGTAGTCAGCCAATTTCAAGAATTTTCCCGGGTTAGTGGTTGTCTGTACAGAAATTCTTTCTGTCAGATATTATGAGAGAAAAAGATGTCGACTATATGAACAACCATTATTGCTATATACAAATAGTGTTTTGTATATTGGAGGATTGTTCTTAAATTCTCGCTATGATAATTTTTTTCTTGATTGTTAAAAAACTGTCAAGGTCAACGTTTTTAGACAAATAAGTAAAATTGTATCCAAGCGAGAATTTAAGAATAAACCTCCAACTATAATACACATATATTGATAACGTCTCTAGATTTGGTGTCGAAACGTCTCCAAACCCACATATGTATCAGTTTTAACCAGAGTAGCTTATGATTTTCTATTTATCCTGGTATTGTTTTTTTTTCAAATTACTTGAACTCTATCTACTAATTATTAAATTGGTTAACGGTTAACCTCATTTTTTTGCAATTAATAGCATAAACATATTCAGACACATCAGTCACTCACGTCGCCGTTCCGTCAGATCCGAGAAGCAATAGTCATAAAATATCGTTCCTTGAAAGTCAGCCACGCTGTCGTCTCTGAATCGTCAAGTGGTCTTTTTTTCTCAACGATGTTTTTTGATTTGATTAACGAGTTAAAAATTATTGGAAAGCGTTAAAAATACTTTATGTTGACAATTTTTAGTTTATTGTATAATATGTTAAAACAGTTTTCAGTCATTCTGCAAAATTTCATCGTAAAATTTGTAAATAATCTGATAAATGTTGCTATGTGAGTTAGTTTACTCTTTTTTAGGGTTCCGTATATACAATATACGGATACTCTTATAATATCACTCCGGATTCTGCCTCTGTCACATCACAGCAATTTTCTCCTAAACTAACTTTTGATTTTAGGGGTACTTCTGGGAGGAAAACTAAAAAAATCGACCGTTCCGCCTTGATCTCCGAAACTACTGAGCCTAATATTAAAAAAAAATAGGAAATATATAACGTTGCCCGAATTTTACAGGAAAAATAAGGAGAAACCATTAATATTAATTTTGGGGGGCAAATTATAGAATTAAATAAAAATATAAATCTATATATAAATAGGCTAAGACAAAACGATTAGGTACCATTTTCTCCTCTGTCTCTCAACCGATTTTCTTCATTTTTGTTTTGTTTAGTAGCTATTTATTTATTTATTTATTTATTTATTTACTGTTCAAACAGGTTTACACCCAACTACAGAACAGGACAAAAAGCAACTTAAGAGTAACAATAAGTAAATTAAAAATAACAGTTTTAACCAAAGTTTACAACAAATATCAACGATATTGAATAATTCAGAACATGTACACAAGCTAAAAGTAAAAATTGATCTTAGAACTAAGAAAACAGACAGTTCAGACAGTTATATAATAAATAAGATGAATAGACTATTAGAATAGTACAATTAAAGATGTCAAGCTGGTAATTCACCTCATTACACTTCGAACACATTTTATAAAGTGGAGAACGTTTTAGAATATTAGTACGGGAAGTGGGAAGGTAAAACGTGTGATTTGTCCTAGATGTGATTCTAGGCACAAAAATATTTAGTTTTTGCAGAAAAATTGAGTCGTTAAGTTTATTATTGATGAGTTTAAACAGAAAAATTACTGAATGACTGTCTCTCCGATGGCTGAGTCTATCTATTTTATGTCGGGTAAGAAGTTCAGTGTTTGTGATATCAATTCGCGGATAAGCATGATCTATTCTATATGACAGGAGTTTTAAAAACTGTCTTTGAATTAACTCTAATTTTTGTATGTGAACCATGTAAAATGGACTCCAAATTATATTAGCATACTCAATTTTAGACCTCACAAAAGCAAAATATAACATTTTTAATGTCTCTTGTTGCACCAAATCTCGGGAGTTACTGGCAACAAAGCCGTACATCTTGTTGGCAGCAGAGAAAACGGAATCGATATGAGCAGCAAAGGAAAGCCTACAGTCAAATGTAACACCCAGGTCAGTAAAAGTGGGCGGTCGCTCAAGAATAGAATTATTAATTTTATATTGAAAGTCGATAGGATGTTTCTTTAATGTGTACGACATTACTTTACACTTACTTGTATTGAGAGATAAATTATTATTTTGGCACCAAATTTCAATCAGTTTTAGATTTTGAGAAAGTCTCTCGCAGTCGGAGATACTTTTTATTTTACAGTAAATCTTCAAATCATCAGCATATAATAAGCAATTTACGTCTAACTTATTAACGATATCATTAATGAAGATATTAAATAAAAGAGGCCCCAAGTTACTGCCCTGGGGGACACCTGAAGTGGCCACGTATTCGACAGACTTAAACCCATTAAAGACTACCGACTGTTTCCTATCACTCAGATACGACGAAAAAAGTTTAATCAATGAATTTGATAGACCAAACTGAGCTAGTTTAGATAATAGAATTCCATGATCGAGTCGGTCAAATGCCTTCGAAAAGTCCATGTATACTACATCACACTGTACCCGATCGTCTATACATTCAGCCAGAAATTGAGTCATGTTGACAAGGTTTGTGATAGTTGAGCGTCCTTTCATAAATCCATGTTGATAACACGTAATAATATTGCTAAGTTGAGAGTACATTCTATTATAAAGTAATGTTTCAAACACTTTACTGAAGTTACACAAAATTGAAATTGGACGAAAGTTGCATATGTCAAATTTGTCTCCCTTTTTAAAAACTGGAATAATTTTAGACGTTTTCCAAATAGCAGGTATAGTAGAATATTTAAGGCAAATATTAAGTACGGTAGTTAATGGTGAGGCAAGAATTGTTGCACAATCTTTTAAAATAAAGGCTGGAATGAAATCAGGACCCATCGTCATTTTATTTTTAACCTGCTTGAGTACAGACAAAACCTCCTCTTCCCGAAAACCTGATATGGTGAGGTGTTGTGCATTAGTAATCACGTGATCAAATGTGACCATCTGCGAGCTAACGGAAAAAGATTGGGCAAAGAATTCGGCAAAACCGTTGAGTATATCAGCAGGATTATGAAGCACTTGACCATTATACGACATTCGATTCGATATCGCAGTACAACCTTGTTTACTATTTATAAAAGCCCAGACTGACGACCTTCAGTGCAGAATATATAAAGAATCTTTATTTATTTCTTTTAAAATAAGTAATTTTTACAAAAATTATTAATAAAATTCGAGTGGCGCCCTCTATTAACAAGTAGCTTAATCTAATGTTCGAAATTTGACGGCAGTTAACAGTAAAATTCCAATTGCGGACAATAAAATTCTAATTGCGGACAAAACTAGCATGGTATTAAAACTATTACTAAAATAATCGACTTTTACTTACAAAGATCTATGTATGCCCTAAAATCCGCCTTTTCTATTCATTTATGACGTTAATTTTTTTAAACAATCCTGATGACAGCAATTACTTAAGTGACCAAATAGAATTGAAGTTTGTGCATTTACAGAAGAATCCAGATCAAAAGTTTTATGTAAATACAGAAATTTTTCAAGTTAATTGATACATTTGGATTCCGAACCTCAAGAGTTGAGTATGTACATTCTTGCAGTCATGAATGTCCCAAAAATCGAATAACAATTTACTAATCTGTATCTATATATAAATAGGCTAAGACAAAATGATTAGGTACCATTTTCTCCTGTCTCTCAACCGATTTTCTTCATTTTTATTTTGTTTCGTAGTTACTGACGACCTTCAGTGCAGAATGCTAATATTAATTTATAATAATGGTTCATTCATTAAATAAAATATAATAAAAATTCATTATTTACGTCATAATGTCAACGCCAAACAACTGAATGTGCCGCGTTCCGCCACCGCCAGACTCAAAACATTGAGTAATTATATATAGAGGGCCAATGCTGTTTATACTTAGAGCATGTACTACTGGAAGTGGCATGCAAGAGTTGTTATTGTTTAGTGATAAAGTAATCGTTGTATATTATAATTATACAGGGCGATTTCAGATATGTTCAAAATAATTTTTTTCGTGGGTGGCACATAAGCAGTTGTATATATAGGGTGTTTAAAATACAGAGTAGAGTGCAATTATAACTAATAAAATAATTATATAGGGAGCCCATTAGCGGTTGAATTTACAGGGCTCTTGGAATAGAAGGCGCAGTAGAATTACGGTTATACAGGGTGGTGCAAAGAGTATTATACAGAGATGCATATACAGGGTGGCGGAAATGGAAATGCAACATTTTGTAACCCATAAGCAGTTGTATATATAGGGAAGATGAAATATAGGGTGAGAGGAATTATAGATATACAGGATGATGATAAAATATGTTAGAAACGGAAATGATTTATAGAGTAGCCCACGAAGAGTTCCATATATATGATGATTGAAATATAGGTCAGAGTAGAATTATAGTTACAGAAGATAGTTAAAAATTTCATAAACAAAAAGAGTAAATACCGTGGCTCATAGGCAGTGTCATATACAGAATGGTTTACTGGGTGGTTCAAAAATGTTAAAAAATATTATGCGTGGTCCATGAGCAGTTGCATATACAGGGTGGTGGAAAAATATAATGAGATGGAATTATTATAATGAGGATTTTAATAAATGTTTGAGAATTGAGTGCAATTATAGCTATACAGACCGGTTAGAAAAAATAAATATGTATGGTAGCCCATTAGCGGTTGCGTTGTTGTCATATTAAATTAAGAATTACGAATTTGAACACAAATAATGTCCTATGAATTATATTTGAAAAAAACTTGAATTTCTTTACTTATTTGTAGAAGCGAGATGTAAGACCGACATCTAGGATTTTCGAGGAAACTCTCACACAGAGGTTCCTAATCTGGATCCTTTCCCTGTAATTGCTGTTCTCCCTAAAGTCCTAGGATAGAATGTCAAGATAAAATTTTCAGGTTATTTAACCTGCCAGAGATATTGACACAATTGGTCGAATTTCGACCACTGGGCGACAGCTAGTATAAAAAAAATTCAAACGCATCATGTAACACATCAAATGATAGGTCCCATTATGAGGAACACAAATATATTTTTTTCATATTAAAAAAATATATTTAAAAAGATATTTACACATTCCCACCCTTCAAATCTACGAAACTATAAAACGTAAAGTTTTGAAAAAAATAGAGGTATAGGGTCTGGCCTGAAGTTTACTGAAGAAACTTCTACTTTTTATTTTGTGTGGCAAATTATATAATTAAATGGAAAATATAAAATTAAAATTGTTTCTAACCCATCATGTTATATAACAAATGAAAGAGCTCATTATGACGAAAACAAATATATTTTTTTCATATTTTTTAAATAAATTAATTAAAAGACATTAACAAAAATATAAAAAATTTACCAATTCCCTTTCCCTTATCTCCTAAACCATATGCTGGAAAATATTGAAAAAAATGGAGGTATAGCCCCTTACCTGAACTTTACTGGAAAAATAACGAGAAACCCCTAATATTCATTTTGAGGGGTAAATTATAGAAATAAATGGAAAATAAAAAATTATAATTGTTTCTAACGGATCATCTAATATATCAAATCACAGGGCTTATTATGACGAATACAAATATATTTTTTTAATTTTTTTAAAATTAATATTTTAAAATATATTTAAAAAAAATATTTTAAAAAAATTACCCATTTCCCCCGTTACTCCCGAAACTATAAGACCTATTTTTTTTTGTTTACAGGAAAAATACCTAACCTAACCTAATATTAATATTGGGGGCCAAATTATAGAATTAAACGAAAAATAAAAAAATATTTTTTTATCTCATCATGCAATTCATCAACTGAAAGGGCTCATTATGAGGAATACAAATATATATTTTTCATATTTTTTAAATTAATTGTTTACAAGATATTACCATAAAGATATAAAAAAAATTAATTTCTCGCTTTATTTCCGAAACCATACTACCTAAAATTTGGAAAATAATTAGCGGTACTGTGGCTAACTTGAAATTTATAAGAAAACTTATTAGAAAACCCCCCATAGTAATTTTAGGGACAAATTATACAATTAAATGGAAAATAAAAATTGAATTTTCAAACGCATCATGTAATATATCATATAAAAGGCTCATTATGTGAATTATAAATATATAATATTTTTAAATCATTTGTTTAGAAGATATTAACATCGACTTAATTCCCACTTTAGAAACTACACTATTTAAATTTTGAAAAATATATTTTATTTGTATTTTTAAACAATTTGAATAACAGATTGCATAATGACAAATGTATGAGTGCATTTGTGTGCGCACTTGAAGGAAAAAATGACTGAACGTATTCAAATAAATGTGGCAGTATAGATGTGAATACAGTCGCGCTATTTTGACTGAGACTGTACGGTACTGGTCCTAATTCTTGACGGTGACTGAACTGAAACATGACTGATGTAAAAGGTTGCCCATATCTAAAATTACCATTTAACTCCTATTTTCACAAAATAGCATTCCTTTCGCAAAGTAGCTATATATGCAAGCTCAAACCAACTATGAGCTCTACGATGTTGTTTACTACGGTAATAGATATTATTCTAAATATCTGAAACAACGATATCTATTGCGAAATTCATTTTTCATTTACATTCCTGTATTTGGTTTATTGAATTGTTAAACTAGTTTACAAAATATCCTGTTTTTCTTGCCTCTCGCAATGACCACCCTGAATTTACGCTCATGGCTTCTGACCATATTCTCAATTAGTTAATTTAATGAATGTAGGAAATAGAAACACCATGCTACAGATCCAGGGCAGTGGCCTTAAAATCTGAATTGTGTGGCGTATAATGTGAAGTTGAGACTGTCATAAAACATTAAAAAAAAAGTAGAACCGACTTCCACCTATAACTAAAAAGCTGAAAATAAAATACAACTCAATACAAATAAATAACACATTCAATGTTATTAGGTACGTACCCAGAAAGTAAAAAATTAAAACATTAATAGGTGCTCATTCTGTACAAATTAATTACCTACCAATCAAGTATATTTTTGAAGTCGATGCCAAGCAAATCTAAAATCCTGCATTGCATACGTATCTACTACTTTATCAAACTGGATTGTTGCTTGGCACCGGCATCAAAAGTATACTAGATTGGTAGGTAATTAATTTGTACAGAATAAGCAGCTTTTAATGCTTACATTTTTTTACTTTCTGGGTAGGTACCTAACAACAGCGACTGTCTTATTTATTTGCTAGAGTTGTATTTTATGCTCAGGGCTTTAGTTATAGGTGGAAGTCGGTTATATTTTAAAAAAAATGTTTTATTTCAGCTTTTTAGTTTTTTTAACTCGGGTAGTTTTGATTCTTTATTTTTTATTTTGTATTCATAACCTTAATAGACAGGGCCAGGTAACATCGAAAGTTCCAACATTACACAATGATACATTTTCATTTAAATTGACAGATAAAAGTTTACGAATAAAATGTACTAGTACGCGTTGACTTAATAAGCCCAAAATATTTTTATACCTTATGGACCACGCCATGTAACATTTTTTCAATTTTTTTTGACAACCCTGCATAACTATAATAATATAATCCATCCCATATTTACGGAGTCAAATCCGTCCTATATTTCAACTATCATATATAAGTCTTTGTGGCCTACCCTATAAATTATTTCATTTTTAACATTCTGTATTATCACAGTGAATAACATTAATTTCTCTCCACACTATATGCAACTTCTTAAGGGATAGGAAGGCTAAAATATTAATAATAATCACACTGTATAAATATAATTCAACTCCAGCTATATTCCAACCATCCTGTATATGATTTGTTTATGGCCACATCATATAACAGTTTTTTTTCACCCTTTATAATTTTAATTCCACATTTTTTCCAACATTTTTACACCACCAAACGTCCACTCCACCCTATATTCCAAGCATCCTGTGTATACGGCTGCCTATGGACCACCATAATGTTTCTTTCTAAGTGCCTTCTGTAACTATCATTCTACTCCGTCCTATATTTCAATCATCGTATACATGCAACTCCTTCTATCACTTTACTTTGTGATTTTGTTTGCTAGAACTAAACACCCTGTGTATAATCGCACCAAATAGCAGTTTAGAACTTGACATGTGTTGTAACTGAATTTTCTATTAGGCCGGGAGAATGTGACACCAAATGCACCGTCTTCGCAAAATAGAAAAATTTTCATTGAAACAGGTATTTGCCTGGTATACAAACAAAAAGCTTGGTATTTATTGATTTAAGGACCCAAAACTTTATTGCCTATATGCTTGAGATGTACATAGATAATTTTCAAATTCGAAATCAAAACGTCCAGTGCCTACAATTCCTGGACTATTACGTTGGAGTTAAAATTTTTATGAGGAAATGTCCGTTAGTTCACTTCGATGAAAATTTTTTATAAGAATATTGGAATTATGGCGATTTTCTGCAAAACTGCTAGTTGAACGTCGCAGAAAAGTATATGAGACCACCTAGGGATCTTCCTTAATATATTATATGTTAAAAAATTATACACATCCATAAGAGGTATTTGAAAAATCGACCAATATGTTAGGGATATTGGTCGATTTCCATACACGCATGTGTTCATTCACAATTTTCATCACTTCACCAATATGATTCTTTTCACAAATTTGAAGTTTCACCAATCCGGATATATACTCTATTAGACAAGAGCATATTCATTCAAAACGGTTCACAACAGGAGAGAAATCAGATAACATACATACAAAAAAATACGCGACGAATTGATATAACCTCCTCCTTTTCGAAAGTCGGTTATAAATAAAACACGATATGTTTTAAATGTACAAAATGTGTTATAAGCATTAGAAAATTAGGAGTAATGCTGCATTGAACGAAATAAAAACGATTGGGCCGTCAGAACTTTTGTGCGCACAAAGGTTTAAAAAAGAACTTAATCTTATCAATTTCCAACTAAAATGAAGGACAGAAAAATATTATATTGCTTCCATTTAACAATTTTGAAAATTATCCAATTTGCAGAGCAAAGATATGTCAGAAATGAGATTTGGAGATTCAATTTCTTTGTAGGAACCCCAACTCAGAACGGTTTCCAGATTGGTACTAAGGTCTACAATTTGACAAAGATTGCTTGTCAATTGAAATCTCAATGTTCTCATGTCCCTGAAAGTTCCAGATGCCTTACAGAACAACTGCCTTGAAATTATTTGGACCTCTTTGATTTATAAATGTAGAATTTGTTAATAACTTGCCTACCCCACCTATTGGATCATAGCTTAGCTATTAATATTCCACTGTGTCGGGTGAAAGAAGTTGCTCACAAAAGTTGTGGAATAGATGTTTGGTGACGTTCTGTTTAATGCTCGTACCGATATTGTTGCTATTTTCATTGTCGAAGGTCCAGCATACTAAAAAACCTGGAAAAAAAACAATTTACCGACTTCAAGTACTTAATAATAAATATCATATTGAAGCTAAAGCTTCTTAACGGGGCCCACAATTACACATATGAAAATAGATTAGCAAGTGAATGAATTTGATAACTTAAGATTTCATTTGTTTCGACACCGACACCATACACTTGAAATACCTATACAACTCAGTTCACTGGATAAGAAACAGAGACCAGGTAAAATTCATTATGAGTTTCTTCTACAGAAAATAAACAAATATAACATCCAATTAATATATAAAAACAGCACAAAATTTACTATTCTAATAAAAACTCCAATTCTGTTTTTACGATATATTAAATTACGGACTTGACATATATATGTCAGAAATCAGAAAGAACGCTATTTATTTCATACACCTTTTGTTAATTTTTTTGCCGCATTTTGCAATTCATCGTTCTACTTAAAGGTTAATAAGTCAACAAATTTTATTTGGCACTTATAGAAATTTAAATTAAGAATTAAATTACACATTAGGATTGATACTTGAGTCATAACAAAATAGCGACAATTATTATAATTCTGCTGAAATTTATAACCATTTCTAATGATAACACAAAGAAGTAGAAACAGAAACAGAAGATGACAAGAAAAGGGAAGTATAATTCGTAAGAAGCTTTCGCTTCCATTGTTCAGTCTCAAATGACTGCCGCTCTTTTTTACAGTTACTAGGTAATAAATATAAACAATAAGAGTTAATTATTATGTACAAATTAATTATCTTAACAAAAAGCTATTTTCCAAGCAATTTATCGAAATTACACTTCACTGCATTTTGGAATAAAATACTTTTAATTAATTTGTTTCAGAATTATAAAAATAGCCAATCCAATTTAATATCCAAGAAGTGTAAAGATTATTTTAGTATCTATTTAATGTTTCCTTATTGGCTTTTATGAAAAACATATTAACTCCTTCAATATTAGAATGAATTTTTTAAGACACTGTATATCATGTGGCGCTTACTAAGACTCGGGAGGAAATCCTCTTCTTATCTTCACTCACCATTAGGCAAAAAACGAATCAGTTACAAACTAAACTTTATTTAGTGCGAAGAACCCTAGGAAAGATAAATCCTTTAGGATGCTGTAATAAACAGCAGTTTTATTCATAATCTTTAAGTGCCGCCCCATAAAATAAACCCAGAGTACTGTGGAGATTAAAATTATTATAGGAGATTATTACAGACACTTTCTGTATTCATAAAATTTAATGTATTGAGCAACATTTGCTGCTCTACGACCGCAAAACCTCTCAAAGGCGAACAGTTTTCATTGAGTTCGCCCATGAAAATTTGCAGTAGTTGCGAAATTGGAAATGTGCTCCCGCGTCGGATATGACATTATCTGCTGAATTCAACGAGGATATACATACGGATTTGCACGGAGCAACATCTGCATTTTCTGCTTGATGTGGCTTTATAACGAGACGACTTTGCCTTCTTGTGTACTTAGAAATTTTATAATATTAATTGTAGGTAGAATTAATTTTACAGTGTAACATTTGAATACTCTGGTCTTGATATCTCTTGTTGAACTAAAGCCCGAAATTTCATGGATTCATACGTCTAAAACATCTTTTACAAGCTTTAATTAAACAAAATGTTATGAAGGTATTAATTTTTGCTTAAAAAAACCGCAAAAAATATTACGAGGATACCGACTGGGTCGTCACATTAAGAACGACATTTTGCTATGATTTCCACTCGCAACTATGATGCTTTACTTTATAAACAATTGAAGCAATTGCTTGCTTATAAAATAATAAAAAAACTAATCTCTTTGGTGTCAACAGGTGAGCTGTAGAGTATAAAAATACCAACAAAATGAGCGCAGGATCCATAAGATCGGATTTTGCTCCGTTTCTATTACAGAGAAATACAAGAAAATTCAACATATTTTTGAAATTATCTTTTTTACTTTCGAAGTTGAGGGGAAGCATAGAGTAATAAATAATTAAAGCATGCTGCCTGTAATTTTTAAATATTTTTTTACTTAATTTAGTTCATTCATTCATGAATTTGTTTCCGTTTGAAAATAACATAGTTTGTTGTCGAACCTAGTCACATTATGATTAATTAATAATTAGTGATATAAACCAAAGTAATTCGTTTTACTACAATCATAAATAGTGAACTAGAAATGCATCACGTAGCTCTCTTAAGTTAAACAATCAAGCACATTGTACAATTCCAACAGAATACTATATTTTATACTATTCCAATTTTTCAATATGTATTTTATAGCAATTAAAGGAGACACCCTTGGTACCAACATAGAAATGTGGCATCACAGATTCTCAAACAATTCTTATATCATTGCTTCTTCACTCACAGCTTCTATAATAACTTCAAGTGTATAACTTTTTGCCGCCTATAACATGTTTTCAAACAACAATCCCAAAGAAGCATTGCAGCACAAGCATAAAATTATTCATCTTCAGTTGTGAATAAACAGAAAATACTTTATAATTTTTCATAACAAATATCTGATAAAAACTTTGGATGTAAATGATATGTCATCACAAATTCCGAATCTATATAACAGCTGAAATGAATGGTAAAATGTCTGAAAAAGGGGGTTACCTAATTTCTGTACCTAATACAAACATGGACTGTACATTCAAATACATGGCAATTATGAGCAGTTGCCAGCATATCAAACTATGTGATACTAGCTGGCCCGCCCCGGGTTCGCACGGAGTAGAAAAATTGGTGTAAAACCGTTACAAACACCCTGTACGATATACTTTTATGACATATCTTGACATTCTAGACACAGACTTATTTAGAAAATTTGACATTTACATTAATGTTTAAGGCCTTTTAACTTATTTTGGTTGGTTTATTTTATAGAAAAATATACGAATTCAAGCTGAAATATATTCTGTAGAATACAAAATATTGAAAATGATTCAGCCGTTTTCAAAAAAACAGCGAAGATTCATTGAAATTCATTGAATTGTGGTCCCTTAATTACTGTTTTTTTTCTAATTTTCTGGAAAACGGTAATTGACAAGAAAATTATATGGTACCTTTTCGTAAAATTCTTTAATACAATGTTTAAATCACCATGATTGCTCAAGTTTGTGAATAATCACTGAACATACATAAAACAAAATTGCCGACGAATTGAAACCCTACTCCTTTTTGGAAGTCGGTTAAAAAAATGAGAAGGTAAGAGAGCGATAATTTGGTGGTATTCCTATTTTTTGATAAGAAATAAAAAAAAACAACTTTATTTTCCGAAAATAGAATTTCTCTTCTGGACTGGACACCCTAATCAAGTAATCGTATGACCTACTTTCATACCTACCAGATATAAACGAATTTTTTATAAAAGTCGGTCGAGACGGTTCGGAGGAGTTCGACCACAAACACCATGACACGAGATTTGTTATGTGAGATGAGTAGCAAGTACATGATAAATTCCCAATATTTTTTAGGTAAATGTGATAGTATCTAAATTTCGGACAATGATATTGGACATAAAGTCACAACCGAAATAGTAAAAGCTCGAGTTCGAAAAAACTAGTAGGAAAAAATCAGCAAGGAATGGTAGATGTATACAACGTAGTTTTGAGACCAAAGTTTGTCAAAACAGGCTTGATAGCACTTTCTCGACACTAAGAGGCAAACAAGTGTTTAAGAAGCTTACAGAAACATGGGAATAGATCCAGCAGATCATAATGTTTTCTCAGCGGGCCTACAAAGCACTTCGAGAGTGGGACTATACTACCAAAAAGATCGCCAACCTGACAGTCATTTCGACTACAACACTGCAGAATGTTTAGGCTGTGGATACACTGACAATTTTAAGGACTCTTCCAACACTAACCACCCAGAATCGGCCAATTTAATGCTTAGCATCTACCAGCCTACAGGGTAGCAACCAGATTAACGACCAAGTTATTGTCAATGGCAAAACAGCCATAATATATTCTAAAATAGCCCTGCCGTATCCAGTGTCAAAACTGAGAGTTTAAAGGTTGTCCGAAATCCAATTAGCCAACTTCCGAAACATCTAGCTGGGGACCATCACCAACGAGACAATATCACTGAAAAGTGGGTCAGAATTGAAACTGTTGTTAGACTCTGACATAAAAATAGACTGTAGGTATTCACAATTAATCCGACATAGAACATGCTGAGATTTTGACAGGGGTTCCTTATAGAGCATTTAGAAAAGGCAATGGACTTTCAAATTTCAGAGATATAGATGATTAAATAGAATGAGTTAAAGATATTAATAGCACTGAGAACAATTTTAGGAATGAATGAAGCAATGTCTGCCACACAATCAGGCGTTCATTGTTTCAAAAAAGTCCCGAGCCTTAATGATTGCTAGAGGTAACTCTTCAGCGCCCATTGAAGACAGTAAGCAAGTTCAGGTAGCAGCACTATGTGTATCTATCGATTTCACCAAAAAAGAAATTTCAATTTTGGAAGATTGTTAAGTTTGTTTTATTGCTGTAGCTCCTATTGTAAAGGAGGCAGTGGAAGATCTGTTTACATTGGACCTTGAGAGAGAACCCCTCCAATTACAAAACATGGTTTCTCAAAAGCCGGAATACTTCTAGTGGAAGGTATGTTGCATCAGATAATTCAAAAAGTTCCAAGAGTATCTATGATTAAAATACAAACAATAACATTGTTAATAAATTTCATTGTTTTGTTGTTTTTAATTTGTTTGGTCTTGTACGAGTACATATAGGAAATTAAACAATGTACAAAACGATTTGTATAAACCACCAAACGCTATAACCGTTTATTGTTATCGTCTATACTTAATTTTTTAAATTTTTTCTGAAATTTGTTTAGTAGAATAATTATGGTATTATTTAAAAACTTATATAAATAATATATTTTCAATACTCAGACCGACATTTTTTCTCTTACTGTTTTCATTCTGTGTTTGATTGTTAACTATCATATCGGTCGCTAAATGGGCTGATCCCTGCAGTTACCGTGCAACCCCTGAAAGACAATCAAATGAATCATCCAAATGTCATTTAGCTAACAGAATGACACCGCTACCGGTCTACCCTTTTATTAATCTCTGATCTGTTCCATTCATCTGCCATTGTTCGATGTTTTCCATCGTTTTGTCATTTTTATAATGTGTAATTGATGCTTCTGAAAGATTTTTCCTGTTAGGCAGACATAACAGAATCCGGTAGTTTTACAAATGGGTAAATTATACAACTTGTATAACGCTATAAATCCATTGTGTTGTCGTGAGTGTACATTTATGAAACAGAAAATTTGTGTGTTAGATAGTACTTTTAACTATTAAAATCTGATTTTGTGAGTGACTGTGAGTTTGTCAAAAAAATATGGTAATGTATATTGTTTTAAATTCTTAGATTGTACCTACTGGCACTTCTGATGATACTCTCGCTTAATTTGTTAGCAGACGTTTGATAGGAATTTTCAGTGACCTATTCAAAATATTATAAAATTATTCCTCCAGTAAAGAATATCATTTCTACGATTACATAGGTAATAACGGTGGTGGCATTAGTTGGTTGGTTGCATTGGTTTCCTTATTTGTCTTGTTTATCTCTCCATTATTCTGAAGAAAATTTTATATCGCACTCTTTAGTTTGGTAGCATGATTCTTTGTATAACATTTTTGATGAACGAAAGCTCTTTTTAGCTATTTAGATTACTATGCATCTAAAATAACAACTTTTTGTTATGCATCTTAGATAGAAAATTAGGGATCGCCTTATTTTTCAATTCAGTTGTGCTACATAAAACAGTAAATACATTTTATATTCTTACTTTTGACTCAATGATATCCGATGTTATAAAACCATTTATAATGTCACAGCAATGACTAAGAATTTGTCGTCCCAAAAACTTTGGCCTTCATCTACCCATTATTACTTTGTATAAGAGAGAGACCGATGCCCTTATTTACAATGCAATTAGTGACCGACCGATGTTTCGTTTTAGTTTTCGGGCATTTTCTGCCAATAATCACTATTTTGTCATATTTTCGTTTTCGACCATAGATCAGATGAAGCTTCGGCTAAGCCGAAAATTATCATCAGCTGTTGTTCGGATATGTTCGACTATCCTCGCTCGTTGTTGCACTTTGCCGATTTAAACGGACGCGATTTTGAGATTGTGAAGAGAGGTTAAGTTATGTTGTATTTGTATTTATATACATGACCCTAAATTAGTGCATACAAAAGCATTACTGACATATGTAGGTTTTGAATATGAAGGTTAGTGAAAACTGTAGATCAAACAATTCATGTAAAACGAGAAATAAGATAATTTTCATAGACTTGTGATTAGTTTTGTGATTTGATTTGTAAATATTGTAAAAAAGATTGTTTTCGAGGAGGTTTCCAAATGCACAGTAGTTTTTAAGAAATCGGGACGAACTGAGTAAAGTAAATACCTATACTTCACTCAGTTAAATACATTTATTCTTTACCTTCTCTGCGGATTAATTAAATAAATCGTTTGTCCAAAATTAGGTCGCAGATAATTTATACGAACAAATATCCTATTATAGTTATATAGCTTTGTTGTCGTACTGTTTTTATTTGACTGATTTTCTATTTTTGCAGGGGCAAATGTCACTAAATGAGTAAAATGTTTTTTATGTCTGAACCATTTTTGTTTTCCACTTCGTTTCCGCCCGAAAATAATACTGACACCAAAGTTTCTTTTTCGTTTTCGACTGAAAATCCTTCTTCGGTCGGACACTAAAAACAATACAGTTTTTCCTCATATATTGCTGTATAATGGTGTAGAATCGCTTTGATCTGCAGTGTGTTCATTTATTTAGACTTTAGAAATGAGTATAAGTCCTCCTGCAATCCTTATACTCATCACACATACATACCACAGTGTAAGATATGAAGGTGGACCGACTCGTATCGAAAGCTTTGAAATTTCATTTAGCAACCACCGATTGCGCCAACTTAACACGTGTACCTATTATTTGTTCAAAAAATTTAATAAAACATTTTTTTAAATATAACCGACTCCCAAGTATAACTAAATATTGAAAATAATTATAGCAAAATGCAAACCTAAACAATAAATAACACATTCAATGTTGTTAGGTACCTATACACAAAGTTTAGTTTAGTTTAGTTTAGTTTACTTTGGTTTAGTTTAGTTTAGTTTAGTTTAGTTTAGTTTAGTTTAGTTTAGTTTAGTTTAGTTTAGTTTAGTTTAGTTTAGTTTAGTTTAGTTTAGTTTAGTTTAGTTTAGTTTAGTTTAGTTTAGTTTAGTTTAGTTTAGTTTAGTTTAGTTTAGTTTAGTTTAGTTTAGTTTAGTTTAGTTTAGTTTAGCTCAGTTCAGTTCAGTTCAGTTCAGTTTACTTTAGTTTAGTTTATTGCCCAACAGAAATAAATCCAATTACAGGACAAATATTATGAAGTAATGAAACTTACTAATAAACTATGGTATCTTAAATATTTCAAAAAAATGATAATTATAAAAAGAATAAAAATAACACAGACTATTACAAATATCACAACATAAATTTTACACACAGTTTTAAAAAAGAAATAAAAGAAGAAATGACAAATATTACATCATAAATTTTATACAGAGTTTTAAAAAGAAATAAAATAACAATTGACAAGAGACTTTTACTAGTAACTGAACCATGGTTGATCTGACATTTGTTGAATATAGGCCTCAGCGATGGATTCAAAATTGTCATAGTTAATATCACAGATTCTAGATATACTGTTATAAGTTCTACACATGATAAATAATTGTGATTTTATAAGCACATTTATATTTGCAAACAGATAAAAATAGGTGTTATTTCTTGAACCAATCCTTGGCGAATGTATCGAGATCATTGACAGAACAACAGGAGAGTCAATTCTGTTGTGAACCAATTTGTATAGAAATGAAAGGCTATGTAAATTCCAATGCATAACTAAAGACCTTATCCCAAATCTGTCAAGAAGTAAATTGTGCTGATAGCCTCTAACAGGATGTGCGCCGTCGACTCGAAAAGCGAGAAATTTCAGGAATTTTCTTTGCACTGCCTCCAAACGCTTATGATGAATCTTGTGGATAGGATGCCAGATAAGATTGCAATAATCTGACTTTGAGCATGTATATAAAGATTTCAGCGCGGATATGTTATGAAAGCTGTTGCAATTTCGCCAAATAAAACCCAAAGTAAAAAATGTAAACAATAAAAGGTGTTCATTCTGTACAAGTTAATTACCTACCTATCTAGTATATTTTTGAAGTCGGTGCCAAGCAAATCTGAAATCCTGCATTGCGCACTTATCTACAACTTCATCAAACTCGATTGTAAATTGTATCCTGTATACCCGTAATTTCAGTCTATATTCTAAGCAACTTGTAAATTCAACAACATTTTTTAACTACCCTATTTAACAACTATTCTACTTCGCTCTATAATTTTACTACCATACATGTTCAACTACTGATGGCTACGTTATATAATTATTTATTATGTATGAATGTGTATTATATACCTTGTGTTAGTCAATCCTAGCAGTCTATCAAAACTTCCCAAAACTACATATTAAATTGAACTTTTAATATTAGGAGTGATTGCTCTTAACTTACTGTAATGAACAAACATTTCTGGAAAATTTTACTCTATAATTGAACCAATCCGCTGTAAAATATAGTTATTTTATATATCGATATGAATTCGACCGATGCATCTGTGCTATTGTTATTGCTTTATCACTTTACTTTGTGGTTTTGTTTGCAACAACTAAACACCCTGTGATAATCGTACCAAATAGCAGTTTACAGCTTGACATGTATTGTCACTGAATTCTCTATTAGGCCGGTAGTAGGTGACACCAAAAGCACCGTCTTTGCAAAATTGAAAAATTTTCTTTTAAATCGGTATTTGCCAGGTTTACAAACATAATAAGCTTGGTACTCAGTGATTTCAGGAGCCAAAAATACTATACTATACTATACTATGTGCTTGGGATGTACATAGAAAAATTTCAATTTCGCAATTAAAATTTCCAGTGCCTGCAATTCTCGCACTATTACGTTGGAATTAAAAGATTAATGAGGAAATGTCAGTTACGTCATTTCGATGGAATTATTGATAAGAATATTGGATTTTTCAGTGATTTTATGCAAAACTGTATGTTGCAAGTCGCAGAACAGGATATGAGACCACCTACCTAATATGTTAGGTATGTTTGTCGATTCCATGCACGCATGTGTTCATTCACAAATTTCATCACTTTCCCAAAAGAATTCTATTCGTACATTTCAAGTTTCACCAATCCGAATATATACTCTATTAAACAAGACCATACTCGTCCAAATCGGTGCACAACAGGTAACATACATAAGTAAAAACGCGACGAATTGATAACCTCCTCCTTTTTGGAAGTCGGTTAAAAATGAAAAATATTGTAAGAATTAAATCTAGGTTACTTTCTTAGAGACACAAATATTATTAAAATGATAAATAATGCTTTAAATTTGCACAATTTTTAAAATATTTCTCTAATACCTCCGGCCATCTGGCGACGAGAGGTTGTTAAAAGACAAAGAGAATAAGAAAGGTGACTTCAACACAACAATGAATAATCATCAACGGAGACCATATATATTGTTCTTGTTTTTGAAAAACTCAAACTGCTATAAAGAAAAATAAAATAAGGTATTTTTTTTGTAATTGCTATAATTTAGTCTGACAATGTAGTTTAATTATGAAAAAAAGTACCAGCAGAATGGTAATGACCTTGAATGGTACTGATGCTACACAGCGCCATCTAATGACCAAAGATTTAAATCATCTTTAAGGGAACGCGTTTATGGTATTGTGGGAATCTTCTCATGTTACACCGTGACACACACACAGACGAAGGCTAGCTAATCTTGGAACACCGTTCGGTCCTACTCGTATCGGCCGAAGTCTGATATTATTTATGGGTTTCATTAGGTATGTTGAATTGTCCCTGATTCTAAAAATTATATTTCTGAATCAGCTAGCTGTTTTGGCGACGACTAGCTTATATGGGATTGTTATTGTATTTTTGAATCAGCTGTTTGAATGTAAATAAAGTTCTAGAAAAGTGACAGTGAATATTAGTTTTTATAATTTTTAAAATTGAACCCACGAAGTATATTGCAATTTGGTGATCAGAAGTAAAGGATTAGTGCAGTTAAAATCCTATTTTGATATATGGAAACCCGTAGTATGGACGAAACTACCAAAAAAATAGACAAGCAGGTTACAGAGGGACTGGACGAAAAAATTGCACAGATTCTAGAAAAACGTGACAAGAAGGAAAAACAACATCAAGAAGAAATTCAACAAAGGTTAGTAAAATCTTTTGATGAAAAACGTAAAATAGAATTAGAAAATCTTGTCACTACGATGAAAAGCGAACAACAAAATCTTGTTTAAAATAACTGAAGAAAAAAGAAAAATGCAGTTTGAACAATTAATGCAAATAGTATCGCAAGTTAATGAAACAGTTAATGAAAGAATGCAAATAGTTGAATCAGACATGAAAGAAATAAACGACGACATAAAGATCATAAAAAGTAATGTGAAGACTCTTGAAATCAAAGTAGATGACATCGATTCCATCCAGAGCCAGGTGAAATTTGAAATCAGTTCCATTAAAAACACGGTACAAAGTGAAGTAAGTGAAGTACAAGATAAAATCAGTGCCATCCAAAACAAGGTAGAAACAGAAATCAAAAAAATGCAACAGGACTTACAGCGAGGAAAATACCAGCACACCGTGAGTACCAAAGGTTCCTTTAGTAAACCACCCACATTCGACGGCAGTTCATCTTGGCCCATGTATAAACGACAATTTGAGGCCGTGGCTACAGCTAATGGATGGGATAATCAAGAAAAGTCTACTTCTCTGGTAATTTCGCTAAGAAGTCCGGCCCTAGAACTCCTCCAAAGCATTCCAGTCGATGAACAAGGCAATTTCGACAAGATCATCGCCATCCTAGACAAACGCTACGACAATCAATCCTTGAGCCAGGTATACCAAGTCCAACTCAGTGGAAAAACGCAAAAATCCGGTGAAAGCCTTCAAGAATTCGAAGCAGAGATTAGACGGTTAGTACACTTGTTCTACCCAGACCTGCCAGAGGAAACGAAAGACCAGTTGGCCACGCAGAGTTTCATAAACGGCATCAGAGATGTGAAAGTGCAAAGAAATCTAAGACTAAGTGGCGTCAAGAAAAGTAATGAAGCTCTACTTAGGGCTTTGGAAGTAGAGGCCGTCATGAACATGTCCAAGCCGAGGGTCCGAGCAGTTTCCTTCAACCAGGAAGAGTCAGAGTCACCATTTCAAGCGCTGCTTGCTGGCCTGAACAAAATATTAGAACGGTCACAAAGAACTGGCACCAGAGGGGCATGCTACCGCTGCGGACGGACAGGACACTTCCAACGTGACTGCCGAGTAAGGCTACCGGAACGATCACCAACCAGGGGTAGCCAACAAACCGACCTTACCAACCAGGGAAACTCCAACCAGTCAGCATAAGGGGGCGAATGCTGACTCACCCTCCACCAGCCCCCAGGACAGTATCCATCCGGGGATTTTGCAGAGATAGCGGCAGCCTAGTCATCAGAGGCACCATCAACGGGCGAGCAGTTACCATCACCATCGATACCGGCGCCGCTGTGTCCATTGCCAAGTCCAGGGTTTTGAGAGCATCAGAAATTCGGCCAGTTACCAATAACGTCCAGCTCAGAACAGTCACCGGCGAGTCCATGTCAATACAGGGTGAAGCAGATGTCGTTCTACAGATAGGGGACAACATGATCCGGCATAGGGTCCTGGTAGCGAATATTAAGGACGATTTTATATTTATATTATTTATATTTCTTCGGTTCCTGAATGAGGAATTTGTATTGACACGGCCCGTCAACACATCAGTCACGCCCATAAAAATTGTGGCAAAGTCTTCAGCTAGAATTCCCGGTCGAACGGAACAGATTATTCATGGGCAGCTAGACAGCAATCCTGGGAGCTGCGTTGGAATGGTGGAGCCCGTACACTCAGCTCATGACTACTTGGTTGGACGGGCTATAGTTAAAACCGGACGAGATATACCAATCAGAGTCCTGAATCTGTCCAACAACGACATCCGAATTACCAATGGTCAAGAGATAGCTTGTTTCGAGCCAGTAGAGACCATCATCAATTGCGAAGAAGAGTACCAGACGTCGGTGAAGGAGCCAGGGCCCGATAAAAAGTTCCTACAACAGTTTGCTGACCATTTGACACACTTGACACCAGAGAACCAGAAGAAAGCAAAGCAATTTATCACAAAACACTGGCAAATTTTTAACAGTAAAAATGGAATCACCGGTCGCACCAACATCATCCAGCATCGAATAGATACCGGAAAGGCTCAACCCATCAGAATACCACCTAGACGTCTACCATTGGGGCAAGAACAGGCAGTAGAGGAAAACATCGAGTCCATGTTACAAAATGGAGTTATTGAGCCATCCATCAGTTCATGGTCTGCTCCCGTCGTGCTAGTTAAAAAGAAAGATGGAACCACCTGATTTTGCGTGGATTACAGAAAGCTGAATGATGTCACGAAGAAAGACAGCTATCCACTACCCCGAATCGATGACACTTTGACCACACTAGCAGGCTCCCGTTGGTTTTCCACACTAGACCTAAAAAGTGGATATTGGCAGGTTGGTCTGCACGCAAACGACAGAGAGAAGACAGCGTTCTCCACCAGTAAAGGGCTGTTTCAGTTCACGGTCATGCCCTTTGGGTTATGTAATGCACCCGCTACATTTGAGAGGCTAATGGAGTATGTACTGAGCGGATTAACATGGAGGACGTGCTTAGTGTACCTCGACGACATTCTAGTCATGGGCCAGACATTCGACGACCATCTGAAGAACCTGGGCGAAGTATTCTCCAGAATTAATAACGCCAACCTGAGACTCAATCCTAAGAAGTGTTCCTTGTTTCAAAAAGAAGTAGAGTTTTTGGCCACGTAGTGTCCGAGTCAGGAATCCGCACCAACGAAGACAAGATAGAAGCCATCCGTGATTGGCCAGTTCCAAGAGACAAACATGAACAACGAAGCTTCTTGGGCCTCTGTTCATACTACCGGCGTTTTGTTGAGGGATTTGCCACCATCGCCGCCCCTCTACATCGGCAGACCACTTATAAAGAGACCTTCCATTGGAATCAGGATTACGAAACATCATTCAGGCGACTGAAGGCAGCACTATGTTCCAGCCCAATCCTAGCCTTTCCTACACAGTCCGGCAAGTTTATCTTAGACACCGACGCCAGCAACACAGGTTTGGGGGCCGTCCTATCCCAGGTGCAAGATGGTGAAGAGAGGGTGATCGAGTACTACAGCCGTGGATTCTCGAAGCCAGAAAGAAATTATTGCGTCACCAGAAAAGAACTTCTTGCAATAATAAGGGCTGTGGACCATTTCCACAAATATCTGTATGGTCGCCATTTCTTAATCTGAACAGATCATGCCGCACTCAAATGGCTGCTGGACGTGAAGACACCGGAAGGACAACTGGCCAGATGGATGGAGAAATTACAGCAATACGACTTCAAGCTGGAACACCGTGCCGGCCGGTTGCACAATAATGCCGATGCCCTATCCAGAAGACCCCGTAGAGCGGAATGCAAGCATTGTCTGAAGACGGAGCAGCGAGAGGGTATCTCCATCAGGCAGATCCGAGTGCAGGCCAATGAAGACTGGATAACGGGACAGTGCATCCAGGACCAAATGGCTGATCCAGACATCGAACCAATCTTGTCACTCAAAATGAGAGGGGCACCAAGGCCACGATGGGACGAGGTAGCTAGATAGTCCGGCGTGTTGAAATCGTTATGGGCTCAGTGGGACTCTCTAAGAGTAGACAATGGAATGCTCAAGCGAGTTTGGGAAAGCGCTGATGGACGAGAAACCAAGTCCCAACTGGCAGTTCCGAAGAAAAAGGTACCAGCCATCCTGACCGAAGTACATGATGGAATTACCGGAGGCCACCTGGGCAAGAATAAAACCCTAGACAAAGTTCGCCAGCGGTACTACTGGTTGAATTACTTCGAAGACGTCAGAGCTTGGTGCCGCAAATGTGCCACATGTGCCGCCAGTAAGGGCCCGAAGACCCGAACCAAGGGCAGAATGCAGCAGTACAATGTGGGCGTCCCATTTGAGAGAATGGCCATCGATGTCGCCGGTCCGTTTCCCGAGTCTGAGAGGGGGAACAAATTCATTCTGGTCGCAATGGATTACTTCAGCAAATGGCCTGAGGCATATGCGATACCCAACCAAGAGGCAACCACGGTAGCGACGGTGCTAGTAGAACAACTATTCAGCAGGTTTGGCGTCCCGATGGAATTACATTCAGACCAGGGGCGTAACTTCGAATCGAATGTATTCCAGAAGGTCTGCACGATGTTGGGGATCAGGAAAACGAGAACAACACCATTACACCCACAGTCAGACGGAATGGTGGAAAGATTCAACAGGACCTTGGAACAACACCTATCCAAGGTCGTCAGCAATAACCAGCGTGATTGGGATGAGCATATTCCGCTATTCCTGTTGTCATATCGCTCTGCTGTACATAATAGTACAGGCCTGACCCCAGCCACGGTCTTATTAGGAAAGGAGCTGCGACTACCATGCGACTTGGCATTTGGCTCCCCCGAAGAACCTCCCCAAGACATCGACGATTATGCCGACCAGCTCCGACATAACACGCTGGCAATACACGAATTAGCCCGAACGCAGATGTTGGCCACCAGTGACCGGATGAAGACGCGATACGACCTCAAGGCCAATTCAGTCGGGTTCCAGGAGAGGGACAAAGTCTGGTTGTACAACCCCCAACGGAGCAAGGGTAAATCCCCAAAGCTTACACCCGCCTGGGATGGTCCATACGAGGTGGTCAAGAGGCTTAATGACGTCGTCTACCGAATCCGTCGAAACCCCAAGGCTAAATTGAAGGTGGTTCATTTAGATCGACTCGCTCCCTACCGTGGAGGGGATGTTTCTGATCGGGACGATCAGAATTAAAGGGGGCAGTGTTACGAAATTTACCCAAAGCCGACCCTGTGTCATTTCAGCACGACAACAAACGCTTTAAGATAAAAAAATACGATTCTCGAAAAAACTCGACAGCGGAAGGAGCGATGATGATTTCTAGTGGAGAATTCTACGCTGGTGATATAAAAGAAGAACGCCACGATCGCCAGGCAGTGATACCGCGACGACTAGCTTATATGGGATTGTTATTGTATTTTTGAATCAGCTGTTTGTATGTAAATAAAGTTCTAGAAAAGTGACAGTGAATATTAGTTTTTATAATTTTTAAAATTGAATCCACGAAGTATATTGCAATATATTCAACACTTCTGTTTTTCCATGAGAACCAAACTTATTTCAGTCTGTGGTTTAGCTAGCTTAGTCTCCGGGATTATGGAAAGTTCTACCTGACGCTAAAGTTTTTTGCTTTATACTTACCCTGTTTACCTTTAACTTTACATGTAATTAGAATTTTTTACATGTTTGCCTATATTAGCAAAAGCTAGATTAACGGCTTCAAGTACTGATTGCATTTAATCTCCACATATATTTACCAAAGAATTACAGTACTAAAGCTTCGGTTTGCTTTGCTCCAGCCTAGATAGAAACTTCCTTTTCAGAATTAAGGCCTTTTTGGTTCTGTTACTGACATGATCGCTGACTTAAGATACCAGAATCGTTTCTGTACCGCTGCACAATACTTTGAGATTTCTACCTTCTTTCGACATTCAGCTACATGTTTCCAGCATAAACTTAGAAGTCTACCACACACTTAAATGCAGGAATTTTCCGAAGAAGGTTCACACGAAGGAGACATCTCGAAATATATGACAAATTGTTCATCATAGCTGTCTATTTTACTCCTGCGAATATCTGGGGAAGTACGCTGTCCCCAACCGCAAAATCTTGATTTGTGGCGTACTACGGAATGACTTGTTGATGTAAATTAAAAATACTAAAACATCCATTACTCACGACTCAGGACTCTTCCGTGAGTAACAGCGTACTTCACTAGCTAATGAACATTTGGTCCAATATTTTGAAATGTCTTTTTTGCGTTTACTAATTTTTCCATTTCATTCACAATAACTTACTATACGGACTTCCGATCAAGATGTCAGGGCAGCCGCATGTGTGCGAATGTCCTAGATTTAGTGCATATAAAATTGCATGTTAATATCACCAGATTTATTTTCAAAACATATTTTGAATATTTAAAGACGCTCTAAGAGTGTTTAGTGATAATTAGGGCTTAGAGCGTGTGAAACCGGAGGTGAAAGGCTGTCCCGATGCTGTATATACTTATTTGTTTCATATGTGACTAAGCATACTCATAACAAAGGAAAAAAATTGTCAGGATAAAGTGATTTATGTGTTAGACTTGGTGAATATTCTGGGAGGACAAGTTTTGTTTTATTTTAGTTATTGAAATTGCTAATATAGAGAAGGATGGGTTATCCAAGAGGCATTTAATTATGCACCTCTTCTAACTTGAAGCTTCCTGAATGCGTCCGCAATGGCCGTAACTAGAACAGAATTGAAATTACTATACAATTTATTCTTTTTGATACTGTCAGATTTAGCGATATTATACTGAATTTGGGGATAAGTTCGTTTAACATTGTTTCTGCCTGTTAATTGATGTTTTTTTGTTTTGTTTTGTTAATGAGATTTCTAAACTTACCCGATTATTAGTTGGTTCACTTTACAGCATTTGATCTCCGATTTTGACGTTTTCCATTATTTTACGTCTTATTATCTTCTACAGTTCCCTATTGTTTTCTAGCGGCATTCTATTATTTCACAGTCAATTATTTTATGTTTGTTTTGTTCCAGTTTCCTCCTATCTTTTGCACAATTTTCAATGTATTACGAATTTTTGCAAATTTTAATTTTGATCTATTTGGTTCTACTTCTTCTTAACGATGTTATTGAATTTTCGTATTCTTTCTATTCCGGAACCTTTTTGTTGTGTCTAGCTCTTTAATAATAATTCTCTTAGGTCAAGTTCGACTTTACCCTTCATTGCAACAATGGTAGCTATCGATATGTGCTAATCTTAATGTACATGGGTTCGTTGGTCAAATACTTTTTTTTTCTTATTGATCTCTGGTGATTTTACGCTAATTTTAATGGCGCTAAAATTGCAGCACCTTAGAGGCAACACAAGTTTAGGGTGGCATATTTGCCTATGGGCTGTTCAGTTTGTGCCAGTGAACATGAGTTCAAAATTTTTATTGCGATTAGCCTAATGAGTCATTCCTTAGGGTGTCAGGCCAATGAAAACAAAACAAAGCAGAGAATATGAGAACAATCTGAGAAATAAAAATATATTCCACAATTAAGAAATGCATCTAAACAAATACAGGATAAAACTAAACAGATTTAGTTGATAGAAGACAGAATAGTGATTTCCTATATAGAAGACACAATAGTGATTTCCATATTTAAAAATTACAGAGCGTATCGTCGCTTCAAATCAATACCAACCAATCAGAAAGGTAAATGTTAATGATTTCGCTTGGATTAAGTAAACATACCAAGCAAATAAGGACAACTTTTTAGTCAAAATGTTTATTCGTACATTTTAATAGGGAAAACAGCGGCACCGATATAAATAGAAATGTTTTACTTACGTATGCATTTTGATGACTATTGCTAGATCATGTCTAGTGGACATAATTTTTAAAAGCCATAAAAATGGATAAGCTAATCGTAAAAGTAAAAATTTAAAGATTTTGTAAATTTGTAAACTACTCCAAAATTTCTGTATCAAACTGATTTCTCATTCTTGAATTGTGGGCTTTTTCGGGCTTATTTAGAATATTGAGAAGCACTTTGGAAATTTACCTAAGTGTAGGTTGTTACAGGATTGAGATTCTCTTTCCTGTGAGATGTCCCATGAACATTATATCATACTTAAGAATACTGTATTATACATTGCATTTTATTTTAAAACTGGTGGCCATTCTAAATTTTACAACCAACCAAAGTAAAAAGACTCAGGTTCCGAATTGTTGGACTTTCCTCTGCAATAAAGTGTATTTTTTTTCAATCAGTGTAACATTGTTTTAACTTCATTTGTTTTGTTAATATTATTTTGACACGGTTTTTTGTTTCAGGAATTATCAAATTTTGCACTTCTCTTATTTCAAACGTTTGGTACCATTGTAAAATAATTTTGATAATTTGTACGCCTTGTTAAATAATCCCTCATTTACTGATTTTTTTAAAATTGGAGAAATTGATTAAAACAATACATCACTCCAGCCCTTGTTTTCTGAAAATGTCAAATTATAAATTTGAATGGGGAAAGAGGGTTGATTAATTCATCGTTATCAAGGCTATTTTCATATAGAATTCCCAATGTACATTTATCATCTTTGAGAATTGCTTTGGACATATTTGAGGTCATACGTTTGTGTGCCATTATGGACTTTTATCGATGGTAAAAACTGAAATTATATCAAACTGTGGTGTAAAGCTTTGTAGTATATTTACTGTATCTCTATATATAATAATTATAGTTTAAAAAAACTAAAAAACACCCTTTAATAGTAAACCGAACTAAAAAGTAGAAAATAATTTTTAATTATGAAAAGTTTGTGTTACAGCAATAGAAAGTCCATCAATCAATTATGATTAATTAATTATAATTAAGATTAAAATAAAAATTAAATTGTTAACTAAATTGCTTGATATCAACTGTTACAATTATTTAATTGGAAGCTGTTTACACAAATAGGTTTAATATGGAAATATATTAAATTGCACCTCACGCTTTTTTACTATAGATTGAATTAATTAATTAATAATTTAATTTTTATTTTAATCTAATTCCTAATTAATGAATCGTAATTAATTGTTGGACTTTCTATTGCTGTAACACAAACTTTTCATAATTAAAAATTATTTTCTACTTTTTACTTTGGTTTACTATTAAAGCGTGGTTTTTTAGTTTTTTAAACTATAATTATTTTCTAAGTTTTTAGTCTCACAACGATGTCTATAGTATTTAAAAAAAGCTTTGATTTTAGAATATTTTTCGTTTGCCACTAAATTCAGGTTTACTTCATTGATGTTTACGTAACCTATCAATTTCCTCTAACGCATCACTATTACAAGGGACTTTTCCTGTTAACTTTGAGCAATCAAGTTCTTCTATTTGAATTTAGCGACCTTTCTCGACTTAGAACTACGTAGGCCTGTCCGCCAGCAAACAAGCGAGGACTCAGGTAAATAACTGCATAATCTACCGTACAACCTTGCATTTTATGCACGGTGGATGCCCAACTTAATATCAATGGTAGCATCCGTCTTTCAGCAGTGCCACAGCTATATTTTGCTGGAAATTGAATGGAAATTGGTTTAATTACATGTATATTTACCAAAGTCAATACGAACTGATGGTAGGTCTGAAACACATACTTGATCACGGCGGAAATGTGACCAGATGATTTCAGTAATCATACCCATATTACCATTTACTAAGCCTTTTGACACATCAATATTCTAAAATACTATAAATAAATTCCACTAAAATTTAATTTAATACTTTAGATAAACCTCCCATTTTATTAAATTCACCAGGTATTACTGAGTCTACATTTTTGTCACGTAAATTTGGCGTCGCATCAATAAATTGATCTTGTGCCTTTATTTTATAGATATTTGTTCATTTTTCCTGAAAATATAGAAGTACTTAATTATTATGATTAGCTACTTATTCATTTGTTGGGTAGATTCTCAAAGCCTTTCAATTGACAACTCACCGCTAGGATCCGTCGAAACTTTTTCGATAAGTGTTACAAGATACTGAGATATCAACTCTTCAACACTTAATGCATTCAGTATATCAATGAATGTTGTGTACCCTAGTTGGCGCATGTTTTGTTTTAATTCAACTAGCGTTGTAAATGTGTAGCTGGCTTCATATGGTTTGGTTGTTGAAAAACTGTGCCCTCGAACAAGAGATAATAGCATAAAATCACCGAATAATAAACCATTTATTCCTCCAAAACAAAAAGCGCAGCAACACTAGTGAGGGCACAAACTTTCACTGCTGATTTTCCATAACACCGGTTTACTTGCTTAACAACTTAAGCAGAAAAGTTTTATCAGTACCTGCTCCATCAGTTACGAAAATTCTTTAACGTTCATAATCTCCATTGAGTTGATTTTTTATACTTTCTGTTATACAATTTAAAAGTTGTCTTTGGTAAATATCCATGGATTGTTGTGCCCTTTCCGGAAAATCATAATCTAAATGAACCATCGGACGTTTTTCATATCTTTCAAATATGTTGCTACAATAGCCAGTAGTGTGACCTGTTTTGTCAAATTGCAATACTCTATTACGCTGTTCTAGCTTCCTAGTATTGGGAAAAATACAAATTCGTGAACTATCGCGCAATGGGATATGACATAGGCGGTATGCACATTCAGCAGCTGACACTTGTCGATTCTTTGCATTATATTTGTTGAATTGCTTGTGCTATTTCAGTATCTACTCATTCTGGTTCTCATTTTGACAAGTACTTGGCGATATAGTTCGCAATCGTTTCATTTGAGTCGCATGGCTGAGTGTCCATGTTGCCTGTCCATAGTCTCAACAAATCTGGATAATAATTATTTACCCAAGCACTTTCTCTTCGACGCGTGAGTAAACAAATCCGTTCTCCATCACGAATAAAGTCGTCCGAGGAATATGACACTATCCGATTCTCACTGCATTCTTGACGTGGAAAGTTAAATCGACATCTTACAGAAGTATTTTTTTGCACAAGTTTCTGTACGCCGATGAATTTGACATTTTTCAACCAGGTCATGAAGTTCTGGATCTTCTTCTACTGTAGACATTTTACAAGAACAGTTACAGTCAAGAAGAAGTATGCCTTCCTCTGTATCAAACCCCGGATGATTCTCTATCCAACTGACCATATGAAAGTGAGGGCTACCACGCGTTGGAATTCAATACGCCACCAATAATCCTTGTAATCTTTCTCCAAAAAGTTCGGAGTTATTTTTGATATATTTCATTAAAGCATTTACTCTGGTCATAAGTTGTCGGCTTAAGACTACTGGATATTTCTCTACAAGGTGTTGTGTCTCTTAAATATCGAGTGTACTTAGATATATATCAGGCCTACCATGAGCTAGTAAAAGAGTATTTCGTAGATCTAATCAGTTGAGATCATTTGAGCTAAAAGTTCCAAAATATGTTGGAGGCCCTAAACATCTGATTTCAGCTAGAAGCTCATTCAAAGGTGATCTCCAATAAGCTGCAGACCCTCTTAAATTTTTCACATAAAGATGAATATATTCGACTACTCCATTTTGATTAAAAATTTTTTTACATGCTGCTATAGTACCTTTCACTCGATAATATTCAAAATACGATAAAGCATAAAAGGTAGTTGTTGCGTTGAAATCTAATGTCTTTCCCCAAAATTCTGCATTGAGAGTATTCTAATGGTGTCATATTTACTGGCCTTGGTTCCTAAAGTTCGTTTTTTCCATACGGAAATAAAAATACCAAGCAAACCCTTCTGCTTTCAGTTCATGAGCCACATTCACGATATTATCATTGGTCATTCAAACTTTCAAATGGCGTGATCATCTTTAAAGACATTTAAATTCCGTTCGGGTAAGTATCCATTATTTTTAATGGGGTAGGCCGCGAGATTTCTTTCCGTTTGAAATCTTATATTACTGTAGATTTGGTGGCCTGCTATCATATTCAAATTAAGAATATTTGTTGACCAACGTTGCGGAGAAAGAATACATGCTTTTACAATATTTGCCAATACCATGACACAACATTGTACATCAGCAAACCCGGATATAAATATATCATCGTTAGCTTGATGCCATGAAGCACGTAAAATACTCGATGAGTCGTTAATTCTCATGTAAGTATTGATATTGTCTGTCAATTCCTCATTGGCATCAGCGACGTTCTGTAACGAAACTTCTTCTACTCTTACTATATCCATCATATATCTTTTGCTTAGGTATCGAGGGCTGTCGCGTTATATTTATATTTTCAAGATGCTCAGAAACGATGACCATACCAGCTTTGTTTGGACTTGTTGGAAGAATTTTAGAAAGATTTTCAGGAACCTCGCAGACGTCTTGAGCGAACAATACCGCCTGACCACAGAAATTATATTGTCCAAACTAGGGATGTTATGGATATGTAATTATTTCGGATTATCCGATAGTTTGGGATAGTTTTAGTTACGGATATTGGTTTGTTTTGAATTGAGAAAGGAAAATACAAATAAAAACAATATTTCTAGATTATTTGGTGCTACAATCAGATAATAAAAAAATCAGTCTTCAAATTATAATAAACAAAATAAGGATATTAGTACCTACCATGTAATAAAAATCTCAATTAATTCTGGGTTTATAAGAAGACAAAAATAGTTAATAATGAAAGTCAACATTAACAAAGCATCCATTAATCTGTATTGTAAGAGCGTTACTCGGTATTAAATAGTAGATACAAAAAGTAAATTACATTGGAATTGGTCCATACTATCCATCTTTGAAATAAGTCATAATTTTCTTCATAATTAGTGATTGTTAGAAAAGAAACGGTTTTATAATATTTACGAGGTCCAATTTTGTAAATTTTTTAAATTTAAAATAGTAAAAATTGAGCAACGGTAAATTATACTTAACAAAAAGCAACTTTGCAGCTTTATCACCGGAAAGTCGATTTCTCAAGGAATTAGAATATCAGCAGAATGGACCACTCACTAATATGGATTACGGATGCAATAGAAATATTAAAACTTTGAACAATGCAAGGGACGCAGCTACTGTACCTGCTCGGCCGGACCAAAACCAGGAATAAATAAGGTTTGTTCCAACGCCATAAATAACTCATGAACAACCGGACACAACCCGTTATTGTAAACGGTAATTCGTCAGCGCTCACTTCGAGAACCGTTTGTCAATCGTTTGTCGGGTTCGAATTTCGAAGAGTCTTGTAAAGTGTCTCATTTCGATAAAAATCTGACTTTATCCGAAATTATTCGAAACTTTTATATCAGATTCGGTTACGGTTTCGGATAGATTTTTATTTCGGATATCCGATAGTTTCGGTTACGGTTACGGAGCTCCATAACATCCCTAGTCCAAACACCCCAGCCAACATGATAACTTTGATGAATGGAATGATTCGCGAAATTAATTGTTGTTCAGGCTGTGTCAAATTTGTAATAACTTCTGGAATTGGCCCTGGGTCTACATTATTCCAATACGATTTAGATGGTGCATTTATTTTCTTTGAATTTAAATGAGTCTTGCAACGGCTACAAACAATTGAACATGTTTTTTGCTTAAGATCATCGGGCAAGTAAGATGCTATAATAGTGTTCACAGTCCATTTCGAAATTTGGTACGGATAGCAACGTTTAGTGCAAATTTCACAAATTTTTATCACAAACCGTGTTAATTGCCTGCATGAAAGCAGCTTTACTAGCCCTATGTAATTATCTCCCGCATATGTAATAATTGAGCTGCTCTGTCTTCTTCAGACTAAGAGGCCCGATATCAGGTGCTATATTGCCGCATGTGCTGCACTCGAGCTGATCTGTCTTCTTCTGACTGTGATGCTTGATAGTCGGCTCTATATGGCCGCATGTTCTGCAATCGAGCTAATCTGTCTTCTTCTGACTGGGATTCTGAATACTCGGCTCTATATTGCCGCATGTGCTGCAATCGAGCTGCTCTCTCTTCTTCTGATTGTAAGGCTCTGTATTTTTTCATATATAGTCGCTTTTTATTTGTTCTCTCAATCGTTTCGTTATTCGAAATTTCTGTAATTTTTTCTATCCTTTTTTGTCTATTATTCGCCAATCTCCTCTATCTTTGTGTTGCAATTTCATTTATAATTTTTGTTACTACGAGTAATGGACAATTAAACGGTCAACCCTCCAAGAGGTCCAATAGAAGGGAAGGCTCTTATAGGACTGGGTGTGCCCGTTGCACCGAGTTTGACGCTAGTGACATAACATTTTTAATCACCCTCTTGCCATTCAATCCTCGGCATGCTTCTCACCTTATATTGAGTTGGGTGAGTTTAAAATTGAATAAAAATTTAGCGCTCATAAGATAAAATTGCCCTGTACAGGTTAAAGTTGTGAAATCATGAACGTACGGCAAAAGGCACTGTCGGTTTCGTATATCAGTTGCTCAATGATTTCCTTATTGTTAATAACTACAGCTGGATACAAAAGCGTGAATCCTACTTCCCAAATTGAGGTAACTAAATTTTCATAAACACCCTGATAATTCACAAGTGATTACTTCAGCTTTTTCCACATAGTTTGCATACATTTCTTATTATTAATAGTTTATTAAAAATTTCAACCATATTCAACTAGCCACTAGGACCTAAAAACTTATTTTTAGATTACACAAAACTTATTTTACACATAAGAAGACATATACAAAATTTTTAGTGATTTAAAAATAATCGTACTCTGTTGAAACCTACAAGTAATAACGGGAACTTGTCATAAGTATCTTCTGAAGACTGTAATTTAACCAAAACTATTTAATAATAAGTTATTCGTTTTTTTTTTCATTTGAGTTATTAATAAGTTTACACATATCTACTTATTTTAAAGCTGATTCATCAATATTTTAATATTGTTACGAAATTTACCAAAGCCGACCCTGTTTCATTTCAGTACGACACCGATCGCTTCTAAGATAAAAAATGTTCTCGAAATGACTTGGCAGCTGTAGGATTGATGACTGATTTTACGAGAATTTTCTATGCTGGTTTTAAGAAGGAAGCAGCCCACGATCGCAAGTCAGTTAGTGGAGCGAAGAGCTTATAGGTAAAATTGTTGTTGTGATATTTGAATCAGCTGTTGTATATATTCGACCTAAATAAAAGTTCTAGAAAAGTGAAGGTGAACATTAGTTGTATAATTTTAAATTGAACCCACGGACTATATAACAATATATATATATATATATATATATATATATATATATATATATATAAGTTTCCTAAACCGGTATTCATGAGTACACCGCAAGTTCTACTAATACCAACTAGATGGCAGATGCAGAGTTAAAATACACGAATTAATCATTTAGGCAAGAGCAGTGACAAAAATACTACAAAAGGGAAAATTCAAGTTAAAGAATTGTATAGTCATCAGCCTTTGACACGTATGCAAATTTTCAACTTAGTCAGACTTCTTTAAGTTGGTGAAAGTTACCTTGAAAGTTTCCGTTACATAGATAGATACATACATACACGTCAACCTAATAAAAGCGTGGTAAAAATGAATTGCTGTTCGTTAGTCTCGCTAAAACTCAAAAACGGTTTAACCGATTCCGATAATTTTGTTTCGTTCGTTAAACTTCAGGGATGGTTTAGAAAATAATTTTTTTAAAAAGATCTCGCTTGGCCTTCTCAATGCGTGGTCATGGAGAATGCCAAGTGAGACCTTGGGATGTTTAAAACTCGATCCATACTAACGAACGGATGTATTCCCCTATAAATATTTCTTCATATTGTTCCATCCGTGAAAGCCTTTGACTAGACATATATATATATATATATATATATATATATATATATATATATATATATATATGCTTCTATTTTACGTGTTTTGTCATAATAATTGCATTTTTTTATTGTTACTTTTTAATCAGGTTTTAAAATTTTATTTTTGTATGCGAAATTTAAATAATTGTTGTTAGGATAAATAATATATTAGAGCGTTTATTCTAATTGTTATACTACGCTTTTTACATCAACACTTATTATACTGAAGGATTATTTGATAACTGTTTAGTTTTTAATCTTAATATTAAAATGATCTTAGCGTTAAATTGAATAAGCTTACTGTTGTATTCTGTATACACATTTCACTTAATTATTGCCTTCTAAATATAAATTTCGTGTATTCAAAAATAGAAATTCTCAGAGTGAAATAATGTTACGATAAAAGCAAACAATATAACTTTGTCTAATTTTTACTACAATTTAGACTATTTTCGTAAAATTTGCTACTCTTTCTCCATGTCAAGCTATTTTTTTCCTATGCTAAAATAAAACCACAAAGTACAACAAATAGCATATGCCTTAAGGTATCACCAAACATAAACGTGTCAGATCTGAATCATAACTCACTGGTGTAAATAAGTAGAGATATAAAATTTTTAATTTGTTAAAAATATGAAGGCTTCAAATTTATACTATTCCAAATCTGATATAACAACTGAAGACAGATTTGCCTTTGTACAGGTATTATTTATTCTTCATTTTATTTAAATGTATACTTAGTACAATTATTTTGTGCAAGTATAATAAGCCATATTTTTTTCGCAAGAAACGCTAACACAACTTACTTAATGTAAATCAGCCTGTTATGTTACTCGGTAAACATATACCACTTAATTATTACGGAATTCTTATCTATCACACAAAATAAGTAAATTGCTGTAAATAGTTTTTACCGTTAACAAACTATGTCATGTGGATCACTAGTAGATATTAATCCCAGACCTTTAAGTTTGACAGAAAAATGAATTTCTTGAAAATATGAGGTACCGCCGAATTTATTAAAAGGTTTTTTCAAAATTAGTCTTCATCTCTTTTCTCACACATTAGTATGAGATCAATACAGCCTCGTGTTATTACTCTTTGTATATGTTCATAAATTTTACTAATTTGCTTTCATGTATGAATTACCGGAACTAAACTGTTTCAGCTAGCGGCAATTTAATATATAAAAAACACATATTGGTAGCATTCGTATTTAATTATCCACTCTAAACACTTTCAGCAATAAAATACTTTCAGTATATCAAACCATTTCAGATATTAACAGTAACGAAAATCAATTTATCGGAAACTCGTTTAATACCATTACGTAAATTAAATATTTCAGTATTTCAGGTATTAGTTAAATATTCAAAAACGCAATTTTTCTGATCCTGAAATGGTGTAGTTTTTCTGTATCAAGATAAGTATCAAATAAATGTCAAGTCATTTGTATTAGGGTCGTAACGAGTGTAACACTATTAAAAAATGAGGTAATTTAGGAAATTTCTTCCAGAATTTTTTCTTCTTGAATTTTAAAATATGTGAATCGTACAACTTTTTTTTGGCAAGTCACAAGCAGTTAATGCAAATTTAATTGATTGCACAGTTGTCAGTTATGGTTCTCCAGTTAGTTGTTTTATTTAGGAATTGAATAGGCATCATGTGGTTACACAATAGCGAATGCCATAACTGTCGTCTTAGCATTTTCTCGAACAGTGCCAGAAAATAATCAAGTTTTTAGAGGCAGATCAATGCAATATACACAATAAATATCAGGAAATAGTAAATTACACGCAATTTCTTTTGTCATTTAGATATTTGCTAATTGGTTAATACCGGTTGAGTTGTTATAGGTCGGGTCCGGGCCAGTACGGTGTTTAATAGAATTTTCCAACAATTCGATAAGTTCTGAATTTCATTGCGTGCGTTTAAACAGTGAGGCTCAATTGCTTCTCTTACGAGTCTTGATTTCGGGTGTTCTATATTTGCCAGTACTCTGGTGTTCTCAAAGTCTATTCGATGTGACATCGTGGTGGCGTCTTCCGCAATGTATGTTGTTTTTTCCTGCTTTGTTATAGCGTTCTGGTGTTTATCACGTCTAGCTTGAATTCTTCTATTAGTTTGCCCCACATAGGTTTTATGAAAGTCTGTACATGGAATCTCGTACACTCTCTGTTGTTCTAAAGGGATCCTCGTCTTCGGAGTCCTCAACACCGTGCTTATTTTCTGTCTGTATTGAAAATAGTATCAATATTGTGTCTCCGTAGAATTCTTGCAATACTCTCCGTGGTGCCCTTGACATACGGTAAATAAGCCTTGGTTATTGGTGTCTCATGCTCCTCGCCTGTTTGTCTAGGTTTTGACTTTAGGGCTCTTTGTATATTTCGGTCTGTAAATCCGTTTTGTCTCAGAGCTGTTTTTAAGCTGTCCATTTCCTGTTTGATGTTATCCTGGTCAGCTAGTCTTTGTGAACTGGTTACTAAAGTCTTGACGACGGCTTGTAGTTGGGCTGGGCGGTGATGAGAATTAGCTTGAAGGTATCCAATGGGATCGCCACTCTCACCAGGTATAGCGAACCTTTTTATGGAGAACTTTGAGGAGCAGGCACTAAGAACCGCAACTCTTAAACACAGTTTATGGTTGCGATATGTTGATAATACATTTGTGATTTGGCCTCATGGGAGGGAACACCTCAACACATTTGTAGACCACCAACACAAAATAAAATTTACCATGGAGGTAGAAGCCAACAATCAACTGCCATTCCTTGATGTTCTCATAAATAGGCAGGAAGATGGAACCCTTGGCCATACAGTATATAGGAAAGCAACTCACACCAACAGATACCTTCATGCTAAGTCTCATCACCACCCAGCCTAACTACAAGCCGTCGTCAAGACTTCAGTAATTAGATCACAAAGATTAGCCGACCAGAATAACATCAAACAGGAAATGGATACGTTAAACACATCTTTGAAACAAAACGGAAAATCATCCGCGTCTTTAATAACTGATCCCTGCCGGGATCTATGGTAAAATGACGACGTTTTGGCAGAATCACATCTGCCCTCGTCAGGTCTGTTTGCATAATTCTCGTAGCATTCTGCTATTTATTATTGTAACAAGAAGCGTAAACAGAAGGCTACGAGAATATTGCGAACCGACCTGCAGAAGGCAGATATGATTCTGCCGAAACGTCGTCATTTTACCATCATATATATATATATATAAATTCACAGCGGTTCTCACCCGGAACCTAGCTTAGTTCATATATATATATATATATATATATATATATATATATATATATATATGTGGTTGATGATTTATTCCGGTGTACATCCGTTCGTCTGTTGTATTCGGTTGAAAAATTACTTGACGTTTCGCCAAAATCATATTTTAATTTCTCAAAAGATACTAAGTCAGTATCTTTTGATATGATATTTTGGCCAGTCCATACAATTTAGGAATTTTAGTAGATTATTCCTGTGTGATGATAGCCTTCTTAACTTCGGTCGAAAGGTGGGATCTGTCAATGAGTCAATCCGTCAATTTTTCCTTGAATATAGTCAATGCTCCTCTATAATAATATAAATATGGCATGAGTAAGAGAAATCGTCGCATGACATATTCTTCTGTGAAAAGTAAATTTTTCGGTGTTGACGCCATGGGACCCAGAGTTGTAATTAATAATTACTAATTGCAGGCTGTATATAATCTTTATTGTCCCTTAAAAAAGATTCGTTATTAATCTTTGCAAAACTGTAAAGTGAACATCGCATACTTAGCAGAAAATATTCTGCATGAATTTAAATTCTGAGATTACAACAAGTATCTAAGAAGATTTATTTCTTGAAATTGGTTTAAGTCATCCGTGTTGTTTTCAGTAAAATACAGGAGGGACCAGACTCTAATAATAGTGTGCAGGGCAAAGCTGCTTGAAAGAATTCGTTAGGGATAATGTGCAACCCGTGTTTTGTAAAAAGCAAACTATTATAAGGTTTCATAGCATATCGCCAAGCCTTCCTTTTTACATTTACCTCACGTTTCGTCAACAATGTGCATATATGCACCTCAGGTCATTACAACTTTGTTGTGTTATGCTACAATAAAACACTATTCTCGCTAAGTTATAAAACTCATTGTTAGAAAGCTCCACATTACTAGCAGTAAAAGTATTATTATTATTCTGTCTACGTCGAAATATGAGAAATATATTAATTTTATTACCGTTGGTAATATTTGTAAGGAAAGTTAAAGAAAGAAAAGATCTGTACTAAACATCTTGTCCATGCGAGTCTTAATTGAAACCCTGTCATCTTTACCAGTCCTCTACAAACCCAATAAACCACCCTCAATTTATTTCTCATATGCCAAGTTATTAGTTTCGTAGAGGGGGGAGATAAAGCAAAGTCTTAGAGGTACCTACTTCTAATGCGTATAAAGGTTTTACTAAAGGTGTGGCGGAATGGTGCTAGACAAAGCCATCATATTTTCGAATTATTTTCTACAACAAGAACAGTGAAGCAAGACAAGATTAATTTTGATAATTTGCACTGTCCTTTGTTGAATAATTAATATCAGTAGATCGCCATTTTCAACTGTTCTTCTGTTTCGGAGCACTTATTTATATAAGATTTGATTATAACTTTTTACGACACTGAACCTCCCCATTAGATAGATACACCTTGACCCCGAAAAGGTGCCAGACGATTCTAATGGACAATTTTCATCATTGTCTTTGGGCTGCCTTGAATGCGGTACACAGCATCATTATTAGTCTGAAGTTGGTAGACAATGTAACTCGTTCCTCGAAGTTTCCTTGGACTTCCATCGTCTTGAAGTGGTTGATCTAACAACGTTGCAGTAGCTGTGTATCTGCTATCGTAATCAGGTGAATGATAGGAAATTCAGAGTATCGGTCGTATTTATATTGCAATATACTTCGTGAGTTCAATTTAAAAATTATAACAACTAATATTCACTGTCACTTTTCTAGAACTTTATTTACATTCAAACAGCTGATTCAAAAATACAATAACAATCCCATATAAGCTAGTCGTCGCGGTATCACTGCCTGGCGATCGTGCCGTGCTTCTTTTATATCACCAGCGTAGAATTCTCCAGTAGAAATCCTCATCGCTCCTTCCGCTGCCGAGTCTTTTCGAGAATCGCATTTTTTTATCGTAAAGCGTTTGTTGTCGTGCTGAATGACACAGGGTCGGCTTTGGGTAAATTCCGTAACACTGCTCCCCCTTTAATTCTGATCGTCCCGATCAGAAACATCCCCTCCATGGTAGGGAGCGAGTCGATCTAAGTGAACCACCTTCAATTTAGCCTTGGGGTTTCGACAGATCCGGTAGGCGACGTCATTCAGCCTCTTGACCACTTCGTATGGACCATCCCAGGCGGGCGTAAGCTTTGGGGATTTACCCTTGCTCCGTTGGGGGTTGTACAGCCAGACTTTGTCCCTCTCCTGGAACCCGACTGAATTGGCCTTGAGGTCGTATCGCGTCTTCATCCGGTCACTGGTGGCCAACATCTGCGTTCGGGCTAATTCGTGTATTGCCAGCATGTTATGTCGGAGCTGGTCGGCATAATCGTCGATGTCTTGGGGAGGTTCTTCAGGGGAGCCAAATGCCAAGTCGCATGGTAGTCGCAGCTCCTTTCCGAATAAGACCCTGGCTGGGGTCAGGCCGGTACTATTATGTACAGCAGAGCGATATGACAACAGGAATAGGGGAATATGCTCATCCCAATCACGCTGGTTATTGCTGACGACCTTGGATAGGTGTTGTTCCAAGGTCCTGTTGAATCTTTCCACCATTCCGTCTGACTGTGGGTGTAATGGTGTTGTTCTCGTTTTCCTGATCCCCAACATCGTGCAGACCTTCTGGAATACATTCGATTCGAAGTTACGCCCCTGGTCTGAATGTAATTCCATCGGGACGCCAAACCGGCTGAATAGTTGTTCTACTAGCACCGTCGCTACCGTGGTTGCCTCTTGGTTGGGTATCGCATATGCCTCAGGCCATTTGCAGAAGTAATCCATTGCGACCAGAATGTATTTGTTCCCCCTCTCAGACTCGGGAAACGGACCGGCGACATCGATGGCAATTCTCTCAAATGGGACGCCCACATTGTACTGCTGCATTCTGCCCTTGGTTCGGGTTTTCGGGCCCTTACTGGCGGCACATGTGGCACATTTGCGGCACCAAGCTCTGACGTCTTCGAAGTAATTCACCCAGTAGTACCGCTGGCGAACTTTGTCTAGGGTTTTATTCATGCCCAGGTGGCCTCCGGTAATTCCATCATGTACTTCGGTCAGGATGGCTGGTACCTTTTTCTTCGGAATTACCAGTTGGGACTTGGTTTCACGTCCATCAGCGCTTTCCCAAACTCGCTTGAGCATTCCATTGTCTACTCTTAGAGAGTCCCACTGAGCCCATAACGATTTCAGCACGCCGGAGTATCTAGCTACCTCGTCCCATCGTGGCCTGGGTGCCCCTCTCATTTTGAGTGACAAGATTGCTTCGATGTCTGGATCAGCCATTTGGTCCTGGATGCACTGTTCCGTTGTCCAGTCTTCATTGGCCTGCACTCGGATCTGCCTGATGGAGATACCCTCTCGCTGTTCCGTCTTCAGACAATGCTTGCATTCCGCTCTACAGGGTCTTCTGGATAGGGCATCGGCATTATTGTGCAACCGACCGGCACGGTGTTCCACCCTGAGGTCGTATTGCTGTAATTTCTCCATCCATCTGGCCAGTTGTCCTTCCGGTGTCTTCATGTCCAGCAGCCATTTGAGTGCGGCATGATCTGTTCGGATTAAGAAATGGCGACCATACAGGTATTTATGGAAATGGTCCACAGCCCTTATTATTGCGAGAAGTTCTTTTCTGGTGACGCAATAATTTCTTTCTTGCTTCGAGAATCCACGGCTGTAGTACTCGATCACCCTCTCTTCTCCATCTTGCACCTGGGATAGGACGGCCCCCAAACCTGTGTTGCTGGCGTCGGTGTCTAAGATGAACTTGCCGGACTGTGTAGGAAAGGCTAGGATTGGGCTGGAACATAGTGCTGCCTTCAGTCGCCTGAATGATGTTTCGCAATCCTGATTCCAATGGAAGGTCTCTTTATCAGTGGTCTGCCGATGTAGAGGGGCGGCGATGGTGGCAAATCCCTCAACAAAACGCCGGTAGTATGAACAGAGGCCCAAGAAGCTTCGGAGTTCATGTTTGTCTCTTGGAACTGGCCAATCACGGATGGCTTCTATCTTGTCTTCGTTGGTGCGGATTCCTGACTCGGACACTACGTGGCCCAAAACTCTACTTCTTTTTGAAACAAGGAACACTTCTTCGGATTGAGTCTCAGGTTGGCGTTATTAATTCTGGAGAATACTTCGCCCAGGTTCTTCAGATGGTCGTCGAATGTCTGGCCCATGACTAGAATGTCGTCGAGGTATACTAAGCACGTCCTCCATGTTAACCCGCTCAGTACATACTCCATTAGCCTCTCAAATGTAGCGGGTGCATTACATAACCCACCATTCCAACGCAGCTCCCAGGATTGCTGTCTAACTGCCCAAGAATAATCTGTTCCGTTCGACCGGGAATTCTAGCCGAAGACTTTGCCACAATTTTTATGGTGGTGACTGATGTGTTGACGGGCCGTGTCAATTCAAATTCCTCATTTAGGAACCGAAGAACATCATATCTCGGGTCGAACATAAATCCATGCTGGCTAATTAGGTCCATTCCCAGTATAAAATCGTCCTCAATATTCGCTACCAGGACCCTATGCCGGATCATGTTGTCCCCTATCTGTAGCACGACATCTGCCTCACCCTGTATTGACATGAACTCGCCGGTGACCGTTCTGAGCTGGATGTTATTGCTAACTGGCCGAATTTCTGATGCTCTCAAGACCCTGGACTTGGCAATGGACACAGCGGCGCCGGTATCGATTGTGATGGTAACTGCTCGCCCATTGATGGTGCCTCTGATGACTAGGCTGCCGCTATCTCGGCAAAATCCCCGGATGGATACTGTCCTGGGGGCTGGTGGAGGGTGAGTCAGCATTCGCCCCCTTATGCTGACTGGTTGGAGTTTCCCTGGTTGGTAAGGTGGGTTTGTTGGCTACCCCTGGTTGGTGATCGTTCCGGTAGCCTTACTCGGCAGTCACGTTGGAAGTGTCCTGTCCGTCCGCAGCGGTAGCATGCCCCTCTGGTGCCAGTTCTTTGTGACCGGTCTAATATTTTGTTCAGGCCAGCCAGTAGCGCTTGAAGTGGTGACTCTGACTCTTCCTGGTTGAAGGAAACTGCTCGGACCCTCGGCTTGGACATGTTCATGACGGCCTCTACTTCCAAAGCCCGAAGTAGAGCTTCATTACTCTTCTTAACGCCACTCAGTCTTAAATTTCTTTGAACTTCCACATCTCTGATGCCGTTTATGAAACTCTGTGTGGCCAACTGGTCTTTCGTTTCCTCTAGCAGGTCTGGATAGGACAAATGAACTAACCGTCTATTCTCTGCTTCGAATTCTTGAAGACTTTCACCGGATTTTTGCGTTTTTCCACTCAGTTGGACTTGGTATACCTGGCTCAAGGATTGATTGTCGTATCGTTTGTCTAGGATGGCGATGATCTTGTCGAAATTGCCTTGTTCATCGACTGGAATGCTTTGGAGGAGTTCTAGGGCCGGACCTCTTAACGAAATTACCAGAGAAGTAGATTTTTCTTGATTATCCCATCCATTAGCTGTAGCCACGGCCTCAAATTGCCGTTTATACATGGGCCAAGATGAACTGCCGTCGAATGTGGGTGGTTTACTAAAGGAACCTTTGGTACTCACGGTGTGCTGGTATTTTCCTCGCTGTAAGTCCTGTTGCATTTTTTTGATTTCTGTTTCTACCTTGTTTTGGATGGCACTGATTTTATGTTGTACTTCACTTACTTCACTTTGTACCGTGTTTTTAATGGAACTGATTTCAAATTTCACCTGGCTCTGGATGGAATCGATGTCATCTACTTTGATTTCAAGAGTCTCCACATTACTTTTTAGGGTCTTTATGTCGTCGTTTATTTCTTTTATGTCTGATTCAACTATTTGCATTCTTTCATTAACTGTTTCATTAACTTGTGATACTATTTGCATTAGTTGTTCAAATTGCAATTGTCTTTTTTCTTCCGTTTTGCCTTGTTTTTCTTCAAATTTCTTAAATTCATTTTGTCGTTTTAATTTAGTTTGATCTTGTTTTTCTTGTCTCTGTTCATCTAATAATTTAAATTTCGAGAACAATCCTTCAATTAAATTATGTTGTTTTTCTTCCATCGTGGAAACAAGATTTTCTAAATCTATTTTACGTTTTTCATCAATATTAGTGACAAGATTTCCTAATTCAACTTTAAGTTTATCATCAAAAGATTTCACAAACCTTTGTTGAATTTCTTCTTGATGTTGTTTCTCCTTCTTGTCACGTTTTTCTAGAATCTGTGCTATTTTTTCGTCTAGTCCCTCCGTAACCTGTTTGATCATTTTTCTGGTAGTTTCGTCGGTTTTTTCCATACTTCGAGTTTCCATGAATCAAATTACGATTTTAACTGACTTAATCCTTCACTTCTAACACCAAATTGCAATATACTTCGTGGGTTCAGTTTAAAAATTATAACAACTAATATTCACTGTCACTTTTCTAGAACTTTATTTACATTCAAACAGCTGATTCAAAAATACAATAACAATCCCATATAAGCTAGTCGTCGCGGTATCACTGCCTGGCGATCGTGCCGTGCTTCTTTTATATCACCAGCGTAGAATTCTCCAGTAGAAATCCTCATCGCTCCTTCCGCTGCCGAGTCTTTTCGAGAATCGCATTTTTTTATCGTAAAGCGTTTGTTGTCGTGCTGAATGACACAGGGTCGGCTTTGGATAAATTCCGTAACAATATTATACCCTTAACCGGTCATGCGTCGCCGGTTATGGTTATTGAGTCTTATCTGGTCCAATCAGCGTCGTCGTACCTGGAGGTTGGTTGCCGGTGATGCGTAGCGGTAGAGGCCGAAGAAGAGCTCTCCAAATATTTTTAATTTGGACGCTGGGCTTGCTAATTATATTTTCGTTCGAGACTATATAGGCTGTCTCTATGAATTTTCTTTTGTACCAGTGCTCTTCCTTGTGAATTGCTCTAGCCTGGTCCCAGTTGATATTATGGTGTTCGGTCCATGCGTGATTAGCTAGCCCAGACTTCGTTACCTCTGCCCTTTGAGTAGCGGTGTTCCTTAATCCTGGTGTCCAGCGGTCGCTTTGCTCTCCAATGTACAGATCGCCACATTCACACGGTATGCTGTATATACAGTTATTTGGTATTGCTGGTGCGTCGGGCCTCGTTCTTGTTATCATGCTCCTCAAGGTGTCGTTGCTTTTGAAGATCATTCTGATTCCATAGCTGTGTGCAATTCTTCTAAGTTTCTCCGATAAGGCTTTAGTATACGGTAATAGTAGAGTTGCTACCGTGGGGTCCTCTTCCTGCCTAGGTGGTTTGTCCAGCTCTTCAAACGCCTTGGTAATGATCGTTTCCGGATATCCATTCGCCAAAAGGTCTTCTTTAAGTTTGACTTGTTCTTCTTTGACGGCTTCTGGTGTGCTGCAGATATTTGTGGCTCTATGGATTAGTATTTTGATGATGCCAGTTTTCGTTGCTGATGGGTGGTTGGAACTGTAGTGAAGGTATAATCCTGTATGCGTAGCCTTCCTGTAGACTGGATTCCGGTCCTAGTCCTTTGACACTTTACATCAAGGAATGGTAGGCACCCACTCTCTTCCATCTCCATGGCGAATCTAATGGCTGGTTGGGATTGGTTCAGGTGCTCCAGGAATGCCTGTAGTTCTGTCTCTCCATGTTGCCAAATAATAAAGGTGTCATCGACATACCTCAACCATAGCTTAGGCTGCTTCTCGAAACTCCTCAGTGCATGTTCTTCGAACCATTCCATATAGATGTTGGCGATGGTTGGTGATAACGGGGAACCCATAGGCAATCCATCTTCTTGCATGAAGAACCGGTTCTTCTCCTGAAAGTAGCAGTTCTTGAGGCAACATTCAAGCAAGTCCATGATTGATCCAAAGGTTGGATGATTGGTAGAAGGAATTTCGATAGTGCTGCTGTTGGTGAGTTGCGCGAACTTGTAATCAGTCTGAGCGGTACTCCAGCCTTTTGTATCTTGGATAGTCCATAAAGTTGTGGTGGTTTGCTGTGATGTGGCGTCAATTTTCGCCTTGTCTCGGGTAGAATGTATTCAGCATGATCTCTGAGAGTGTTATAAGTTTTCCGTTCTATTTTCGCTGTTGAATCAGTAGGCAATGACTTGTATTTTCCCTTCGACAGTATTTCGTCGATTTTCTTGTTGTATTCCGTTCTGTCCATCAGGATGGTGGCATTTCCTTTGTCAGCTGGTAGAATGATGATAGATTTGTCATCTTTGAGTGTTTTTATGATTCTCCTTTCGGATTCTTTGATGTTTTGTTTAATGTGTTGTGTTTTCTCAATTGCGGTTCTGACTTTTCATCGGAATTCCTCCAGTTGCGGTGTATCTTTGCTGCCCATTGTTGACTCCACGGAACTGATGATATCTAGTACTGGCATCTTTTTTGGAGCTACAGCGTAGCTTAGCCCCTTAGAAAGCAATGTTTCCTCGACTGCTGATCATACCAAATGGTTTCAAACTGAAGTCGTCAATCCCAGGGAAAAAAGCGCCAGAAGATAATTGACAAGGTCAGCCATGCTTTAGTGAGGTCAGAAATCAGCTATCATCGTTGGAAGAAATCTCAACTCCTGCAGGACGGAGAAGAAAGGTTTCAAGAGATCAGAAGATGCACACACGAGGAGGACCACATGCCGATTTTTGCTTCGAATCAAAACCACTGTGACAACATCTGACGAATCGACCAAAAGGTGCACAATGAGAAACTTAACAAACTTACCAACAGAAAAAGAGTGGTGAACTTGTCATCCAGAATTCTCACAGCAGCCGAGGAAACATTGCTTTCTAAGGGGCTAAACTATGCTGTAGCTCCAAGAAGATGCCAGTACTAGATATAATCAGTTCCGTGGAGTCAGCAATAGGCAGCAAAAATACACCGCAACTGGAAGAATTTCGATGGAAAGTCAGAACCGCAATTGAGAAAACACAACACATTAAAACAAAACATCAACGAATCCGAAAGGAGAATCATAAAAACACTCAAAGACGACAAATATATCATCATTCTACCAGCTGACAAAGGAAATGCCACCATCCTGATGGACAGAACGGAATACAACAAGAAAATCGACGAAGTACTGTCGAAGGGAAAATACAAGCCACTGCCTACTGATCCAACAGCCAAAATAGAACGGAAAACTTACAACACTCTCAGAGATCATGCTGAATACATTCTACCCGAGACAAGGAGAAAATTGACGCCACATCACAGCAAACCACCACATCTTTATGGACTACTCAAGATACACAAGGCTGGAGTACCTCTCAGACCGGTTACAAGTTCCCGCAACTCACCAACAGCAGCACTATAGAAATTCCTCCTACCAATCATCCAACCTGTGGAGGGCAAAACATCATCGCACGTCAAGGACTCAAAGCACTTTGTCGAAATCATCAGATCCATGGAACTTGGGCCAGAACATCGCTTAGTAAATTTCGACGTTGAAAACCTTTTCAAGAACGTACCACTAGACGAATCCCTCAACATAGTGAGAAAAAAACTTACTGAAGACGAAACCCTGATGGAGAGGACGGAGCTGCCAATAGACTCAATCATGGACTTGCTTGAATGTTTCCTCAAGAACTGCTACTTTCAGGAGAAGGACCGGTTCTTCAGGCAAGAAGATGGATTGCCTATGGGTTCCCCGATATCACCAACCATCGCCAACATCTACATGGAATGGTTCGAAGAACATGCACTGAGGAGTTTCGAGAAGCAGCCTAAGCTATGGTTGAGTTATGTCGATGACACTTTTATTATTTGGCAACATGGAGAGAAAGAACTACAGGCATTCCTGGAGCACCTGAACCAATCCCAACCATCCATTAGATTCACCATGGAGATGGAAGAGACTGGGTGCCTACCATTCCTTGAGGTAAAGAGTCAAAGGACTAGGACCGGAATCCAAACAACAGTATACAGGAAGGCTACGCATACAGGATTATCCCTTTACTACAGTTCCAACCACCCATCAGCAACGAAACCTGGCATCATCAAATCACTAATCCATAGAGCCAAAAATATCTGCAGTACACCAGAAGCCCTCAAAGAAGAACAAGTAAAACTTAGAGAAGACCTTTTGGCGAATGGATATCCGGAAACGATCATTACCAAGGCGTTTGAAGAGCTGTACAAACCACCTAAGCAGGAAGAAGACCCCACGGTAGCAACTCTACTATTACCGTATACTAAAGTCGGAGATAGTTAGAAGAATTGCACACAGCTATGGAATCAGAATGATCTTCAAAAGCAACGACACCTTGAGAAGCATGACAACAAGAACGAGGCTTGACGCACCAGCAATACCAAGTAACTGTATATACAGCATACCGTGTGAATGTGGCAATCTGTACATTGGAGAGACAAAGCGACCGCTGGACACCAGGATCAAGCACAGCTACTCAAAGGGCAGAGGTAACGAAGTCTGGGTTAGCTAATCACGCATGGACCGAACACCATAATATCAACTGGAACCAGGCTAGAGCAATTCACAAGGAAGAGCACTGGTACAAATGAAAATTCATAGAGACAGCCTATATAATCTCGAACGAAAATATAATTAGCGAGCCCAGCGTCCAAATTAAAAATATTTGGAGAGCTCTTCTTCGGCCTCTGCCGCTACGCATCACCTGCAATAAGACGATGGAAACCCAAAGAAACTTCGAGGAACAGCATCATTAATTCTCTTGATGACTACGTATGGTCCATTCCATGAGGGTGGTAACTTCAGCGACTTGCTCTTCGTCTTTTGTGAATTGCCCAAATCCGGTCGAATTTATTTTTAAATCATACCCAGTTTTCTTCTTGGCACTTGGTCGCATCCTTGCATTGGTGGCCAATTGTCTTTACCCTAATTGATCTGCATAGTCCTTAAACTTCTTATGGGATGCATCTGGTATATTAAAAACCAGGTCACACAAAAACCTTATTTCCTTTCCGAACAAAATATTAGCTGGCGTTAACCTGGTTCTGGCATCTATATGTGATTTGTGTGCGAGCAGGATCAGATATGTGCTGATCCAAATCCCGTTTGTTATTGTCGACCACTTTTTGAAAGTTGCGTCTCTAGAGTTCTGTAAAATCTCGTTACCATACCGTGTAACTCTGGGCGTAACTCTGTAGTTCTGGTTTTGATAATAAATTCGCAGACCTTACTGAATACATTTGATTAAAAAATTCTGCCTTGATCAGAGTAGGGTTCCAATGGTACCCCAGAACGGCTAGATACCTGCTCTAAGACGGTTGTTGCAGTAGTTGCTTTTTTGTTGAGAACAGTAAACACTTCGGGCCACTTGCAGAAGTAATCTACAGCAACATGAGTAGATCTGATTCTCCTCTTGATTTCTGGGAATGGTTCATGAAATCCAGAAATGTCACTGTGTCGCTTCTACAAGATGACGCTCTTTTTTGCTGAAGGACCAACTGCAATTTTGTTTCTTTCCGTCGGCACTTTTCCAAAATCTCTTTTCAAATATCCAGTTTTCTCTCAGCGAAACAATTCTGTTTTCCTTTTCAGGAAATTACTAGTGCTGTAGCTTTCTCGTTTTGATTATATGCATTGGTGGAGGCAACTGCATCTAACTGTTTCTTGTTCATAGTTCAGGAAGAATTTGCGCAAAAGGTGGGAGATTTCACATAAGAGGCTTTATTAACTACTTTATCTTGATATTTTCCTTACATTATTTGTGTTCTAAACTTCTCTACGTTAACGTTTACATTCCGAATTTTATTTTCTACTTGTCTCGTTCTCTCTTTTTGTGCTTTGTTAACTTCATTTTGCACATTATTCGTAATGCGATTAATTTCGATTTCAACAATATCAAAACACTTTTTTACTATGTCAATTTGCTTATTTACCTAATTTAATTAATTTGTTGTCAACTAGTTCGTTTACATTTTTAATTAAAAATATCATTTGGTGATATTGTTTTTGTTAAACTTTTATTTCTCGTTGCTTTTTTTCCTCCAGTATTTCTTGGTCTTTTTGCCTTTCTTGTCCAATAATTTTATTAACAGTCCTTGATCTTTTGGTGTTTTGTCCTCTAATAATTTGAATTGTTCTTGTAATTTGACATAAACCTTATTCAATATGACTTCACCATTAATTGAATGACAATTTATCATCCCACTTCTAACACCAATGGGTTACGGACTATTCCGGGTTCAGATACACTGGTCGCCCAGTTAATGAAAAGCTTTATTCAGCGGCGATAACAAATTAAGGATTTGTTAATACAATGCAGCTTATATATTCTGACGTTTATTATCCAACTAAAATTTAACTGAACGCCACCTTCAATTCACTAACTCTTCTATATATGAACATTTCGTTATATATGACTTAAAGTTCATGAATTATCCGTTGTGTTCAATGTCACCAACCGAGAATTTTCCCAGAATATCAATTACCATTTTCTGTAAATTTTCTGTATACCGTTATACATAACATTTAAAGATTTTATTAAAACTTCACAAAAGAAAAATACCCTACATCTTTACTTCGTAATTTGGTCTATTAGTCATTTGCATTAAATAAATGCCATTACCTTGTTTTCAAAATGATGTCGCGATGTCCCAGAAAATCAACCTCTCTATTACAATCAATGGGGCTGTTTACAAATAACCGTTTTCCCTTTCTCATGAATATTACATGACTTGCTTATAATTCAGTGTATTTATTGAACTGAAGTCTACATTTAAGCATACATTTAACATTAGGTTTGGTGATTACCGCAGGATAAACTAAAATTGATCTGGTCTTTATAAATGCTGATTATACATGAAGGTGAGTATAGCTCAAAAAAAAATTATTGAATATATATATAATGCCATAATAGCCAAACTAAAAATTCTATTTGTGTCAACTACGTAATAGTGCCAAGCTCTGTACTTTATAATTGTTCTTCTGCGTGTAAAGTAAAAGAAATCTAAATTCATGAAGATAGACCACTTATTATTAAAACTAGCTGTCGCCCAGTGGTCGAACTCTTCGTGGGCTACTCTATAAATCATTTCCGTTTCTAACATTTTTTTATCATCATCCTGTATATCTATAATTCCTCTCACCCTATATTTCATCTTCCCTATATATACAACTGCTTATGGATTACGAAATGTTACATTTCCATTTCCGCCACCCTGTATATGCATCTCTGTATAATATTCTTTGCACCACCCTGTATAACCGTAATTCTACTGCACCTTCTATTCCAAGAACCCTGTAAATTCAACCGCTAATGGGCTTCCCTATATAATTATTTTATTAGTTATAATTGCACTCGACTCTGTATTTTAAACACCCTATATATGCAACTGCTTATGTGCCACCCACGAAAAAAATTATTTTGAACATATCTGGAATCGCCCTGTATAACTATAATATACAACGATTACTTTACCACTAAACAATAACAACTCTTGCATGCCACTTCCAGTAGTACATGCTCTAAGTATAAACAGCATTGGTCCCTCTATATATAGTTACTCAATGGTTTGAGTCTGGCGGTGGCGGCACGCGGCACACTCAGTTGTTTGGCGTTGACATTATGACGTAAACAAGGAATTTTTATTATATTTTATTTAATGAATGAAACATTATTATAAATTAAATTAATAAAATTTCGTATTGGTCCTAACTATTGTTATTGCAGCCTATTTTTTTAACAACACAACTTTTAGATAGTGCTGCCTAAAAAAGTTCGCACGAAACATTTGAAATACTGGAAAATTAGGGATAACAAATGAGTTGGTGTAAATGGGAACAAATAAGATCAGTATGATAAATTAAAAGGATCATATATAATACTAATGCTACTGGAAATCCTGTGGAGCTCTTGGTTTATAACAGAAACAACATAACATTTTTCAACCTATCACCAAATGGTATTGCGGTTAGGGTAAAAAGTTTTGTGATATCTTAGTAATACTACTGTGGCGTTGGAAGCAGCAAAAAGGTGTCCTCAGCACTAATCTAATACCAGTTTATACAGATTATGTCAAACGAAATTAGGAAAGTGTATTGTATTGTATCACTGATTTAAAAAAAATCTATTATATAAAATATTTATTAATAGTTGTTTTATCTGTATACGCACATAAATTTTGTGTTTCTGAAAACTTGTAACTTAATATTTAGTTAGTTAGTTAATGGCAATCAAAATTGCTTTTAGGGCCGGTATATTCACCTACTTGTAAAGTGTCAAATAACCATTGTCAGTTAAATTTACAGGCAAGATTATTTTTTATTGAGTGCATTCATGAAAATGTTAGTTTGAAGTTGGTATACAATGTAACTCGTTCCTCGAAGTTTCCTTGGACTTCTATCGTCTTGAAGTGGTTGATCTCACAACGTTTCAATAGCTGTGTATCTGCTATCGTCATCAGGTGAATGATAGGAAATTCAGAGTATCCGTTGTATTTATATTATACCCTTAACCGGTCATGCGTCGCAGGTCATGGTCATTGGGTCTTATCTGGTCCAATCAGCGTCGTCGTCCCTGGAGGTTGGTTGCCGGTGATGCGGAGCGGCAGAGGCCGAAGAAGAGCTCTCCAAATATTTTTAATTTGGACGCTGGGCTCGCTAATTATATTTTCGTTCGAGATTATATAGGCTGAATTCACAAGGAGGAGCACTGGTACAAAAGAAAATTCATAGAGACAGGCAGATTATATAGGCTATCTCTATGAATTTTCTTTTGTACCAGTGCTCCTCCTTGTGAATTCAGCCTATATAATCTCGAACGAAAATATAATTAGCGAGCCCAGCGTCCAAATTAAAAATATTTGGAGAGCTCTTCTTCGGCCTCTGCCGCTCCGCATCACCGGCAACCAACCTCCAGGGACGACGACGCTGATTGGACCAGATAAGACCCAATGACCATGACCTGCGACGCATGACCGGTTAAGGGTATAATATAAATACAACGGATACTCTGAATTTCCTATCATTCACCTGATGACGATAGCAGATACACAGCTATTGAAACGTTGTGAGATCAACCACTTCAAGACGATGGAAGTCCAAGGAAACTTCGAGGATATTCATGAAAAATTCTGTCAGGTATTTAGGTAAGTAATTGAAAGACTCGAACTTTTTTTTCTGTGGCGTATTTAGAATTAATAAATGCAAATTTTAGAAAAAAAGAAATTTATTTCATTTTTTTGTTGGTTTTATGGTCATTTCTGCAGAGAAAAGGCTATTAATTTGACATAGGATAAATCTATATATAAATAGGCAAAGACAAAACGGTTTGGTACCAATTTTTCCGCTGTCCCTCAACCGATTTTCTTTATTTTGTTTGGTAGCTATTGACGACCTTCTGTTCAGAATGCGTAATTTTTTTTTATAATATTGCTTCATTCATTAAACAAAATGAAAAAATCATAATTTATGTCCACACTGTCAATGCCAAACAGTGCCGCCAAATTGCTTGGAGAAAAAATCCTAAAATGGATTGACTCGAAAAACAAACAAACAAACTAAATTAAACAAAATAAAAACATTTTGATCGGTTCTGAAAGTTATTCTACATTATCACGCTATTCAGATCTCAGGTATAAAACTTTATATTATATGATAATAACCATTTATTTGGTACTCGCAGGTTTGAAACTTTCACTTCTTTCTCAATATGGTTGGTCAAATAAAATTGTGTGGCAACTGATCAATGTGTTTCCGATAATATTTTATTATTTTAACATTATGCCCTTAATTGAGATTGTTTCTATTTTAAATGCTAATACATTCATACAATTTAACTAAGCTTAAAAAGCCCATGATGTGAATACAAGTAGTGAGATTTAAGATAAAAATTCAGTATGACATATCATAAGATTGTTAGCCGTTAGGTTAATGTACCTTTTCAATTGAATGTAAAAATTATCAATGTATTACTTGAAAAATTTTAATTTCAATACACACAAAAGATGTCAACATAAAAAGTATTATTTAACGTAAATTAACAGTAGGTGCATTTCTTGACATATTTGATGTAATACAGAAATAGTCGTCGCTAACTTTGTGTGCTAAATTGAAATTATTGCTATTATGCATACATTGCAGTTTAAGGTGTACTAATGTGCAAGTACTTATGTATCGTAGTTATCTTCATAGTTAGTAATGAGTTGATTTCTTGCATTTTCTTCGTAGAAATAGAAATATTAATTGTGAAATATCTGAATAACCGTAAAGCATTTTGGAAAAACTAAAGTTTAAAAATATTATATTTAATATTAATTTATTATTTGATATACCATTCCTGCAAAATCGTGCCTCTTAATATACGGTGAATGAGTTTTACCTAAAATGAACATATTTAGATTTTAAATATTTGTATTTTATTTCCTTGAGTTTTTTTTTTCATATATTTTCTAATGATTCAAATCAAGGCTTTTTATACGCTCTTGATTTTAATTTACATTTTGAACTCTCAAAATGTATTTGTATTTGTAATTTATTTAATAATATTAAGATGGCATGAAAATTTGTATAAATTCTTTTTAAGAGAGCGTTATTTGATTTTGCTTATTGAATATGCCTTATCGTCGTACATGTACATTAACTGTAAGACAACAAACGAACGCTAGTGGAAATAATTATAATTAGATGCTGTTTTCAAATTACTGCATAACTGCGCACAGTGCAGTATGGCATAATATGCACAAGAAATAACTGTGCCCTCGGATGTTTTATGTAATTTACCAAGTTAACATAAAACTTTATCATAAAACCTGAAGAATGTTCCAATTAATACCCGACAATTGCGGCAATATGTGGCCCAAAGTCACTTTGTGCTCTGGTAATTGGAAAACTACCATAGACCATATTTTGATCAAAAATGTTCATAATGTTGAAACATATTGCGTATAAAATATTAACGCCGCATAAGGATATTGTCAATAATTTTTATTCAAAAGTTATAACTAAAATTCTTATTAGAAACTCATATAATTCAATGTAATTGCTGACAAAGTTGTCCTGTAAGTACCGCTTACATAGCCTTGAATTTTGGCTAAGTGTGACTTCTAATAGTTATTTAGAATCAACTTTCATACATACCTCTTAATAAGCTTTTGTTAGTCTGAGATGAATGTATAGATGTCAGGCTCAAGGACATTCCACAAACGATTCTTTGATCAATATTAACAAATTTCGAATAAAACCAGACTACTTGTGACGTATCACAGTGTCTTTGCCCTGCCAACGATTTGTTGTGACTCTGTGTCTGTTAACAGTTTAAGAGTTTTTTGCTTTTGTTACATATAATTAATGTGATATTTATAACTACATAATTAGAATTGTTAATGATGGTTTCCGCATATCCATTCGCTAAAAGGTCTTCCCTAAGTTTCACTTGTTCTACTTTGAGGACTTCTAGTGTGCTGCAGATATTTTTGGCTCTATGGATTAGTGTTTTGATGATACCAGTTTTCGTTGCTGATGGATGGTTAGATATAATCCTGTATGTGTAGCCTTCCTGTAGACTGTTGTTTGGATTCCGGTCCTAGTCTTTTGAGACCTTACATCAAGGTCACTCTCTTCCATCTCCATGGTGAATCTAATGGATGGATGGTTGAATTTCTTCTTGATGTTGTTTCTCCTTCTTGTCACGTTTTTCTAGAATCTGGCCTATTTTTTCGTCTAGTCCCTCTGTAACCTGCTTGACTATTTCTTTAGTAGTTTCGTCCATTTTTTCCATGCTACGGGTTTCCATATACCAAATTACGATTTTAACTGCACTTAATCCCACTTCTGACACCAAGTTTTGTTATATAGTCCATGGGTTCCATTTAAAATTATACAACTAATATTCACTTTTCTAGAACTATTATTTACATCGAATAGATACAACAGCTGTTCAAATATCACAACAACAATTTTACATATAAGCTCTTCGCCCCACTAAATGACTTGCGATCGTGAGTTGCTTCCTTTTTAAAACCAGCATAGAAAATTCTCGTAAAATCTATTATCAATCCTACAGCTGCCGAGTCATTTCGAGAACCATTTTTTCCTCACAGCGATCGGTGTCGTACTGAAATGAAACAGGGTAGTCTTTGGTAAATTTCGTAACACTATCTTAACCATTCGGCAGTCGAATCCTGAATGAATGTCGGGAAATTTCTTTCATGTGTTCTCGAAGATTCGAGCATATTGCGTGAATGTCTCTTAGACGCAGCCGCCGGCCTCGGGTCTACAGACCAACATTTCGAGTTCCACGAAATATCGGAAGAATGCCGATTGCACCAGATATTGGATGAATTTGCGTCACATTACCCCTTCCTTGCAGGACTCTCCATTTCGACAACGGTAAGTTTGGTGGAAGTTACAGTCAACGATCTTCGAATCTGGGTTGCTAATATTGAGACAGCATACAAGGATGTCGATGCCACTGAATCGAAAGATAGTTTCCATCATACTTCTCACCACCCTCCAATTCAGTCCATCCAACCCACAGGCTATCTTTGGGACTGCCAATTTCATCAGGTTCTTCTCCATCATCACAGTCCTCAATGCTAACAGAGTCTTCCAAAGATCGCTATATGTTGGCTTGCTCTGCGAGAATGTGTTCGTTACCAAATAGAAGATGTCTCTGCTACCCAGTGGTTCTTTATCTTCGAAATGAATGACCTCCCCTACCACTGGATCTGGCTTCCTGAGCTTCTGGAACTGGCCGCACTTCTTGGCAAGCACCTTGGTTATTCCTTTGGACATCCGGGGATCTCGAGCCACACAATGAGCCAGGGCATATTCTATGGGCACCTCAAATAGGTCTCGGGACACCCCTCTCATGACGTCGTGCTGCACTTTCTGCCTATCCGAGTACAGTGCCATAAACTGTTCGAAGGTCATGCGATCATCAGGTGGTTGGATGCTGCTGACTTGGGGCTTGCTTAACTTCGCCGTCATGACTTCCACCATAAAGGGCTAACCTGTTGAAATGTACCACCTTTGGTTTTCCTCGAAGTAACTTCCTTATTCTGTAAACAACATCGTTGATTTTCTTTACGATTTCGCACGGCCCGTCCCAAGGTCTTTGTAGCTTGGGTGAATACCCATGACGACGCTGTGGATTAGACAACAACACAAGATTCTCAATTTGGAATTCCTCGATATTTAACCGGACACGTTGGTGGATGTCGTTCATCTTTTGACGTAATAAATAAATTACAGTAAACTAATACTGGCCTTGGTCTGACCCCTGGACCGGTGCACAGACGAATGATATGCCATTAGAAACAGGTAAAGATACTGGTCCCAGTCTCTTTTGTGGTCAGAGACTACCTTTGACAAATGGCAGTTAATCGTCATATTCATCCGTTCGACCATTCTATCGAATTGCGGGTTTAATGCTGTCGTCCGTGTTTTATTGATCTTCAAGAGCTTGCAGATGTCTTAGAAAAGAGTAGACTCGAAATTTATACCTTGCTCTGAGTGCATCTCCAAGGGAACACCAAAACGGCTTATCCATTCTTTGACAAGGACATCAGCAACTCTCAAGGCTTCTTGATTCGGCAAAGCATAAGCTTCTGCCCATTTACAGAAATAGTTCATCACCACCACAATGTACTTATTTTTGGAGTCAGACCCTGGAAAGAAACCTGCAACATCACTGGCTACTCTTTCAAGTGGACTGCCCACATTATATTGCCCCATGGGGGCTTTTGCTCGTTTCTGAGGCCCGTTACTTGCTGCACAAACCGTACATTTCAGGCACCAATTCTTAACATCTACTTGGCAGTTTACCCAATAGAAGCGTTCTCTCAACTTTATGGTGGGAGAGAAACGGGAAATCTCCTGCCACATAGGTGTGCCGGCTTCTCCCTTCCACCGGATATCTTCTTTTAACTCCGGATCTAATTTCTGGTCTTCCTGGAACTCCTCAGATTGCCAGTGGTCATCGACGGCAGTAGTTCTGCAGAGGACAGCCCCTTTTTCTTCAGCTCGCTGACAATGTTTACAATCACCAGGGCATGGTCTTCTCTATAAGGCATTCTTATGGCTTGTCCCAGGGCGATGTTCAGTCTAGAAATTGAATTCTTGCAAACGTTCAATTCACCTTGCCACTTGTCCTTCGAGGTTTTTAAACTGCAGGAGACACTTCAGTGCTGCGTGATCAGCCCTCAGGAGGAATCTTTTACCATAGGTACTTGTAGAAACGTTCCACTCCCCTTACCACCGCCAAGAGTTCTCTCCGAGTAACGCAGTAATTCCGTTCTGGCTTGCTCAAGGTCTTGCTGAAATAGCTGATGAATATCTCCTGATCCTCCTGACCATTGCTTGCGTCGGTATCCAAGACGAAGTTCCCATCTGGCAAAGGATAACTTAAAATGGGGCACTGTTCAATGTACTTTTCAGTTTCTCGAATGGTCGGTGGCATTCCTCGGCCCACTGTTACCGCACCTTCCCCTCTATGAGTCTAGTAAGTGGCTTAGCGATATTGGCAAATCCTGCAACATACCGACGATAGTACGTGCATACGTACCCCAGGAAACTTTTTAACTGATGGTTAACTTTAGGTATCGGCCATTCCTGGACAGATTTGGTTTTCTGTTTTTCAACAGCTACTCCCTCTGCGGAAACCACATGTCCAATATAATGCACAGCTGACACTTCTTCTGGCTTAATTGTAGTCCGGAACTTCGAAGTCGCCGAAACCCTCCTCTGGCCTCTTCACGGGATCTTCAAACGATATTCCAATCACGCTAATGTCGTCAAGATACACCAGGCTTTTTTTTTCCATGACAGCCCTTTTAACACTGTTTCCATCAATCTTTCAAACGTTGCTGGAGCATTACACAATCCAAACGGTATCACCATGAATTGATAAAGTCCTGAGCAGATGGTAAAAGCAGTCTTTTCCCGGTCTTCCTTAGCTAGTTCCACCTGCCAATAACCTCTCTTCAAGTCCAGGGTGGAAAACATCTTCGATCCAGCCAACGTTTCTAGGGTATCGTCTATTCTTGGTAGAAGATTTAGTTGCAGATAGTCCACGCAAAATCGGGTCGAACCATCTTTATTTTTAACCAAGACAACTGGAGAAGCCCAAGGGCTATTGGATGGTTCAATAACTCCATTTCGCGGACTATCCTGTCGGCTTCTTCTCTTTTAGCTAGGGGTAGTCTTCTCACCGACTGGCGAATGGGTTGAGGGTCCCCGGTATTTATTTTATGTTTCACCAGATCGGTTCGTCCTTTTTTTTCCGTTCCCTACATCGAGGTACCCTGGTAGTTTCTAACGATGTCCCTCAATTTTGCTTTCTGGTTTGGTTTTAAATTCTTGGAGTTTTTTCAGCTCTTCAGATAGTTTACCTGCAGGTATTTTTCGCAGCCGCGAATTCCAGAGCTCGAGCCACTGCATCCACTAATTGCGTGGGTCGAGCTATTGTCTAAAAGGCTTGCACTGCTAACCTTTCAATTACGTTTTCCGGTGTGGCTGGATAGGCAAGGCGAACTAGACAGTGATAAACGTGCTCCAAATGGGTTTGTCCATACCTCAGTTCTAAATGTTTAAACAGTTCGTAGTCTTCTTGCTCAGAGGCATTAAAAGTTTGCAAAATATCTGTAGCATAACCTCTTAAGGCGAGGGTTAGTGCTAATGCCTTCTCCTCTGCCGACCATCAGTTTAACTTTGCCGAATTTTTGTGTAACTTCTGATGCTTATCTTTCAAAAAAGTAATTTGTCTTCTAGGGTTTTAGAATTTTCTAACAGTTTGTCTTCTAGGGCTTTAGAATTTTCTTGTAATTTTTCTACTATTTTTTTTTTCTTTTAGGGTTTGCGAATTTCCTTTTTGATTTCTGTAGCTTATCTTCTAAAGTCTGAATTTTCTAGCAATTTATCTTCTAGGGTTTTAGAATGTAATGTTTGTAGCTTATTTCCTAAATTTTCTTCCATTTTTTAAATAACTTACTCATATCCCCATTACCAGAAACTTCAAACCAATAATATTGGTTTGTTACCTTCATTTATTAGGGCATCTCGTAGCCGTTGCATTAATTCACTTTTCTTCCCACTAATTTCTAAATCTCTTTACTCCATAATTGATCTTTTAATCCAGAAATTCTTTTAAAATGTATTTATTCATACTCTGTGTGTATCCAACAAAACAAAGGTTATGCATGCCTTGTATGGCTACGACAACCTATACTAACATTGGTCATTTTAAGCTACCCATTCGAAATCTCTCAAGATCTTTGTAATTCTTAATTTGCTAGATTTTTAAACAAAAGTGTAAACAGACATTTATGAAGATAAGTATAATATTGTATTGTAATGTTTTTATTTTCACACACAGGTTCAGTTCAGTATTATGGATTTATTTATATACAAAGTCCAACTCACTATAATTTATTTCCACTACTTTAACACAATGTATATCCACAAAACTATTTACAATTTATCTTAACTATACGGCAGTCGAATACTGAATGAATATCGGGAAATTTCTTTTATGTGTTCTCGAAAATTCGAGAAAATTGCGTGAATGTCTGTTAGAGCCAGCCGCCGGCTGACGAAATATCGGCTAAATGCCGATTGCACCAGATCTCGGATGAATGGCGATTGTACCAGATATTGGATGAATTCCCATCACAATAGGTAAATAATGGTTGAAGGTAAACGATTTTCTCTGTTTATATTTTAAATTTAAGCTTCTCCCAATAAGTCTGAAATATTTTACTAAAAAATTAAGTTAAAAGTGCTGTTTTATATATTTTTTAAAACCATAGTTTTTGTTGTAATTCGTTCTATATTTAATTGCATATTCCCTAATTTTCAGCATTTTTCTACTTTAGTGATCCAAACTATCAAATCTTAATAATAAGTTTTTAAATAGGAATTAGATTGCTGCTTAAGTATCTGCTAAGGTTTTCTCTAATGTATATTTGAAAATGAAGCCAGTATAAAACCAAAATTCACTCTATAATATTTTTAGTTCCTATATCTAACCAAAGAGACAGCAGTGTCAAAGAGACTTCTCTGGAGATGAATCCAATCCATATATGTTGCCACTATTATTTTTCAATCTTACAAGAAGCAATCGATTGAAATGCTACCTTAGGCCCTAAAAGTTGCAATGCACGAACTCAATCGACAAAATACTACGAAGCATATTAGGAAGAGCACCCAAGGATGCGGATAAGAAGTATCAAAGGAACATCTCCAAGGAAAAGTAAATTCAGTCACAAAAGGAGTTATAAAAGCAGCTGTTAGAATCATAGTGCAGGAAATCGTGTCGATTATATTGTTTCGCATTTTTTGAAACTAAGCCGTGTCCCACGTAAACGCGATATGCGAGTTGCGGGCGGTGCGTTGCTTCAAAATAGCAACTGTTAACTATCAAACACATAAAAAGATTTCAATTTGTCCTTACTGGAAAATGAATTCCTGCGATTGTAGCGATTTTGAGTTGTCGCATCGTTAATTTGATATGTTTTAGCCTTTAGTTGCAGTTTAATTCTCATCTTGACGTATCGCACCGCCCGCAACGCGCAAATCGCGTTTACGTGGGACACGGCCTAAGGGATTAAAATTTTTCGTAACTGTAACGATTTGACCGATCGTTCACGAAATGAAAGTTTGTTTTGCAAAAATTCTAAAATTTAAATAGGCGGGAAAAAATTATACGATTGTTTGTTTTTCCATCTAAGCGAATATACTAATACTATGGATCCTGCTTTGGTGCAGGACATATGGTTATAAAATCAAATATTTTAGTGTAGTCCGTCCTCTCATTACGATCTGACACTGCGCGCAAATATTTGGATTGAACCTACTATGAACAGAGTGCATATCCAAAAGTGTCAAGATTCTAAAAAAGCACCAAAATCTTATATACTAACCATAAAATTTACAATAACGATTTCTGTCTGGATGTCACCTCCCTATAACGGACCAAAGTTGAATTTATATCGCCTTCAGGAATTCTTATCCAGATCGGAAATCGAACACTCCTTATAAACAATGATATATTTCTCTTTCAACCTCTATAGAAAGTTAGGTTTTTCGGTGTTCCGATTTGGTCGACAATATACCGATAAATGTCTGGTTGCAATGTACGCCGTTTATGTAATTTCAAAATCATACATCTCAAGATATTAGCACCAGGTCATTTTGAAGTGTATTGCGGTTTCATGCACATTAGAACAGAACTTGGAAGAGTTGGGAAAGTAATTTTGACTGGGTGATTTGAAAATAATCGCCCGAAATTTTGAGGAGGAACGGAGTAAAGCCTACAAAATCTATGAAATTCAAATCATACGTTGTTGTTTGGATGAATTCCCCAATTGTAAATGATAAAAGTGCTGAAATAATGAAGAGGAACAATGTAATTACTTTCATTAATTTACACTTGTGTCTTTAGAATAATCCTAATCTCAAGAGTTCAATGCTTTTTTCTGCGCTACTCATAGAAAATAAAATTACTTAGTTAGTTTTAGTATCCTGTTTGATACAAAGCCGTAAACACTTTGGTATATGTTTAAGATTGTTTTATAAGCTAATTAAAAACATTAATAAATCAATTTTAACAATGCTGAATGATTGTTTCTCTTACTTTTAAATATTACATTTTATGAGGTACCAAATATTTTCCGCATTTCAGTTCAGATTTTCCATTCCATCGGCGCCCACCTTTTTAAAATACACTAATGCAAACAAACGTAGAGTACAACTGACGATTTTACGCTCAACTAATTTTGTAGATCATCTAAATCCGGTGCGGCGTTTAATTGCCTATGCTACTATTGTTTAGAGGACCCGAAAGTAAAAGAAAAGGAAAATAAATGTGCGGTCCGGATGAGGCTTACTCCCCCAAAACCGGAAGAAGTCTCTATAATAACGGAAACGCTGTGTTGAATTAAACTGTTCCGATGTGGAGCGTCGCACGATAGGATGCCGTTCTGATGATTTTCAATGTGCCCTGGTTACAAAAAGTGGAAGTACACGGCCGACTGTACACATAAATCTCAATTGTTATCAGTTGGTATTTTGTTTTGGTTAATACTTAAAAAGTATTTTAAGCGAACGAGATTTATAATTGAATGACTGCGAAATGAAGAAAAAAACCTAAATAACTAATAATGTATATTTTTGTCAAATAATTTACAGGAATTAAATAATACATTTTAATTTGTGATTTGGAGTACTAAGAGCAGTCAAGCCCGAAAAATTTAAAACGCTAGGTTGTATTTAGGATGCACTAAATGTTGTTGATACTTAATTTTATTTCTTTATTTTATATCTAATTTCTCCAAGACTGTGTCGTAACGCTGCAACAAACTCTTACAGGTTACTTTTTCTTTTTACATTTGCAGGATGTTCTTATTATCTGTAAGTCAAAAGGTTAGAACAATTCCCAACCATTAGACTAAAAATTTCTATAATAATTTTCGAGTTGCAGAGCTGCAGTATTTCAACAAATCCTATATTTTGTACGTTTAAACTCTAATGTTTACTGAACGTGAAATGGAGGCTCACTAAGTTGGACGGTGGTTATGACAGAGTTATCAGAAAAATGTGAAAATATGAAGTAACATAAAAATGAATAATTTGACAGAATTGAACAACATACTTAATTTTTTTTTAACATTATTATGAACCATGGTAATATTGAGAATGCAATTTGGAATTTTTAAATTTAATTTGGTAAAAAAATTCGTTTAATAAATCGTAGTATCAAGACAATTTTGAAATAGGACCTAAAAACTTTTAGACGAAAACGTCACTGTCAAAACCAAAACCCACAATCTTTTAACAGTTTATTGTATACGACTAGTTTCACCCCATTATCAAGTAAAAAAAAGCTACAAATAATAATCAAAATAAGACAAACATACGTTAAGCATTATATGATAACTTACATACAGGACTAACATAGTAACATAATCTCACATGTACACTCAAGTCACAATGAATAAAATTATTAAAACTAATACACGTTAATAGTTGAAATTACAATCAGTTCTCGAAAGGTTATGTGTCAAGACGGTATGCCTTCAAATAATTCACAATTATTTTAGCCGGAATAGTATATTTTCTTTATTAAAAAATATTAAATTAAAAACCAAAGAAACTACAAATGGAAAATATTTGTTAAATTTCAGGTTAATACTGACATCTCTATTGTAATCTTAAAAGTTGTATAAACAATAACTATAGATTTACTTAGACAGTATTTAGTAATCATGTATATCGCACAGAGATGTTCTATCACTTTTTAAATTGTAATTGAATATATGGGCGCTAGGGAATAAGGGATTGTACCTTAATAATTTAGAACAACTGGAAATTTTGAGATCACACAAAAATCATAGTACTGGCATTTTGAATGCACAACTCAATCTTGATTTTTCGCCCATATATTCAATTACAATTTAAAACGTGATAGGCCATCTCTGTGCGATGTACATGATTATTAAATACTGTCTAAGTAAATCTATAGTTATTGTTTATACAACTTTTAAGATTACAATAGAGATGTCAGTATTAACCTGAAATTTAACAAAAATTTTCCATTTGTAGTTTCTTTGGTTTTTAATTTAATTTTTTTTAATCAAAAAAAATGTACTATTCCGGCTAAAATAATTGTAAATTTTCTAAAGGCATACCGTCTTGACACATAACCTTTCGAGAACTGATTGTAATTTCAACTATTAATGTGTATTAGTTTTAATAATTTTATTCATTGTGACTTGAATATATATGTGAGAATATGTTACTTTGTTAGTCCTGTATGTAAGTTATTTATAAAGATTAACGTATGTTTGTCTTATTTTGATTATTATTTGTAGCTTTTTTTACTTGATAATGTGGTGGAAGTTGTAGACCCCGAAAGTAGTCGTATATGATAAACTGTTAAAAGATTGTGGGTTTTGGGACCTTTGATTTCCTATTTTCATGATCTTTTGTATTAATTGTTGCTTAATATCAACTGTACGAAACATTGATTTCGCAGTCCTTTCCTTTCAAATCCCAATCCAGTGGATTCTTATAGCAGCTTTAAGGGGTAACGGTAGTAGAAAATCGGTCTTAGAGGTGCCGTGTTTTTTTACAAATGACATCTATATAAAAAAGCATGGTGGTCTTCATGACTGATGCCCTCTTACTGTCTCCGTAGTTTACTTCAATGTAATATATCAAGAACCTTAGCCACAGCAACGCGTGACCGGGTCTGCTGGTAGATATATGAAATTAAGAAAATAACAAAACTAAACGCAAACTAATAAACATAGAGACATCTGGGACATGAAGATCCTCATAGCTAATAAAATAATCTTGTCGACAGACAGAAAATATAGTTGTTTTCTGAAGGATAGTTATGGCATCTCTGGTTGTTATATTTTCTTTATTCTTTAATGAGTTCTCTGGAACATCAGAATTTCTTTGATCTTATTTATAACAAAATCGTACCTAGGAGCGCCACATGAATTTCCAAAGACTACTCTGTGAAATTCTTCCAATTTGAAAGAAGCTTTGTTATTTCACATGATCTTTAGAATTTTTAGTGCTACCCTGCATATACCAATTTTGCAGTAAATTCTCTTAGTTACATCAGTTTAATTGTAAAACATTAATGTAAAATTATTATTTACTAAATTTGTCATTACGATTCCGTTTAATTTTTTATTTTTCTTGTTAATTTCTGTTAAGTTATACCATTCTAAAAGGGGTCTAATTTAGACCTTGAACCGTTTGGACTCTTTGAAATGTACAGAATTTTAAGTATACGTTGTGTTATTCCCAGATAACTGAGAAAATATATAAAACCCGAAAGTATATTTCGTGTACAAAATGAGCCTTAAAATATATAATAGTAGGGGAGCCCAATCGGGGATTTGCTCGTTATTCGAAAGCTTCAGAAAATCATATAAGGAGAAACTTTCTCCTTGTAATGTACCGCTACCATATATGAACCTTTAATATAGGGGCGTGCGCTGAGGTCACCCGATCACATTAGTAAAAAGTACTTGATGCTCAGAAAAACTCGAGCAAGTCCGATTAAGACAAAGTAAGTTAACTACGTGGAGAAAAGTCTATATTTCAATAATCTGACGAATTGAGCGTGACATAAGAAAATGGTCGAATCACAATATTGTAAAAAAAACGTCACCTCGAAAAACTCGAGCGTGATTGATTTGTTTTTTATTTTGAACGAAAGCCTTTAAGGATTACAGAAAAGATATAATCTGACATTTTTAATGGAGCGATGTAGCTAAAATCATTAACAAAGTGTGGAGAGTACAACCGCTCGCTTCTGTGTATTTCCCACTCCGCGCCTCTCTTGCCTCCTCACTATTTCGTTATCTCTCACTCTCTCGCCCCGTCTGTCGCCATGATACTATCCCAGCTGATCACAAAGTGTTTTGTTTTAAAACAGTTTAGTGAATTTAGCTTCATAAATTAAGATACTTCCTTTTAATTTTGTTTTTATGTACTTAATATGAATACATGAATTACAAATATATTTATATTGCATTTATTTTTACATCAAATGTCAGATTAACAGTATTCCTCCATATATTTTTCAGATTATCATTGAGTACGACTAGCACATTAAGTTGAACATTGTGTATAAAAATCTGACGTGCTCGAGTATTTCAAGGTCATATATTTTTTTACATTTTCAAAAATCGTTCTTGACTTTTAGTCACGTCCAAATTATCAGTCATTTGTATAGAACGCTTTTTTCAGTACAATTAAAGTTTCCTCTGAATATCTGACCCGCTTGAATAATTTTTTTTTCTTTTTTTTTTCTACCCCTCCCTAATTAATCTCAGATTAATATCTCTCGGTTATCAGAAAGGTATTGCGCCTATACACTATAAATGTCTGACGCGCTCGAGTATTTCCATCTGGCTTTTTTTAACGTTTTTCAAAATTTGTACGGGGGCTCTAACCTAACTTAACCTAATCTTCATTATCCAACAGTCCCCATGAAGCTGTAGTAATGCAAATTTAGCATCCCGGGCTCCCCTACTATTATTATAGTACTTATAAATGAAGTCTAGGGAGGGATTAAGACTAACATAAACACAGAATAAAGTAAAGTAGAAAAATATCAAAGCATATTCATTTAGTCTTGTAAATAATGCAATATAAGGTGCAAGTATCCAAAATGTCAATATTATTGGATATTATCAAGCAGTATAAGAAATGAAATGTTATTTCAAATCACAGCTGTGGATTAGTAGAACATTTGAGTACAGTTGTGCATTACTCGTTATTAAACAGATAAAATATGTATTGATTTTGGAAGAGAAGAGAAAGGTAGTTAATCGTATCTCCAGGAAAACATAAGTTATCTGTGGATGTCAATACTCATTATGGAAAATATTGTAAATTCGGAAAAAAAAGATAGGCAATGAAAAATTGATTGAATTAGCATACAAAAGAGTTTATAGGTATACAGACACGTAAATATTTTGTATAAACGTAGATGTAATTTCTTTCCAAATTCTAGTTCTACCGCGCTATTTGTTTTGTTGAATAGTAAATAACATGAAGCATAACAAATAGGTGGAGATGGTGTCAGACCATAGAACACAAAAGTCTGGGCTACTATATTTAATTAAGTGAATATTTAATTAAGTTAACTAATTAATTTAAAAGGTAATATAGGTAGGAATTTTGTTTGCACTTTATTAGAAAAAATAAAATTAAAAATCTATTTTTAAATAAAAACTTCCAGATCCATATATTTACTAAAATTTAAAACCAATGGTCAGATTTATAAATTGTATTAAAAATTATTAGCCTAATTAATAAATTAAAATAAGTTGTAAAAATTAAATACTGTTATCGTACTATTAAAATAATAATAAAAATCATATATATTTATATGAAAATTAAGCTAAATTCCTCTTATACCCGACTCTGTATAAAAGACTTTCATCAACATTTTAAGCAACCTGGTGTCATGAACAAATTCCTAACGACAATAGCTTTTGTAAAGTCCTCAGCTTGCGCATCCTGTGGAAGGAGAGCAAGAGTCTTTGTACTGGGAAACTCGTTAACGCTTTTACAGCTTGTTTCAATATGTAATTTATAATATTCAAGCGTCAACTTTGATAATCTTTCATTTTACCACTATCTCTGTTGCAAATAGTGTTGGAGGTATTCACAAAAAAATACACCAAGATGATAAATGTTCAAGCTATTATGTACTGGTTTTATTTAAAATAAATATTGTGATTCTATTTGTAGCTATAAACTGGTTTGCTGATTGGTTAGTTTATAATTCTCAACTACTTTAGTTAAATAAACATTTCTTTTATAGTGAACGCACATGCGTGGCTACAAAAGATTAAAATTATACATACGGTTGTAAGCGTTAATCCTATAATTAGAAATATCTGAATATATACCGATAACTCAAACTTCTGTACAATATATTGCTTTTCAGATAATTTCTTGTAAGGATTCTCATTTGCATACAACCCAAACTTAATTAACCCAAACGTTATAGAAATAGATGAACGCAAGCACATCGTTTGCTGAAATACGAATATCATTTCCGTTGCATTAATTAGTAGCTGAAAAATCTCGCACTCAATAGGGAATCAATAGTAAGGCTAATGCTTATAGCAGTTACTTGTAGCTTGACTATGAAATATCTAAATATTATTTACTAAGGAAATTTAAATTCTTTAACATACATCCAAGATTTATTACAAAGGACTAAATTCCTCTTTCTCTGTTAAACTTTCAATTCAGACGTTCATATTCAGTAATATTTCTTTATATTTACATATCTTATAATACGGCGGAGATGATTCACGGTGGAACATATTTCTTAGTATATTCGTTGATACAGCTGTTCGTATAAATAGACCTACTATGATCTTCTGCTTTGTGAAAGACGTCTTTATGAAAATAAAATTATTCGTCATAATTTAGATATATTGATCATATATCAAGGAACTGGCTCTGGTTCCTAATAAAGATGAACATATTCAACAAATACAAAAAAAAGGTTTATAGATATTTTAATTATTATATATGTATTTATTTATTATTAATTTGAAAATTGATTTTAGAAAGAAGATGTATCGATGACAGAAATCAATCAAATCAGATCAATTCCAAGATACTATGGAAGAACTGATTTGTGAAAAAAGTACATAACGAAATGTTGGGTAAATTTGGCTTCAGAACACCTAACACCGAACCTAACCTAACAATTACCAAAGATTTACCCAAGTATGTAACATAAAAACTAGCTTCTGCTGGTACAAAAAATATTCATAAATTCACTTGGCTTAAATATCGGTGAATTGTAAGCATCATAAATTGAATACCATTAGAACAAAAGGGAGTGTGGAGTAAAACACAGACTGTTACTCATAGATGACAAATAGTCTTATAATATAATATAAAAAATGTATCGCAAGTTGGATGAAAAATTAAATAAAATAAAACTAGTCACATTAACAAGGAATTGAGAAATGCAATTCAATCAACAAGGAAAGAATAACTGGCTTCTCAAAATCCAAAAACAGCAAGAAATAATGATATGACATTTGGCGAGAGTACACACTAGATACAAAATAAACAAAAATCGTCTAGAGGTGGTAAGTAGGTATAAACCAGGATTAAGATGGAGCAAACAAAGAAAATGCTCAAAAATTAATTCACACCCTTTAGAAATTCGATCATCAGTGTTCATGAAAATAATTATGAACTTAATATCGGATCATTATCAACCTCCAACACTGCATTTAATAGAAGCAGAACCATAGAAACAAAACAATTACGAGAACTGACAAAGAATCGCAATCAATCTATCTAAAGATCCCCAATACTATTTTACGTACGTAGATCAGGTTACAGAACTATGAAAAGCATTAAAGCCAGTTGTTTATCAGGAGTACCTCCGGAATTGTTGAATTCCTGTTAGACAAAACTCATAGATTTAATGCCAATTACTTAAAAAAGATATATAAATGAGATTTCAGTCTGGACAGAATGAAAGAGAGCATAAATTTCACACAAAATTGAAGCAAAGAAATATAGATGTACATCTGTGACTCTATTATATCGAAAACCAACTTTTCAGTTCCAGGTAATGAAAGAAAAAAAAACACCATAAATTGAGAAACCCTCCTTCTATATGTAGATCTCATTTAAGCTTATGATCCCCTGCTATTAAAAGACCCAACAATTATAGAGTTCATTTGAGATCGTCGGCGGAACAATAAATGAATTGTATAAAGATAGCATATCTAAAGTTATTAACGACAAACAACTGAAGAACATTTCCCGATTACGAAGAGCCTGGATTTTGTCAGAGAAGATAATAATGACACTATACTTAAAGATCGGAGGACAACAACATGAAGCAGATTTCGAAAATGCCAACAAAATCAGTACCTCTGAAAAAAAAATGGTAACAAAGATAAATGATAGCGGTCATATTGAAAGGAATAAACTCTATCCCATAGTTGTCTACAAACATAAGTAATGGTAGAAAACTCCAGTTATATAATACTAACTTTAAAAATATTTACTTTTAGATAGATTATGATACACATATAACGGTATGCCAGCGCGCATGGGTAAATTGTTGCTCTCTGGCAAGCGAAGTCACTTTAGAATGAAAATTCGCAATAAATATATTGTATTTGTTTATTGTTTAAACATATTCATCAACTTAGGTAATACTCTTATCACGAGTAATATTTGAATTGGAAAGAGAAATAATGAAATTTGTACTTTACACGAAAATTATTATCCAGCATTAAAACCGTATTGTGCTTTAGCGCAAGTGACAATTTTATTCATGCTGCTTTATAAATTATTTCAGAAGTCAAATATTATTAAAGTAACTAAGTTGGTCTGAACAAAAATGTATTCTAAGTGAAAAAAGCCCACCTCCTTCCTTCAAATGAAACAGAAGTAGGATACTAAATCATTATTTAAAATGTACTTTAGTTAAATTTGTACATGAGTTGGTTTACGTAGTTTTTTTAACATGTTTTTTGGCAATTATCATACATTTTGTGAAATTTTAATTACAGGATCAAAACTTCCTCTTTAGTATTTATTTTATTGTTCTTTCATATATTTTAATACAAATGAATTCAAAGTTTTGCAGTTTGATTAACAGGCAAATGTTCTGGGACCCTGTATAATATATATGAACTACTAAATTTATATATCTGTAAACACACAAAAACAAAAGAAGACTATTTCTACACAAGACATCTATAAAAGAACAATGAAATTGTGTTCTACAACCTGCAGAAAATGCTTAAAATTGTTTAAATTCATTGTAAAAGTATCAGACTCATTGGATGAAAACAAACATTTCATTCCCAGGTGAAATCATGGCAAACATAAATTCAACCTAATCGTGCTTAAGTAATGGCCAAACCTATACAATATAGTATAAATAGTTTATATTACTGTACAACAATGAAAAAGAGTCGCAGGAATGATATCTGAAAGCACCAAAAAGGGTTAATGTCAACCGAAACATGTTGGATAACCGCTGATAATAATATTTTGAATGAAACGTCTAAACAACAGACACTTTAAAGCAAAAGTTCATTTTCAGAGAAAATCTGATGAAATTGTGTAAGTAAAATGAATACCTACCAAAATTTAACAAGAAGTAGTAAGAACTGAACTCGAAGATATTAGCAAAAGGCGAAACTATTTTTTGACAAGTGTTATTAAAAACGGCACAGAAGTAGTCCGTTTTTTAAATGTTGAAGTTTCAGACTGATCTAAACACCAAAGTTCGAAGGAGATGTTTCTTATCAAATAGCAAAGTCCCAGCAGAAATAACCAACTGAAATACTATAGAACCACTTCGAAATACTCGACAATATGGGAAAGGCTCAGTTTGTATATTCGTAAACCATAATTTTTAACGAAATCTAATAAACTACAAAAATATTAAGTTCAGTAATCTGGTAATTGTACTAAATTATGTTATAAGATATTTGGAGTCTATATAACCGTTTCGACACTTCAAGATGTCATGGTAATGGATATATGAAAATTTTGGAACGAATTTATAATTATGCAATAGTCCGACATTCGCCATGTTGTATTTTGCAAATACTCGTACTTTACACGTCCTTATTCAGACTGAATCGTTGAAACACGTTACCTTGGTAGTTGTAAAATTATTATCCCTTACACTTCAATTTACACTTAAATCGTAAGATAAGAGATACAGGAAACACTTGTCCCACAACGATCGGGGAATCCAAGTCTACATAACAGTTAGTTCTATGGTGATATTTATTTTATTACTCACAAACTTATCTTGAGTGTGTTCATTTGAATAACCAAAATAATGTCATCTAGAGTACAATAACTTAAAAAATATACATAAGTTACCGATGTAAAGTATCCCATACAACTGAAGGGCGTAATTAGTTTACCTGTTTTCCCAAAAAGAAGGATTTTTTTAATCTATAACCAAATTTCAATGACTATCACATGGTTTTAATTTGTTTTTGGAATTTTAGACGTCCACTTAGCTCAAACTTATCTTTTAAATGAAGAGACAGAGTTATTTATATAGGGAGGTAGGATAATAAGCGCCATATTTACGTTGACGTATTACAAGGAATATTTTGACCCAGGTTTTATCATGATTTGGTTTCACATTTATAGCAAGCGTAGTCACTGTTCTCAACAAAGAATCGGGTGATTAATTATGACAAATTTTAAGAGACTTTATAAACGGACGAACTTCTTAATTCTGTTGAATTTTTGTATATGTATTTTAAGAGATATTTGGTTCTTTGCTTGTGATCAATTTCAAAGCAACTTTTGTTGCTGAGTTGGCTCTATGTCGAGAGTGTTTTTACTTTTAGAGTCATTGTTTAGTAGTATCCCTATTCGCTTGGCGGCAGGAGAGTAAAAGACAGATGGGCATGGACGGAAATCAGGTATTGTGTTCCCTAAGGTGCCTGTCGGACACTGCCGACCAACTAACCTAGGTCGGTCTCACTAACTGTCCAGATCAGGTCATATATTGATAATAATTAAAGAGTACACCCATTTAAACAATTCAAGATTTACTTATTATTTATTAAATTGGAATATAAAAAGACATTTGGCCGCCAAATAGTCGTTTGTTTGCCGTTTGCATGTTGAATCCGACTTACATACGACTGTCAAAATTCTATTTTACAGTAATTCAGCTATAAATATTGTACTACTATTATTCCAATACTGTAACATGTCGAAAATTATTAATTTAATTATTTTTTGCTAATTATTGTATTGTTTAAACTAACCTTCGCCTGGCGCCACCTATAGCTTAACAAGATGAATTACTATGGCGAAGGAACGACGGCAACTCAGAATGTCAGAAAACGTGAGAACGTGTCGAATAAAGCCAATGTTCCGACCAAATCGGGGTGATTTTGTCGAGCCGATCAACGAGTAAATACATCCTTACTCACTGGGGCCGATACAGTCAGGCGATCAGTATTGGGCTCTAATGTCTTAATAAACGTACAGGGTACAAAAATACAGAATGTTAGCTTAAAATGTATACGTATAGGGCTACATATTTTCATGGAAAATTATCTCTACCTTTAGACTTTTTTATGTCCGGCTTTCTGTAAGTAACTGTTAGAAGCTATTGACTAATTTTTGGTGATTTAGTCACGAGAATAGTTTGAAGGTCACAGTAAAATTTTGAGATGAGTATTGGACCAGGCCTTTTGTAATTTATGGTAATGAACACGGTTTGCCTTTGCTGAATGTTTGGATAGAAGACCAGTCTATAGGATGGTAATAAACATAGTGCATGTCTGCAGGGTGTTCGTAAACAAATTGAAAGTATACAGGGTTTACATATACACGGGTGAATAGGTATTTTATTCAAGATTTTAGTATTCAGAGTTGTAGTATAGGGGATGTTCGTACAGAATGTGAAACTTCTTCAGTAATGTGTAGGATGAATCCCAATACATAGACAGAAACTTGACTATTAGACAACAAATTAGAACTGAACATCTAAATGACGAAGAACGCGAACAAATCACTGATCTTTGTTTGGAATTTCAAGACATTTTCTATCTTGAAGGTGATGTCTTGACTTTCACTAACGAGGTTAAACATTCGATTGATACGAATAACGCAAAGCCCGTTTTCACTAAATCATATAGATATCCTCAAGTTCATAAAGAGGAAGTGAAAACCCAAATTGGAAAAATTCTTGAACAAGGTATCATTAGGCACTCCTCATCTCCTTGGTCCTCCCCTGTTTGGTTCGTCCCCAAGAAGCTCGATGCTTCTGGTAAACAAAAGTGGCGAGTTGTTATCGATTACAGGAAATTAAAATAATTGACTGTAGACGATAAATATCCTCTGCCAAATATCTCCGATCTTCTTGGAAAGTGTCAATACTTTTCGACATTGGATCTCGCTTCCGGGTTCCACCAGTTGGAAATCCAAGAGGAAGATATTCCTAAGACTGGCTTTTCTGTCGAAAATGGTCATTACGAATTCGTTCGTATGCCATTTGGTTTAAAAAATGCACCTTCTACTTTTCATAGGGTCATGGACAATATTCTTCTGGATATACAGAATGAACGTTGTCTCGTCTACATGGATGATATCATCGTTTACTCTCCGACCATCCATGAACATATTTCCAGGTTGACAGAAGTTTTTAAACGACTTCGGAAGTCCAACCTAAAAATTCAACCTGATAAGTGCGAAAATCTTCGTAAAGAAGTGGCTTATCTTGGCCATCTTATCACACAAGAAGGTGTAAAACCAAACCCTTCAAAGGTTGAATGTATTCAGAACTTTCCTCAACCCCAAACTCCGAAAGACATCTTTTCTTGGTCTCGCTGGGTATTACAGACGCTTCATACCAAATTTTGCGAAGATCTCTAAACCTCTGACAAAACTACTCCAAAAAAACGTCAAGTTCATCTTTGACGCAGATTGCAAGTCTTCCTTCAATGAACTGAAACAAGCCCTTGTATCTGACCTAATCCTGATATATCCAAACTTTGAAGAACCCTTCCCTGCTCACTACTGATGCTAGTTCTTTCGCTATTGGAGCGGTTCTTTCTCAAGGCCCTGTGAGAAAAGATCTCCCTGTTGCATACGCTTCTCGCACCCTCTGTGCTGCAGAGACACGATATTCCACCATCGAACGAGAATTGTTGGCCATAGTTTGGGCTGTTAAGCACTACAGACCGTATCTTTTTGGGAGAAGGTTTACACTCCTGTGTGACCACCGTCCGCTTACTTGGCTCTTTTCCATCAAAGATCCTGGCAGTCGTCTAGCCAGATGGCGCCTTAAGCTAGAGGAATACAATTATAAGATTGAGTACAAGCCCGGCAAGGTAAACCAAAACGCAGATGCTCTTTCTCTCATCAAAATCAACCATTTCAAGCAATGTGCTGATTTCCTTTCCAAAATCAAAATTTCCGCTAACAACGAAACTGACTCCGAACAACCTGAAAACTCTGACAATGACGACGAACATGACGAAAGAATTATCGCTGAGTTTAATCGATTTGTTCAACTCTACAAAACTGAGTCAATAATCGATTACACTAAAATTGAAATATCCAATTCTCAACTTCTAGACAAGTCCCACAAACGCATAGTTACATTCTTTTGGCAAAACAAAACTAACGACTTACACGACAAAATTATTGATGACTTTTTCGAAGAAGAACCTAATTTCAGTAATGGCACTCTTAACATCATGGCCAGTAAAACAGTCAGGCATAGAAAGTACTTAGTTGTACCTTTGCCCTATGACCCTGAAACTGTCGTCTCGCATCTTTTCAAAATTATTTATAACAACCAAGATCAATTCAACGACTCCGAAACATACTGCATAGAAAATGACATAGAACTTCCCATTCTTGAAATTCTATCTTTCATTCTCTCCGACAAAGAAATCAAACTAAAAATCTGCCAAAACATTGTTACAACTCCTACCGAAGACGAAATTCCTATAATAATACAACAATACCACTCTGGTAAAAACAACCTCCATCGTGGCATTAACGAAACCATCAGACGTATTAGGGAAAAATATAATTGGACCGGCTTAATTAAAACTGTAGAACAATTCATCAAATCCTGCGAAACTTGCCAAAAGGTAAAGTTCTGTAGGAAAAACCTGAGTGCACCTTTTATTATTACGGAAACACCCAAGACTCCTTTCGAACGTATTAACATTGACATCTTCGAGTATCCATCTAGATATCATGCACTGACTATTAGGGACGAACTAACGAAATTTACACAAGCCTACCCCATAAACGACAAAACAGCTTCAACTGTCGTAAACACCCTTTTGATTTTCTTTTAACATTACGGCACTCCACTTCGCATCCATTGTGACTATGGACGTGAATTTGACAACACTTTAATGAGGGATTTATGCCAACTATACGACATAAAACTGACCTTCTCCAGCGTTCAACATCCCGAGTCAGACGGTTCTATTGAAAGATTTCACGCGACCTTAGCAGAAATGATAAGGGCAAATACAGCGGAACATCCAACCGAACATCCATTTAACTTCCTCCCTTATGCCATCATCTGTTATAATAACACAAAAAATAAAACCACCGGTTTCACGCCCTATGAACTCATATTTGGGCACACTTCAAGTAGGCCTCCAGAAACCCTTTACAACCAGGAAAAACTTATTTCGAAATATGTAAGAGACCTAAATAACAGAATGGACTATTATTACAGACTCGCCCGTGCTAAAACCGAAAGACAGAAAGAAAAATCTAAAGTGCGATTTGACCAACACGTTTCTACTAAACAACCCGATTACAAAGTAGGTGACAACGTCTACGTAAAAGAGTCCCAAATCAAAAACAAAGCCGAAAACATATTCAACGGCCCCTTCGAAATTACCGCAATACGAAAAAACTCTGCCACCGTCATAAATTTACAAACAAACCAAGTAACTAAAGTTTGACAGACTAAAACCCTATTTTGAATAAATCCCTTTTTTCAGATTCTGTGGACTGTTTTCAGTCGTGAACCTTCAATAGTACTCCATTACGCCTGTTAACAATACTATAGGAGTTTTCTTTCATGAAGAAGGAACCCTTAAAATTTCTAATGACAAATGGACACTCCTTGTTTACAAAGATCTAAGCCCATTTCGAGACCCTACTTTAAACAACGACAATATACTGAACAGACTTTTAGATACTATTAACCACAACAAAACTAACGTTAAAATCTTCAAATCAAAAGTACAGACTCACGTAAGCCTCCTGAAACAAATATCAAAATCTGTTAACATCAAATATACAGAAATTTTCGCTGACACTGAGACTTACAGTACTATCAGAAAGAAACGCGGACTCATTAACGGACTGGGATCAATTTGGAAATCTATTTCCGGTAACTTAGATGCAACAGACGGACAATACTTTAGTGACTCTATAAACAAAATTACTAAATACCAACATCAAATCGAGAACTTAATGAAACGACAATTATCAGTAACAACTTCGGTCATTAAGAATCTTAACACCACACTACAAAAATTTCAGTCCGAAGAGAAAATATTTTCGGAAAATATCGAAACAATTAGGAAGTCAATTGAGTTCATTACAGACGATCTTGCTTTTTATGAACTTCTAGCGAATGTCTTGGATTTGTGTGAAAGCTTAATGGGAAGTTACGTATACATTGAAGATACCCTCAACGATGTATTAACTGCAGTCTCTTTCGCCCGTCTAAAAATGTTAAACCCAGTAGATTTGGTCGACTCCCTTCAGAAAATATCACAGTCACTTCATGAAAATAACTTACCACTTCCAACCTATAGTTCAAATGTTGCTAGATACATCGATCTAATAGAATTGGAAGCTTTTCAGATCAATACTAAAATTGTTTTTGTACTAAAAATTCCCTTAGTCAATCCCGAAACTTATACACTGTATCAGGCCTTCTGCCGATCCAGCACCACCACCAGGTCCATCAACCATCAAGCCCAGGGTAAAACTCCATAGCCTCCTTAGTCCTGTCGAGGATATGGAATTGCAGAACCTCCCTTAAAAGTCGATGCTGTAGCATCAACTTTTTTATATGGATGGGAGTTGTTATATAAGTTATTCCATCGACTTATGTGAAACCATTTAGCAACAGTTCCTAAGCTGAGTCAGCATCCACGTGTCGTCTCAGGTTACCTTCGACGACGTACATCCGTAAGAACAGCAAACGCTGCGACAGCTTAGTCAGCATTCTTATGTTATAAATTGTTCAATTGCATTATGTCTGCATTCTTTGTTACTTACAGATTTGTCTGGTTTAGTTCAACACTCATTTTTGTTTTTTTTTATTGTTATAAAGTTTTATTATTATTTTCATTATATTCAAGTTTCTATTAAAAGTTTTATTAATTGTGCAAGTATAAATAAAGTCTTTTTTAAAAAGAGAAAATTTGGAAGTGTGATATAACATATATATATATATATATATATATATATATATATATATACAGGGTGTAAATAGTTTGAGTGCATATATTTTAGGTGGAGGTAGTATACACCAAATTGAACAAAAAACTCTTATACCACTATGGTCAGTAGGCCTTAATAACCAAGAAAATCCCTAAAACATATTAAGTAAATTATTGTCAATCCGGCAACGTCGCTCGCGTTCGAAGCAGATTCACTCTTAGTGCGAATAATAAAGGAATGACTAACTACGCCGACAAAAAAATAAACACCTGTGTTTTTGTATTGACTGATGATATTGACCTTAGAATTAAATAAAAATGTATGAAATATTTTGTTGAAAATACAAGGTATTGCAATTAGAATTTGTATTTGGCGGTTTCTTTTATGCAATTATACAAAGTTGGGTAAATATGATATTCAACTCAAGAGATCTGTATATGTAGTTTTTTACCAGTTAAATTATTCGAAGAGTCATTATTACTGATTTAATTAATATTATTTATATTAGACAAGTAAATATGTAATCCTACTTACCGAATTTATTATAATGATAGAACTGAGTTGAAACAACGGATTATTCACAGCAAATGTTCAAAATACCCACCATTACTATCGACACAAGCACGACACCGTTTAATCCAATTTTCACACATGCGAGAAAAAAATCCTGGAATATTTCGGATTTCGTCAGCAGCCTCAAAAATGCGTCTAAGGTCATTCTCGTCAATAATTGGAGTCGTGTAAACCTTACTTTTCATGTGTCCCCATAAGTAGAAATCTAAAGGATTGAGATCAGAAGATCTTGCTGGCCAACGTATTTGTCCGTAATTCACACCTGTCAAACGTGCAGGCAGTATAAATGGCCCAACCAAGTATTCACCAACTATTCCAGCCCACACGTTAACTGAGAATTGGTGTTGAAATACTGACTGGCGTATTTCGTGCGGATTTAACTCAGACCACGAATGCGTATTATGAAAATTTATTATACCATTCCTATTAAAACTTGCTTCATCTGTTGTTAAAATATTGTTCACAAAATTAGGAAATTGTCGATGTTTTCTGAGGAACCAACGACAGAAATTGAGTCTTGGTTGAAAATCATCAATTGAAAGCCCTTGAACCCGCTGCATGTGATATGGATAGAGCAATTGTTCCCGAAATGTTCTATGAACAACAGTGTGAGAAATTTGCAGCTCACTTCCAATACTCCGGGTGCTACGATATGGGTTGATGTCGATAAGGTCTAGTATTTGATCCTCAGCAGCTAAGATACGATTATGTCGCTGTGGTCCGCGATTGTTTATTTGTGGTTTACACTACCTGTTTCCAGAAGCCTCTGCGAATCAGCTACGAATGTCCTAGCATTGGGCAGGCGTCTGTTTGGAAACCTTTCCCTGTATAACATTCTTGGTATTCGGCAATTACGTCTACTTTCCCCATAAATTAACAGCATGTCATGTCTTTCCCTAATTGTATAATCGGCCATTATTTATCACAAATAAATACTGTCGCACTATTCTTAATTTTCGAACTTACACACTAATCACAACCGTTTTTATTTATTTAAAAAATATGTTAAATGGAAAGCAAACCACGAAGTCTACATCATATAGATAACATTCAAATCACTTTACCGTTTATCCATTCTTATTTACAAGAATCGAAATCGCAAAAAACAATCGTAACTCTCAGTCATCGTTGGTCTGTATGCCACGCTGCCATATCTATTCGGAGAAACTAAATTATAAAAGCATATTTCTAGTTTGAAAAATGAATTTTCATTTTTAATGTGGCTATTAAAGATGTATAAGCTATTGAGTATTTACATATTTAAATTTACCGACATTTTGAAATAGAAATTATTGTAACTGTAACTGTAACTGTAACAAGGGCTACATAAAATCTAACTTTATGTGTTCTTTTTGGCAAAACTATAGTTTATTTTAGAAAATGTTATAAAGCTTTTTGATTTGTTTTTGTCTGAAGTATTGTTCTTCAAAATCTTTGCACTCAAACCGTTTACACCCTGTATATATATATATGAACTGAGCTAGGTTCTGGATGAGAACCGTGTCTGAATTTACTAAATAATCGACGTTTCGACTCATGCTTTGGAGCCATTATCAAGACATAAAAAGTGATAAAGGGAAGAAGTTACCTAGTGACTCTTGGTGAGTAGGCAGAATGAGACCCCGAGTTCGATCTAGGCTCTGAAACTCTTCTTCCCTTTTTAACTTTTTGTCTCTTGACAATGACTCCAAAGCAGTCGAAATGTCGAGTATTTAATGAATTTAGACGGAACATAGCCTCTTATATATATATGTTTTAGGTGGTTTCCGGGAATTCATCCCTGCCGGGATCAGTTATCAACTACGCGGATGAATTCTCGGAAACCACCTAAAACATTTAGTGCCCGCGAAAACTTGAAAACAAATATATATATATATATATATTGCAAAGGTATAAAAGCAATGAACAGAAATTAAAATGTTATAAAGTCTTAAAAATGCAAAATCCTTAAGTGAAATCAAACCAAGGTAATGTTGGTTGCATAAGAACAGACCATGTTAAAAATGAAGAGTTAGAAATTACATATTAGTAGAATATTTCTTTCAACAGAATTTGTTGCCATAAATATATGTCATATTTTATAAATTTTAAAAAGTCAATAGTATAATTTAACAATAAAGATTGCAACAAACTTTGTGAATACAATGATCGAAAACAAATTAAACCATTTCAATAACAACACCTAAATTGTAACATGCTTTTGAGAGATAACAATATTTGTTTAAAATGATTTAAATTTATTTGGTAGATATAATAATAAAGTGTTTGTTAATAAAAGGATATGATAAATAGTTACTGATAATGTCTATTTTTAAGTAAAAATCTTTTTATCTGGTAAAATCTGTACATAAGTAGAATAGATCCATATATTAGTTGTAGAAAACCCAAAGAAAGCATAATTATTCAGGCTAAAAATAAAATAAACATAATTAATACACTTATATGTAAAACAACGGTGAAATAAGTTAGTTTAGGAAGTATAACAGCAGGGCATAAAAATCAAATAACAAAGCTTCATAAAAATTCATGGTACTCTAAATTTTAGTAAACTAAAAATCATTTGTAATAGAAAAACTTATAGACTAAAGGGAAATTGTAGTTAAATTTAAGATAATGTAGCTTAAAATGGAAAATTCTTGAAAAAATAACCAGATGACCTAAGAGCTCATTGACCTACATATAAATGAAACAAGTATAATTGAAACGAATTTTACAGAATCAATAGTTATAAAGGTGTAGGAGAACAATATTTATATATTAAAAACAAGAAATTACATCCAGATAGGAATAAAATGTATTTATTTGAAAATTTTCATACTTTTAACATATGAGCAAAATTCAAGGTCACTAATGGATTTTAAAGGGGATTGATTTGAAAAAGAAGCATTTAAATGAGAATCTACACAAGTTAAAAAGTTCTTAGATCTTCTCAAGCTATCTAAAAATACATAATAACATAAGGAAAAGCAAAATTATATGTTTAAATTGAAAAAACCGTGGGATAAATAAAGCGTGGGATGGGCCAGATCTAACGCAAAAATCGAGACAACAAATGAACATTTAGCCAAAATGAATGGACGGACTAGACATAACGTTCCCGTTAGTCACTTTTATAAGAAAAAGCATAAATACTCACGATTTTAAGGTTAAAAAAAAAGATTATGTTTTATTTCAGTTTTTGAAGACAAACAAAATAACCTCAAAATTTGAAGTGGTTATGAAGTTTCAAATGTCAAAATAGATTGAAGTTAAATTTGTTAAATGAACCATTTTTCTGATATTATTACGTACAGTTTAGGCAATTCAAACGACAATAACACTGACCTGATCACCACTGTCATGCAGGCAGACAACAAGATGCTATGAGTTTTGACGAAAATAAACCAAACTGTTTTTTTTTATTTCAGTAAAAAGGAAAGCGGGAATGGTTTTTGCTTACTATCTTAATCTCAAGCGCTAAATGGGAATTAAGTATTGAGTGTAATGTCGCGAATTTGTGATACAAAATAATTTTCTTTTTGAATGTTAATTTTTGTAATAAATCTGATAACAGTTGAAGATAGGTGTAGGACGTTGTACATGAATTATGTCTAGAATTTTCTGGAGAATCCAAAAAATAAATAATATACAAGGCTAGCTAGCATTTAAAATAAGAAAGTTGGTATTGGCCACTGTCACATGACACTCACTATATAATTATTTTTTGTTGAAAAAATGCGCATTTAAAAATAAAAATCGAAGTGTCCAAGCGTTTTTCCTTACACGGCCTCCTTTATTCTTTCTCGAATTTATTCTATTTCGCTGTATAAAATATTCAACAATTTGTATTTTTCATGAATATATTATTGTATTTTATTAATTTCATTTGGGCGAACTCCGGACACACCTGCATTTTTCGGTGAAAATATATTAATATACATTTTTTTGTATATATATATATATATATATATATATATATATATATATATATATATATATATATATATATAGGGTATGTATGTATTACTTCCTGTACACAAAAAAATGCGTGCGTTTAGACTGTGAGGCCTCTACGCTATTTCAATTGCCTCTCTTACGAGTCTTGATTTCGGGTGTTCTATATTTGCCAGCACTCTGGTGTTCTCAAAGTCTATTCGGTGTGACATCGTGGTGGCGTGTTCCGCAATGCATGTTGTTTTTTCCTGCTTTCTTACAGTGTTCTGGTGTTCATCACGTCTAGCTTCAATTCTTCTATTAGTTTGCCCCACATAGGTTTTTTGACAGTCTGCACATGGAATCTCGTTCACTCCCTTTTGTTCTAAAGGGATCCCCGTCTTCGGAGTCCTCAACACCGTGCTTATTTTTCTGTCTGTATTGAAAATAGTATCAATATTGTGACTCCGTAGAATTTTTGCAATACTGTCAGTGGTCCCCTTGGCATACGGTAAATAAGCCTTGGTTATTGGTGTCTCATGCTCCTCGTCTGTTTGTCTCGGTTTTGACTTTAAGGCTCTTTGTATATTTCGGTCTGTAAATCCGCTTTGTCTCAGAGCTGTTTTTAAACTGTCCATTTCCTGTTTGATGTTATCCTGGTCAGCTAGTTTTTGTGATCTGGTTACTAAAGTCTTGACGACGGCTTGTAGTTGGGCTGGGTGGTGATGAGAATTAGCATGGAGGTATATGTTGGTGTGAGTTGCTTTCCTATATACTGTATGGCCAAGTGTTCGATCTTCCTTCCTATTTATGAGAACATCATAAATAACAAATAGGAAATAACAAATCAGCAGGCGGGAGGCGTGCCCACTGAGCGCCAAGGACTACTCACACGCAGTCGCTCACGGTGCCAACCAATAGGCGCCGAGCCGCGACTATATAACAGCGCGAGCGATTCTGAAAATCTTAGTATTCGAGTAACTAGAAGCGAAAGCAAAAGGCTACGAGAATTATGCGAACCGACCTGAAGAGGGCAGATGTGACTGCCGAAACGTCGTTATCCTACCATCGATCCCGGCAGGGATCAGTTATCAACTACGCGGATGAATTCCCGGAAAGCACCTAAAACATATATATATATATATATATATATATATATATAGGATCAAAAATAATTTAACTAGCACTTCATATGGTCGTCCGAATGGAATGGAAGGATAAGAAATATCCAACTATTAATATTTTAATATTTTAGACTTTTTTATGAATTTTTGAGTAACTTCTATTTTGCACATGTTATACCAAAAGTAAAACTATTCCCAAATTTATATTGCGATTTAAAATCTGGATTTTTAATTCAGTTTGGTAGAAAATTATAAATAAATTTTTGAGGAAAATTCGGAAACAAACATGTAGTAATTTTTTACTCGAAAACAGTGAAATTCCCTCTGACTTTTTATAAGTATACAAATTTCTTGTGAAAGTTAATTTTATATACAATAAATTATTCTTTACAAATTATTTAAAGATCATAATAAAAATCATATTCAACTTAAATATTAAAACGTATTACGATTCAATTCGGATCACAGGCATACCTACAAAATCCAGCAGCGGAAAATCAAACATATGTGCTTCATGTCACAGAAGAATAATCTCCAACTAATAAAAGCCATGACAAATTACCCACATTTGATGTCAGCTTGAAGCATTTTCATGCCATTACTCCACAATGACGGTTTTGTGAATTCAATATACTTTTAAAATCATTCTTGCGATAAATGTATCGTCTTCAAAAAAAAGTAAATAGGACCCTTTTTTATAAACATCTGCATATTTTGCTGTCTCCGGTAGCTGAGTGATACCCGATGAGATAACTTTTATTCTTTTGTTCGTTTTTTGTCATGTGCTTTTGACCCGTTAATAAAATAAATGGTGTTCTATGAAAAAATGTGTGCGGAAAATATCTGTTCATACGAGATAGCTGATTACACAATTATTTCTCAATTCCACTCGGTTAGGAGTAGTTCAGTCACATACAGGTACAGACCCCCAATATATTATATTATATAATATTATATTATGTTATATTATATTATATTATATTATATTGTATTGTATTGTATTGTATTGTATTGTATTGTATTGTATTGTATTGTATTGTATTGTATTGTATTGTATTGTATTGCATTGCATTGTATTGTATTGTATTGTATTGTATTGTATTGTATTGTATTATATTATATTATATTATATTATGTTATGTTATGTTATATTATATTATATTATATTAATTTTATATCATTATTATATAATTAGGTTTAACGCATAGGCCCTAATTTGGTTTAGAGATCGCTAGGGTACATCATTGTTCCATATTTTCTGACAAAAAGATCCTCAGTAACGTACAAAATATTTACAGTCTAATTTCGAACATTAGCCGACCACTAGTAAATAATTGATGATCATTGTGGCTACTTTCCAGTCAATATTGGCACTTTAATATATAACTAACATGCTAACGTTTCATGATATATCGGGGATATTATCTAAGTAATACAATTGTAAATCACAACATAATCAATGAAAAATTGCTCGATTGCTAACAAAATGGATAGCTGCAGCTATCGGAGTGGTCTTTTGTCCTTAATATTATTTATAGTACATTTCAGTTTCAATATTCAAAATTTTGATGCCTGTCCTAAGGCATATGATATTCAAAACATAGGCAAATTATAATGTTATCCGTTTTAGAATAATTTTAAATACTAACACGACCCAAAGTTTTAAAACTTACAATTTCACTTCTATTGTCAATTTAATACTATCAAAACAATGTGACATACTACCCCTTTAAACCCATAAAATAAATACCCTACACCGCATAATATAACTTCACAATGTTTCACTTTCGCTGAGTAGATTTCATTGTCCAACAAGACGAGAAGTTGAAATCTATTTATAAATTAGTTTACCTACTCCTTTTAGAACTCATCATTCTACCTGCTTAAAACCGTAAACGAATCACCAACCAGAGGCGATATCATGCTTGAATGAAACTTTTAGGACTCCTCGGAACAGGAAATTTTTGTAGCCGTATTAATGTTGTGATCCTATCGTAACAGTGGGAAGTTTCAGACGTTAGAGATCGAATTGGAATAACGGATAAGATTTTCGAAATGGGGCCATCATCCTTGCGCCAAATTCCAGAGTTGGAAAGCGGAGTCCAGCTCAAAATCCGCTAAAATCCCTTTCTGTCGTTTAACAAATCCGATCACACCCCGACAGCTCGCTATATCGCTCCAAGTACCTCTCTTTGTTCGACATTTTTAATCCCAATCAATCATGAACGAAAACAGTTTTTTCCGATATTTCACAGATGTGTAATATACCTTGAAGGTTTCCAGCACTTCGAATTGAATTGTAGTGAGCTGGATTTACAATGTTGTCAGTCATATTAAGCGATGTTTCCATAATAGAAAATCCGAAGATTTTAAATATCAGTTACAAATGAATTGTTTTGATAAAGAAACTAATCAATCATGTAAGCTTTTATTTGGAAAATTATGTGTGCCTAATTATAAACCTGAAAACAGAAAGTTTACTTCATATTTAAGTAGTACAAATATGGTGTTTTAGGCATCTGAAAATTGATAAATAAGTACATTCTAAATGTTTATTATATATAATATACTATGTACTGTATATTGTTTACTATAATATACTATAGCAAGTGTTTCACAATTAGGATCTTGGAAACTATATGAGATAAGAAGATGTTTAATTGGGGCAAATTTGAGCTTTTAGCTGACGATCAATATACCTTTGCGAACATTTCGAAATTTTCAAGGATTTCATTATGAATCACACTTTACATTACCATTTTTTTCCTACTACGTAATGTTCTCAGCTTATGATCTTCAACTTTGTTTTATTTATGTCCTGATTTTTTATATTTTGACTAGACGTTTTTAATGAAATATCACTGGTTACCATTATCTTTTGAAACATCGCAGATAAATAAAAAAAGTTTTTGCCCAAGTAGGCTGTGACTAAAAATTTGTAACTACTATCTTAAAATTCAGTATGTTACATTAAATGATATTGTTACGAAATTTACCCAAAGCCGACCCTGTGTCATTTCAGCACGACAACAAACTTCTTCATTATAAAAAAAATAGGATTCTCGAAAAGACTCGACAGCGGAAGGAGCGATGATGATTTCTACTGGAGAATTCTACGCTGGTGATATAAAAGAAGCCCGCCACGATCGCCGAGCAGATATACCGCGACGACTAGCGTATATGAGAATGTATTGTGAATAGGCTGTTTTAAATGTAAATAAAGTTCTAGAAAAGTGAAAGTAAATATTAGTTGTTATAATTTTAAATTGAACCCACGAAGTATATTGCAATTTGGTGTTAGAATTGAAGGATTAAGTCAGTTAAAATCGTAATTTGATTCATGGAAACTCGAAGTATGGAAAAAACTGACGAAACTACCAGAAAAATGATCAAACAGGTTACGGAGGGACTAGACGAAAAAATAGCACAGATTCTAGAAAAACGTGACAAGAAGGAGAAACAACATCAAGAAGAAATTCAACAAAGGTTAGTAAAATCTTTTGATGAAAAACGTAAAGTAGAATTAGAAAACCTTGTCACTACGATGAAAAGCGAACAACAAAATCTTGTTTCCACTACGGAAGAAAAACAACAAAATCTTGTTTCCACTATGGAAGAAAAACAACATAATTTAATTGAAGGATTGTTCTCGAAATTTGAACAAAAACAAGATCACATTGAATTAAAACGACAAAATGAATTTAAAATAACTGAAGAAAAAAGACAATTGCAATTTGAACAATTAATGCAAATAGTATCGCAAGTTAATGAAACAGTTAATGAAAGAATGCAAATAGTTGAATCAGATATAAAAGAAATAAACGACGACATAAAGATGCTAAAAAGTAATGTGGAGACTCTTGAAATCAAAGTAGATGACATCGATTCCGTCCAGAACCAGGTGAAATTTGAAATAAGTGCTATCCAAAGCCAGGTAAAAGCTGAAATCAGTTCAATTAAAGACGCAGTACACAGTGAAGTACAAGATAACGTGGAAACAGCAATTAAAAAATTGCAACAAGATTTGCAGAGAGGAAAATACCAGCACACCGTGAGTACCAAAGGTTCCGTTAGCAAACCACCCACATTTGATGGCAGTTCATCTTGGCCGATGTATAAACGGCAATTTGAGGCTGTGGCTACAGTTAATGGATGGGATAATCAAGAAAAATCTACCTCTCTGGTAATTTCGTTAAGAGGTCCGGCCCTAGAACTCCTCCAAAGCCTTCCAGTCGAAGAACAAGGCAATTTCGACAAGATCATCGCCATTCTGGACAAGAGATACGACAATCAATCCTTGAGCCAGGTATACCAAGTCCAACTCAGTGGGAAAATGCAAAAATCCGGTGAAAGCCTTCAAGAATTCGAACCAGAGATTAGACGGTTAGTTCACTTGTCCTACCCAGACCTGCCAGAGGAAACGAAAGACCAGTTGGCCACACAGAGTTTCATAAACGGCATCAGAGATGTGGAAGTTCAAGGAAATTTAAGACTGAGTGGCGTCAAGAAGAGTAATGAAGCTCTACTTCGGGCTTTGGAAGTAGAGGCCGTCATGAACATGTCCAAGCCGAGGGTCCGAGCAGTTTCCTTCAACCAGGAAGAGTCAGAGTCACCATTTCAAGCGCTGCTAACTGGTCTGAATAAAATATTAGAACAGTCACAAAGAACTGGCACCAGAGGGGCATATTACCGCTGCGGACAGACAGGACACTCCCAACGTGACTGCCGAGTAAGGCTACCGGAACGATCACCGACCAGGGGTAACCAACAGAACAGCCACATGTCCAGGGACCGTCAGCCAGTCAGCATAAGGGGGCGAATGCTGACTGACCCTCCACCAGCCCCCAAAACGTTATCCATCCGGGGATTTTGCCGTTATCCATCCGGGGGCAGCATAGTCATCAGAGGCACCATCAATGGGCGAGCAGTTACCATCACCATCGACACCGGCGCCGCTGTGTCCATTGCCAAATCCAGGGTTTTGAGAGCATCAGAAATTCGGCCAGTTACCAATAACATCCAGCTCAGAACAGTCACCGGCGAGTCCATGTCAATACAGGGTGAGGCAGATGTCGTGCTACAGATAGGGGACAACATGATCCGGCATAGGGTCCTGGTAGCGAATATTGAGGACGATTTTATACTGGGAATGGACCTAATTAGCCAGCATGGATTTATGTTCGACCCGAGATTCTTCGTTTCCTAAATGAGGAATTTGTATTGAGACGGCCCGTCAACAGTTCAGTCACCTCCATAAAAATTGTGGCAAAGTCTTCAGCTAGAATCCCCGGTCGAACGGAACAGATTATTCATGTGCAGCTAGACAGCAATCCTGGGAACTGCGTTGGAATGGTGGAGCCCGTACACTCAGCTCATGACTACTTGGTTGGACGGGCTATAATTAAACCGGACGAGATATACCAATCAGAGTCCTGAATTTGTCTAACAACGACATTAGAATTGCTAATAGTCAAGAGATAGCTTGTTTCGAGCCAGTAGAGACCATCATCAATTGCGAAGAAGAGTACCAGACGTTGGTGAATGAGACAGGGCCCGATAAAGAGTTCCTACAACAGTTTGCTGACCACTTGACACCAGAGAACCAGAAGAAAGCCAAGCAATTTATCACAAAACACTGGCAAATTTTTAACAGTAAAAATGGAACTACCAACATCATCCAGCATCAAATAGATACCGGAAAGGCTCAACCCATCAGAATACCGCCTAGACGACTACCATTGGGGCAACAACAGGCAGTCGAGGAAAACATCGAGTCCATGTTACAAAATGGAGTTATTGAGCCATCCATCAGTCCATGGTCTGCTCCTGTCGTGCTAGTTAAAAAAAGAAAGATGGAACCACCCTATTTTGCGTGGATTACAGAAAGCTGAATGATGTCACGAAGAAAGACAGCTATCCACTACCCCGAATCGATGACACTTTGACCACACTAGCAGGCTCCCGTTGGTTTTCCACACTAGACCTAAAAAGTGGATATTGGCAGGTTGGTCTGCACGCAAACGACAGAGAGAAGACAGCGTTCTCCACCAGTAAAGGGCTGTTTCAGTTCACGGTCATGCCCTTTGGGTTATGTAATGCACCCGCTACATTTGAGAGGCTAATGGAGTATGTACTGAGCGGGTTAACATGGAGGACGTGCTTAGTATATCTCGACGACATTCTAGTCATGGGCCAGACATTCGACGACCATCTGAAGAACCTGGGCGAAGTATTCTCCAGAATTAATAACGCCAACCTGAGACTTAATCCGAAGAAGTGTTCCTTGTTTCAAAAAGAAGTAGAGTTTTTGGGCCACGTAGTGTCCGAGTCAGTAATCCGCACCAACGAAGACAAGATAGAAGCCATCCGTGATTGGCCAGTTCCAAGAGACAAACATGAACTCCGAAGCTTCTTGGGCCTCTGTTCATACTACCATTTGTTGAGGGATTTGCCACCATCGCCGCCCCTCTACATCGGCAGACCACTGATAAAGACACCTTCCATTGGAATCAGGATTGCGAAACATCATTCAGGCGACTGAAGGCAGCACTATGTTCCAGCCCAATCCTAGCCTTTCCTACACAGTCCGGCAAGTTCATCTTAGACACCGACGCCAGCAACACAGGTTTGGGGGCCGTGCTATCCCAGGTGCAAGATGGTGAAGAGAGGGTGATCGAGTACTACAGCCGTGGATTCTCGAAGCCAGAAAGAAATTATTGCGTCACCAGAAAAGAACTTCTTGCAATAATAAGGGCTGTGGACCATTTCCACAAATACCTGTATGGTCGCCATTTCTTAATCCGAACAGATCATGCCGCACTCAAATGGCTGCTGGACATGAAGACACCGGAAGGACAACTGGTCAGATGGATGGAGAAATTACAGCAATACGACTTCAAGGTGGAACACCGTGCCGGCCGGTTGCACAATAATGCCGATGCCCTATCCAGAAGACCCTGTAGAGCGGAATGCAAGCATTGTCTGAAGACGGAACAGCGAGAGGGTATCTTCATCAGGCAGATCCGAGTGCAGGCCAATGAAGACTGGACAACGGAACAGTGCATCCAGGACCAAATGGCTGATCCAGACATCGAACCAATCTTTTCACTCAAAATGAGAGGGGCACCCAGGCCACGATGGGACGAGGTAGCTAGATACTCCGGCGTGCTGAAATCGTTATGGGCTCAGTGGGACTCTCTAAGAGTAGACAATGGAATGCTCAAGCGAGTTTGGGAAAGCGCTGATGGACGAGAAACCAAGTCCCAACTGGTAGTTCCGAAGAAAAAGGTACCAGCCATCCTGACCGAAGTACATGATGGAATTAACGCAGGCCACCTGGTCATGAATAAAACCCTAGACAAAGTTCGCCAGCGGTACAACTGGGTGAATTACTTCGAAGACGTCAGAGCTTGGTGCCGCAAATGTGTCACATGTGCCGCCAGTAAGGGTCCGAAGACCCGGACCAAGGTCAGAATGCAGCAGTACAATGTGGGCGTCCCATTTGAGAGGATTGCCATCGATGTCGCCGCTCCGTTTCCCGAGTCTGAGAGGGGGAATAAATACATTCTGGTCGCAATGGATTACTTCAGCAAATGGCCGGAGGCATATGCGATACCCAACAAAGAGGCAACCACGGTAGCGACGGTGCTAGTAGAACAACTATTCAGCAGGTTTGGCCTCCCGATGGAATTACATTCAGACCAGGGGCGTAACTTCGAATCGAGTGTATTCCAGAAGGTCTGCACGATGTTGGAGATCAGGAAAACGAGAACAACACCATTACACCCACAGTCAGACGGAATGGTGGAAAGATTCAACAGGACCTTGGAACAACACCTATCCAAGGTCGTCAGCAATAACCAGCGTGATTGGGATGAACATATTCCCCTATTCCTGTTGTCATATCGCTCTGCTGTACATAATAGTACAGGCCTGACCCCAGCCAGGGTCTTATTCGGAAAGGAGCTGCGATTACCATGCGACTTGGCATTTGGCTCCCCCGAAGAACCTCCCCAAGGCATCGACGATTATGCCGACCAGCTCCGACATAACATGCTGGCAATACACGAATTAGCCCGAACGCAGATGTTGGCCACCAGTGACCGGATGAAGACGCGATACGACCTCAAGGCCAATTCAGTCGGGTTCCAGGAGAGGAACAAAGTCTGGTTGTACAACCCCCAACGGAGCAAGGGTAAATCCCCAAAGCTTACACCCGCCTGGGATGGTCCATACGAGGTGGTCAAGAGGCTTAATGACGTCATCTACCGGATCCGTCGAAACCCCAAGGCTAAATTGAAGGTGGTTCATTTAGATCGACTCGCTCACTACCATGGAGGGAATGTTTCTGATCTGGACGATCAGAATTAAAGGAGGGGCAGTGTTACGAAATTTACCCAAAGCCGACCCTGTGTCATTTCAGCACGACAACAAACGCTTCAATATAAAAAAATAGGATTCTCGAAAAGACTCGACAGCGGAAGGAGCGATGATGATTTCTACTGGAGAATTCTACGCTGGTGATATAAAAGAAACCCGCCACGATCGCCGAGCAGATATACCGCGACGACTAGCGTATATGAGAATGTATTGTGAATCAGCTGTTTTAAATGTAAATAAAGTTCTAGAAAAGTGAAACTAAATATTAGTTGTTATAATTTTAAATTGAACCCACGATGTATATTGCAATATTCTATTAATCAGCAAGTCACAGCCTGCACTGTGGGCGATATTTGGCTTTCAGGCGTGGTGGAAAGATATATGATAAAATGTATTACAAATACAATAGAAAAATACAATATGGGAAATGTTTTTAAACTTGCATTCCGAACTAGATAGGCGCATCTAGCTATGTTTAAGTTGTTGAATCAATCGTTGAAAAGCCGACCGAAAATTATGGGGACTGAATGGAGTTTCTACGTCTATTAAAGATCATATGATACATAAAAAAATATATGTTATAGAATAGACGTCTTTCAAAAAATGAAAGAGAGAGAGAGAGCGATTAGATTTTTTTATTCGCTAATAAAAGAACCTGACTCCCGTTTTCCTCGAAAATGTTATTGGGTTGAAAGTACGTTCACGAATTGTGGGATATTCAATCGGAATAACCGACTCATTTAAAGCGCATATAAGCCCAAACAATTCCCAGAAATTCGACCGCAAGAGCAATTCAGCAGTATAAACCTGTTTCCAAAAACGATAATTCACAAAGATAGAAGTTAGGGTCCTCATTTCTATGACGGATTACTTACTGTAGAAACCTACCACCAATTTTTAAAGACCATTTAGATGATTTACTTTCGGCCAAGTATAACAACCTTTCGTTACAACATGGTGTTCCACCTCACAATACCAAACAAATAGCTGGTTATTTTAACGAAAGGTTTTGTTGATAGACCTCAATGTTGCAGTTCCATTCTTATGGAGTACACTAAAAAATAGAGTTTATTGTCTAAGAGATTATTTAAATATAGATGACCCTCAGTCAAATATTCTCAGATTGAAAAGAGCAGAGTTATGTGAACAAGGATAGCATTTTGAGAATTTCCTGTTATTCACTTTCTTATTTATATTATATTTTAACATAGTTCGATGCTGCCTTCTTCCGACATATAACTTTAAATACAATTCCTTACATTCTAACATTGTTTCTACATATTAATAATTAATTTTTATCATATCACATTTCTCTTTATTAGTGAAAGGAATTTTGGCCAATAATGTGGGACAAAATATTAAAATTTGAGTACTGACTTATGTTGATCAAAGAAGCTTAATTCCTCTAGTATTTAGTGCTTATTGAATACCTCTGATTTTTCGATTTTACACAATTTTAATGTGTTGTTTTATTATTTCAAAAAGTTGGTTTTATCTGCAATCTAAGTATTCCAAAAAACTACGGTTGTAGAATCACAAACGGTTCTTGTCTAATCGTGTACACTTCGATTTTCTGTAGGTCTTTTGAAATTTACATCGCAATTATTGTTTCTGTGATTAACAAGGAGGTGTACTGCCAAACAATTCAGTACTTTTAAATGTTTGTTGAGGAGTTCCTTGATTTTTCTTTCTGTTCATTGTGGTTCTCTCTTCTCACTTCTTTTCTTAAATTTATTCATTCTTGGAATTTGCTGACAGTTTCTTCAGGAGGGTTCTATTAGAAAAATTAAAAAAGATTGAAATCTAAGTTGTTTCAGTTCATGAACCTCAATTCTATAATAGAAAAAATATATATTTTTTGTTCCAAAAATTGGGAGCGACTATGGAAGTAATGTGAAGAATGCTGATATTATTAAATATTAACTGTAGAACTATTACCAATATATCTCTTGATTCAATGGTACTAAAATATGCATTAGTATCAATTTGACGCTATAACGAAAACGACGATTTCAACTTTATGAATATAAATGTCTTAATTAATTAAACTCCATAACCGTAGTCATCTTAGGATTATGCTCGGTTATATTACATTAGCTCCTAAAAGCTCTCAAAAATGGTGGGATTACTCTTGGGTAATATGGTTTCACCACTTTCAAAGACAGATTAATTAGACTGCCGCGGTTCTGTCGTTATGTGAATTTTCTTCTCGAATGGCTTGTTAAATTTATGCAGACAGTAGTTCTGAAACACACCAATATTTCTAAACTAATATTAACATTATGTGTCAAAGTATGAAGTTGAACTACTTAGATTACGTAAGATTTATGTATTTATATAGGAATCTCTTTTCACCCCATATATTTTTTTAAAATTTGTTATTCTAAATATATCTATAACGAAGAGCACTAAAGGATTGAATCGTACACAAAATCCAGTTTATCTGTGTTTCCTTTTCAGTTTCGTCTTCATTGATAGGTCTAAAGAAATTAATGACTGTTTATTTGTTAATTTCTGTTTTATACATATTCAAATGGTTGGGTGTTTGGTATGAAAACATTCTTTCCCGTTACCATCTTAACTAAGTTCATATCTTTTATAATTGCTGAAACACTCTTAACTACCGAAACATAAATGAAACAAAGGTATACCATTAATCAGTTATTTTAATAAAAATAATTATATTCAAAATGCACAAACACGGCAACTAAATTGGAGAAGTTTGTTGGTAACACGGAGAATTTTATATCTGATTCAATAATGAAGCTAGTTAAATATCAAATATTAGTCAATTTATTCCCATATCACTTGTTTAACTTTGTAATATTTAATACACCCTTTCAAGATTTAATATTAACCAATTAATCTTTTTTTTTCATAAAATAAATTTTATATTTATACAATTTTATGTATCCTGTAAATACATGAACAGAAATATAAATTTTGCAGTTCTAATCAGCCCATCACCAATCAAAAAAATTATCCAATCCCCCTCGAAAAAAATACCTAAGCCACCCGAAAAAATTTTCTAGCTACGGCCTTGTAGGACGTTGATGGTTCACAACAATAACTATGCAAACAAAACTTCAAAAAACAGTACATATAGTGACCGTAATATATATAGTTCTTTTATGCCATGCAATCGCCAACCAAAACACAATTCCATCTTCTACTAACATACTTCCGGCCAATATGTATTAATTTGGTATGCGAAAAGAAGGACATCACAAATCAAGAATCCCGGTCAAAAAAATGGCTTTAAAAATACTTACATACTGAATGCTTCTTATTGTATACTTCAGATAAAACGCACACTAGAATTTACAGGGACCGATACAATGGTGTGCCATGCCGTACTATGACAAATACAGCATTGACTTTAAGGTGAAAGAAATGCGAACAAACGTCAATCAATATTAATAACATAAATAATGGGAAGACGATACTGATGTCTCTTATTTACGGCTATCTATTTTACACAATGATATTTTCTTTATTTATCTTATAAAATGAGGACAAAGAAAGTCAAGAAATTGCTATTAAAATTCCAAAACAAACATCTGAACAAAGATGAAGATACAGCCATGTTAAATGTTACCCCAAGAAAAATTTTAAAGTATGGGGTAATACATTATAACAAAGATTTCTTCACTATATAAATATGTTCTGGAAACACCAACAAATTCCGAGAATATGGTCTGTCGGTAAGGGAAACTCTTTTAAGAATGGAGATAGGAGATACACTAACAACTATAGAGGGATAAGCTTATTAAACATAGGTTATAAACTCAGAACAGAATTCTGTTTTCAGATTTTCACCTTTGAAGATACCAAATGAGATTTTGGAGAAGCGTCAGTTAACTGTGCCTTTCAGAACACAAACCAAGAAGCGGATGTACACCGGAAACAGCATAGCAAATATAAATAATATAATATAAATGTCATACAGGGTTACTGCCTGTTACCTTCTGCCCATCAGTTTGTTTATTGATCCGACTAAAATTTGGAAAACAATGGCTCACAAAGCAATTCAACTCCACCATGATTTACAGAGATGTACATCTTCTTAACACCATGGCCAGAGAATACAACAAACATTAAGGCATTTCAAGGTAAAAATGCGAACTGATCCAAAATTTGCATTTATTATATATGCTTAGAACAACATTCTAAATACTTGGGATGTGACATAATATATGAATATATCTATTATACTAAAGTGAAACGTGGATAATCTATGAACAGAATATGTACCAAACCGAAGCGGATGAAATATGAATAATGAAGACCAGGCATTCGGTGAAGACAAATCTTATTAATACGAAAGCAGTACACTCCCTCTAAGCACGCATAACGTGCCTTTAGGGGAAAATTCACTAACCCCAGATATCCTAGATATCAAAAGGATTTAGCTCTGTGGGAGCTCTTGCTAGGTTATCAGGCCCGTGGTTGGACTCATGGCATCTTCCCATGAATTTTCTGACCGTCCGGACTGTTCCTAACAGAACTGCTTTTTGCATTAGTTGGTAAAGATGTTCGTTCAACCAAGGTATTTTAAATTATTTAGTAGAAGTTTTGGGAGCACCCCTGTTGTTGACATAACAATTGGTACAGTTCGTGTGTTGTTCATGTCTCACTGTGTCTTTATTTGAAATTCCAAATCCCTGTATTTGGCTATTTTTTCAGCCTGCTTAATATTTATGTAATATATAATACGAAATATTATTTAATAATATTATTACTGTTTTAATTTCAAGTGTGACCGATTGTTTGAAATATACACAATATAAATACTAAAAACTGCTTTTCACTATGTTGAATCGTTCGAAATCACGAAATGATTATTAGTACTTTTAAGATGAAATCGTACTTATAAAGTGCAGTACCAAGACATTCCGAAATATTCTCTCACTCTTTCTTAATACCTCCAATCGAGAACTATTAAGGGAATGGGCACTTTTTCCGATTGAAAATTGATCTGCTAACATAATCCCATAAACGTTACCTGGGATTTATATCTGGTGAAGTTGCTGGTCAGTATATTCTTTGGATATTTTCTTCCTGTATTATATTTTCTAACTGTGTCAACGTGGTCTCGCATTATCTCATCGAAGAATGAAATTTACTCCATTTTTGACGGAATGATTCATTCCAGTCATAAATTAAATTAATTCCGGTACGGCGATAATACAACATAGCTTCCACAAGATCGCTAATCTCGCCTTATCGAAAACAACTTCGTTTCCAAAACTAAGTTGTTTTTGTCTGCCTTATACATTCTAAATTCTTTCCTATCGACTATCCATCTTTAGGCCAATCTGTAACATATTCTAAAATAGGTGTCAGTTTCCGCGAATACGTGCTTTTCCGATATCAGAACAAACTCTGATGACGCCCAATCTGGTGATTATAAAACTCGAATTACCAAGTATTTTAAATAAAATTTGACTCTGTAACATCCGGAGTGAAACTGATTCTGTTAAACATATAATTATGCATATTTGCGTGCGACATATTTTTTAATATTATACATTAATTACGATTTTAGACAGAAAATGGAAAACGTCGTTAATCAAGTTAACAGGTGAGGCCAAGTATTTTAAAAGTGTACATATATAATTTTATTCGGTTAATCAAACTTAAATTGATTTTGAAGAATTTTTGCGGATGTATAATACAAATAAATATGTTTTATGTATGTATTGTTTAAAATTATGTTAGCAAATATTGCCATTCTCATTTATGAGGTAATTAGAGTTAAAATTTTCATTTATGCAAATCAGATATAACCTAAGCAATTTTTTATAACAAAAAGGTTATTTGAAATGATAAACTAATATATAGCTACTAGCAGACCCGGCCACGCGTTGCTGTGGCTGAGTGATTTAAGACAGATTTGAAAGACAAATTTAACACAAAACGCACAAAATTTAACGCAAAATACGACATCTATAGTGTGTAGTCTAAGAAAATATATCACATTCAAGTGTGGCGCCATCTATGAGGTGCAAAGGGCAAAGTTCTCTGTAAAGAAATTCGCTGAAAGCGCCATCTGTTCCTGACTTATGGAACGTACGATTAATAACAACCAACGTTGATGATCAGTTTATTATTAATTATTAAGACCATTAATTTAAATAATAGCTATCCTATCATCTAAGTTGGACCAAATTACATACATATGCTAACTTTCATGAATATCGGTTGACTCGTTTCATAATCATTCGTCCACCTGAACTTTGGATAGGAAGCGAACTGCGGATTTCTTTTTGTTCATGCTAATATTATTTTTTTCCTTATTCTTGCTTGAACTATCATCTTCTTCAATAGTAGCTCTCTTGCCGTCCAATAAAATTCTCGTTACATAAATTTGTCTTGCTGTTACTAGCGGTGAAAACTCTTTAGTGTGCAATCAGGGGGGTTTGATTTTGTACCATGTATTTTCTGTCCCTTCTGTTTTGTTGTCCGAGAAAACTGCATCTTGCTCAGGACCTTTAGCAAAACAAAAGGATTTTTCAATATCGTCTGCTTCTTCAACGCATTGGCAAGGCTGCAATGTTCCTGTTAACTCATCCATTTGAGGGGAATTGAAAACAAGAATTTAACTTATTTGATTTTAAACTTAAATCCTTTTGTTTTGCTGAAGGTCCCGAGCAAGGTGCAGTTTTCTCGGACAACAAAGTAGAAGGGACAGAAAATACATGGTAAAAAATCAAACCCCCTAGATTGCACGCTAAAGAGTTTTCACCGCTAGTAACAGCAAGACAAATTTATGTAACGAGAATTTTATTGGACGGCAAGAGAGCTACTATTGAAGAAGATGATAGTTCAAGCAAGAATAAGGAAAAAAATAATATATAGCTAATTTGTTAAACATAATTATGTTTAATGTTTTTATAAAATATTAGAATGTTTCTAAAACAACAGATAGTTAAAATTTCTGTTCATTGTGAAATGTATTTCATTTGTTATGTTATATTTTAAACTGGCACTAAATAATTAGGATTGAGAATATACATGAACAATTAATTTGACACTTTACCTGACTTCGTTACATTGCTGTCAAATCTATGTTAAAAACTAAATTGCTGCCGATCAAACAACCTACCTGTTAGATAGAACAAAAAATAAAATCGGTAAGAAATTTCAAATACCGATTTCAAGCTCGAATTTGAGATTATGTCTTTCAAAAACACGTAATGAGTATACACATCTAAGATCGAAAGTAAGCCCGCTTGTGTTCACCCCAAAGTTTATTAAGTACGTAGCCCAACAACTTCAACCCTTTGTAGAGGATGGAAAATCATAAGGGGGAAATTTGATATTCAGTAACTACTAAACTAAATTTCATTTGTTATAATATAAACCTTCGTTTTCGATATTTTCTATATTGAAAGTAAATCACTATCATTGAAAAATTCGCCTAAATAATTGAGAACAGAATATTTTACCTGGCTCTAAAGAACTATCAGCGATCATCCACTTCCAAATCCCTTAAACCGTTAGAACTCCTCTAAAGGACTAACATAAATAAAAACTGATTTCTCTTTCAAACAATATCTGTAGAAGTTTCTCGAATCAATTAAATTAGATGAGGTTTTGCAAAAGATCAAATCTCTAATTACGATTCAACCGAAATGTGGAAAGTAGTAAGTCGTGAGTGCAAAGCACATAACGTTGAAGGTGAGCTTAGAGTCCATCGGACCAATCCCCTTTCAATTAAGGAAGATTACATGTTATCCAATCAGTGCTGGCCAGAATAACATGGTCCCTTGTTGATGCTAACTTTCTAGCCAAGAAAAGCTCTTATACTATGGCTCTCAATTCACAACTTTAATAAATGTTTGGGGCTGATCATTTACTTCTTTATTGATTTATCCGAAGCAACTTTAATTAAAATCCTACTTTTATTGCATTCTGAAATATAAAGAGGGTTATCAGAATTTTTTTATCAGCTTACTTCTTGGAAGCTGAAAAATCTTTATGCAATCTCAACAATCCGGCGAAAACATTAGCACCAAATAATTTTAAAAGTTAGTTATAGCAAAATGTAAATTCGTTCAGATAAATAGTACTAATAGTTTCACATAATTTTATGGGTACTTCTAAAACATACTCAGACTTAATATAAACCCTCTGAATCACACTAGACTGTGTGAGTTTACAACACGAAAGTGAGTTTGGAACTCGGGGATATGTCTGTTAAAAATGTCTCTTGTCAGAAGCACATTGTGCTGATACAGTGGAGTACTGAACAAAGCATTTAAACGACTAATAAACACGATTTTACTTTAATATATCCTATTATTTCTATTCATTTAGTTTAATCCCATTCATTTTTAATTAAATACCTGGGTAAACAGTAATTTGACCTCTGTTTGTTTAGACTAATTAAACTAACTTATTGGTATTTTTTGTATCAGATTGTTTATTAATGTTATGTTGTTCAGAATACCCACATTACATTATTTTCGTCATAATTTTTCATTGAAGTAATAATTGGAGCAATTTTAATACTTATTTTTTCTTTGCAGGTAAATGGTGATATTGAGGGTGTATAAGCTGAGGATCAACTCGGCTGCATATTCTATCCTAAAACAAAATGTTCAAGGTAAATTGAAATTTTTATTGAAGTTGCAATTAGATTTTGAGTACTTAAAGAGTAAATCGGATTTTAAAGAAACTTAAGGAAATATAGATAAATTTTTGGGGTTTTGGAACAAGTTACTATCATTTTTATTATGTTAAAATTCATAGTATTGTATTGTTCAAACTTATGATTTTTGCCAATAGTATTGGATTGTCCTAAATATATTCTGGGGAATTTATATTTACTTGTTTATTGTACCTGGACGATTAAGAAATAAATGTATAATAATAAAAATAATACATTACAATGTATTTTGTATAATTTTCAATTGATAATTCTTCACAGGTTTTTTAATGAAGATTTGGGAACTATCTTTTCCAGATACCATTATTTTGTACATAGGATAACATAGGATAGTATATGTTTTGTCAGGAAAACATTCGCCAGTTGAGATTCACACAAAATTTTTCTCCCTATATTTGGCATTGCTCTCCTACAAACCATACAGGCAGGAAGAATAAAGAATGAGAGCTATTTTAGCTTTACACATATTTATCAGTGACACCGATATGGCATAAAGATAGTTTTTGTGAGTGGCACGTGTTATTCTCTACGTTGCGGAGATAAAATGTTCTTTAAATACAAGGATTAGGGACTACCGTTTGGATATTCAAAAGGGCGCACATAACAAAGTCCTGGATAGTAATCAAGCAAAGACCGAACAACACAATATTATATGACACCAGACCAATATAATCCCAGTAGATACTTCATAGAGGCGGCATTTAAAAGTTCCACTGACAACATTATCAGCGAACCCAGGGTCCACGTGAAAAACATTAAGTGACATACAGCGAAGGTGATTGTCCACGTTTCAGATTGCTTTGCTCAGTGAGTTTAACCACTACGGAGAGCCGAAAAAGTTCATTCTAAATTTCCTTAACGGAGTTAGTTTTACTAAATACAACTGATTTGCGAGTAGACTGGAATATACGTTAACGTCTAGTATCTCAGATAAGAATACGAATAGAGAATATAATGTAAGTGATACTAATAATACTGATTTTAAATGGACCTACCGCTGGAAAAAGGGCAAAAAACCTCACAAAAAGGAAAGATTCAAATGACCATTTCACTAGCAGAAATATAATGGAAATTTCGACGGCGATCTTTAAAGATAGGAGTTCAGTATCAGTTTATGAACAAGGCAAGATCATAGATAAGAATAAATCTCGCAGAGGGGTAAGAGAAGAACCGAAAAAAATGTTTTAATGGTATATATTTGGTGGGCGCAAAGGCCAGACAAGGATATTGCAATAATTGAAAAACACGAAAGCAAATACCTCAGAAATGTATATTTAGTGCCACCAGTAAAAGCAAGTTACATATGACTAGTTTGATTTGTAAAACAAAACAACAATGATACAACAAACTTAACTGTCATTGGGAGCGTTAGTGCACATGCAAATGTTTATATAGAACTGGAGGTGCAACCACCTGCTGTGATGAGTTTTTGGGTGGTCTAATTTTTTAATGACAACAAGTATATATTAGATGTAATTTACATAATTTGAATTTTGAATTAGGCTTACAGTTGCCCATTGGTAACTACACTAGACGTAGGGCGCGGCTAAAACTTAAAATTTTAGGGGGTTAAAAAAAATCCATTTTTACCCCCCCCCCCCCCCGCCTGGAGCGCGGCTAAATATTAATTAAAACATCTTATTTTTGTTATGTACATCTAAGACACCTTTTTTCAATACCATTCCAAAAAAAAAAACAGAAATATTTTTTTCTACGCTTTTCAAATATAAATACGCCAAATACTCTTAATTCCACATCTATTGAAGTCCAAGAAAATTCTGCACAAATCCCATGGTTGTTCAGTATCTTAACTCAGCGTCACTGGTATAATATTCCAAAGCCACAATATGAAAAATCTAAACGCATTATTTAAAACATATGTAACTTCTGAAATGACTACATGAAACACTGTAAATACTATACTATATCAAACATTCTCGCAAAAACTTTCGATTAGAGTATATAATAAATCTGTGTGTTTTGGTAAATAAATATTTTCACAAAATAATAATTTTAGTTTTTGCAATTTGCATCAATAAATATAAAGCCATTGACAACGAAGTCAGAATAGACTTTTAAACGTTTGGTTTTCCTTCAATATACGTCGTTTTATTTCGATTGTGGTGTTATTGCCCAAAAAAACATAAAATGAATCAAGAATATGCCACAAACAACGTTTAGAAGACAATTCTCATTGCTTTCAAAATACTTCTGTGTGTCCTGTTTATAGAAACTAATTGATGCTGTCAGAATTATACAAATCGGTATATCTGTTTATAGACGATTTTAATTGACAGTTCGAGTTTATTCGTGAAGGATTTAGAATATGACATAGCACATGAGACAGTTTATATATAATGTTTGTGACTTTTTTAAAGAACTATGGCACAGGAATTATTCTATGCTGAAGTACATGTATCAGCACCTGAAAATACCAACACGTTCATGTAGTTTTCCGACAGTTTTCGCTCGCATAGTTCAAACGCATTTTATGTACATACCAGTATTGTCTCAGTAAGGCCTTAGTAGCTGCTATTAGTTTTCGTATGTGAACTTATTCTCTTCCAACCTGGAGGATTGTTTTTAATTGCCCACCTAACTTATTCCTATTAGCTTTTGCTTTTATTTCTTCAAAGAAGCAGGTTTTCAGAAAATGTGGAATGTTTTTAATATTGTGATATTTAAAAAGCGTCCGGTAGAGACTTTTAGATGAAAACTAAAATAGGGATATGTTTTTGCAGTAGTTAGACATAAGAGGAGTAATAATATTAACAACGAAGGGCTACTTTGCGAACTTTACATATTGTATCATATTTAATGAACACTGAGTACATATGACTGCTTGAATCTTTGCTATATTTATGTTTAACTGTTTTCAGAATATCCTGTTCTGTTAATACTGCAACGAATGATAACTTTAATATGAAAAAGAACACAAGTCGTTTAAGCCGTTCGTATTATTGTATTTCTTTGATTATATTTATTTAAATCACAACTGTCTCCACAAGAGTATAATCATACCCTCTGGTATGAGACAAAAAATCTAGGAAGCTGACCTTTTACATTCCTCAGAAGATTCTTCAGTCAATGCTTCAGCAAATCACACAGTAACTCCATCGAAGGTTTTTCCAACTTGACGAAGACAGCTTTTGCTGGGCGAAGCGACCCTAATAATCTTGATAGCTACTTTGGTAGTTTACAGGCAAAGCCACCATTGCCGAACAGGTCAAAAGGGCGGAGTCAGACAAATAGTGATGCCCTGGTCCTCCAGGTTGGGCGTTGAGATCTTGTACCAGCGATACAACAAGAAGAATATGATTGTTAAAGAAGTCTGGAAATGGCGTAAGAACAAGAAATGCAATTGCCTACCTAACACCAAAACACTGTTAATGAATTATTGTACAAAGGATGTGCAAGGCAGTCGAAACAAGATGATGGAAGTTACGGCAGGATTAGAAGCAATAAAGACTAACTGACAGAGACCAAAAGGAAAGTCAGTGAAACAGAAGCTGGAAAATCAATCCTTGCGTTCAGATGAGAGTTCAAAGAATAAAGAGCAAACGTTGAGTATCCCTTCTCATACATAGAAAATACTAGAACAAGATTAGAAATTGGGAAGCTGTAAACGAAACCATAATGCTCCTTAACATCAATTAATGACAACGTTGTACGATGAATTGACTTTTGCAAACATAACGAACTAAGGGTCACAACGGTTTTTACACACAAATGGAATAAAATTAGGCGCAACCAGTAAGGCAAATGAAATCTATTATAAATTGCATTATTTTTTTGAGAAAACTTTAACAATTGAAGACGTAAGCACCTATCGAAGACACGTGGATCTGACGTGTTAATATTCGATTGGTGTATATGCTTCTGTCTATTGGTCACTTAATATAACTTATTTGTCTATCATTTTCTGAACCACCCTGTGCAACTATAATTAACCTCCACGCGATGTTGCAACCTCCCTGATATCTTTAAAACCACCTTGTATGTATAAATCCTCTCCACCCTATTGAATCTTACTATTCTTGTATTATTTAAATCTCCCTGTATACATATAATTTTACCTCGTCCCATATGTCAAGTATTCTACTTATGCAACTGCTCATGGTCTACCCTATATAACTAGGGCTTCACACGAAACGAGAGTAAGCGAGAGTATCAAAAATCTCGGTCTCGTCAGTTCCTAAAAAATTGAATATCGTGACGGTCTCGTCTCGTCTCTTCTCCCTTAATTTTATATAATGAACATAACTATTATATAAAGTAAATAATTAATAATTAATAATTTTTTAAAACTATATTTATTACGCTATTATACAAAAATATTTTCAGAAGTACATAAATGTGTTTATTTTACTAACTCTTAATTTTATCTTTTAAATTACTGGATAACCAAGATTTTAAACATAATAACGCTTGCATCACATCATTTTTGAATGATGTACGTGTTTTTGTCAATTTTCAATCACGCAGTTTAACATTAATTTTATGTCTACATAATAATTAAAAAATTTTTTGCATCAAGTTTGTTACCAAACACTTGCATATTTGACCAGTTCTATTATATATACATCCACAGATCTATACAATAATTGTTAACATCATTACTACATGAAATATAAGAAATAACAAGAAATTTCGCCAGAAGTACAAGTAGCAACAAAACATGATTATTTAGAGGCAATAAAAGTTGTTCGTTAAGTAATGAATTTAAATGTTTTATGTATGTCTGCTGTAAATAAGAGTATCTTACAGGTAGAAAATTTCGGGCAGAAGAAACCGTTCTAATAGTATTTACATCTATAACCCAGTAGTTTAATGTAGACACATATACTCAACCCAAAGTAAGGTAATCCATTCCATCCACCTTTAAAAAAAATCATTCAAACTTAAAATATAAAAATGTGCGAGGATAAAATGTACGAATCAAGCTGGAATACATTTTTGTAGAATACAATTTCAAATATTCAAATTGATTCAGCTGTTTAAGAGAAAACAATGAAGATTCATTAAAATTAACTGAAATGTAGTCCCTTAATTACTGTTGTTTTATGATTTTCTACAAAACCGTAAATCGTACGTTACAGAAAATTAAATGGTACCTTTCTGTGTTATTCCTTAATACAATGCCATTTAAATCATCTAATTTGCCCAAGCCGTTTTTGAATAATCGCTGAGAATTCATTAAAAAAAAGATGGCGACGAATTGATAACCTTCTCCATTTTAGAAGGCGGTTAAAAATAGAACAATGTATATGAAATGGATCACCACAAAATCCCAAGATTGAGAAATATTCTGCGTCATGATAGTAAAAGCTCGAACAAGATCAACAAAGAAAAAAAGAGAAAGTTATAAGATGTTAGGAAATAGAATCATAAATAAGTGGGAGGAAACGTAAGAAAATGTGGAAGTTTATCTAAAATGTGAAAGAAGAAAGCTAACAGAAATATAATGTGGCAAAAAAGTGGATACAAGCTTATAACTATTGCAAGAACGACGAACACAATGATGAAATAGAAACTTCAGTCTTTATCCAGGGCGCAACATAGGGATATATAGGGAAATTGACATAAAAAATAAAGGAAAACCAAATAATTTGATCAAGTCTGAGTTGCACTCACATACTAAGGGTTCCGTACCACCTTCAAGATTCTAATATTCCAGTTTTCAACAAGCAGAGAATGAGTGCATTTTATTATATTTAACCTAATATCTTTTTTCTTTGTATTTCCCAAGAAGTACTAAACATTGAAAACTATGTCACAAATATCATTCAGAAAACAAATTTATTTCATCTGCTACATGATTCCCTTGATTTTTATAAAAATATTTATTTAGTTTTCAAATTTGGCTCCCAAAATTAACATTAGAGTTTTATTTACTAATAAACTTTTAGTGAAGTCGTTTGTAATCTCCTGTCTGAATTTTAGGCTCTGTAGATTAGAAGACAAAGGGGAAAATAGGTCAAGTCAAGTTTTAAAAAACAAGTCATTAAATCTTTTAGACAAAATATTTAAAATTACAAATTAAATATATTTTTCTAAATTTTAGATAGTGTAGTTTCTAAAGTGGGAATTAAGTCGATGTTTAATATTTTAGTTAATATGTTTTAAAAAATGATATATAAATATGATATATTTGCAATTTACATAATGATATGATACATATGATATTTGATATATTACATGATGAGTATGAAAATTTAATTTTTATTTTCCATTTGATTCTATAATTTGTCGCCAAAATTAATAGTAGGGTTTTCTACTTATTTTTCTTATAAATTTGGAGAAAGCTCCAGTACTTCTAATTATTTTCAACATTTTAGGTATGGTTTCGGAAATAAAGCGGGAAATGAGAATTTTTTTATATATTTCTGTTGATTTTAAACATGTGAAAAATATATATTTGTAGTCGTCATAATGAGCCCTTTCATTTGATGTATTGCATAATGCGTTAAAAATATTTTTTTTTAGTTTCCGTTTAATTCTATAATTTGGCCCCCAAAATTAATATTAGGGATTGCTTCGTATTTTCCTGTATAGAAAAAAATATTGTTCTTTTAGTTTGGGAAATAAAGGGGGAATGCGTAATTTTTTTATATATTTTTGTTAATATATTGTAAACAATTAATTTTAAACATTTGAAAAATATATATTTGTATTCGTCATAATGAGCCCTTTCATTTGATATATTACATGAAGTGTTAGAAATTCTGTAATTTGCCCCCCAAAGTTAATATTAGAAGTTTCTCCTTACTTTTGCAGTAAAATTCAGGTGAGGCTCTACATCCCTATTTTTTTTCAGAATTTTACGACCTATAGTTTCGGAGATAAGGTCAGCGGAATGGGTGAAAATTTTTATATTTTTGTTAATATGTTTTAAACCATTCATTTAAAAAAAAATTAAAAAAATATATTTTATATTCGTCATAATGAGCCCTTTGATTTGATGTATTACATGATGCCTTAGAAATAATTTTAATTTAATGTTTTCCATTGAATGCTGTAATTTGCCCCGTAAAATTAATATTAGGAGTTTCTCCTTATTTTTCTTTCTTTAATTTTTTTCAAAAATTTACTGCTATAGTTTCAAAAATAAGGTAGGGGGAATGGGTAATTTTTTTATATTTTTGATAATATTTTTAAAATAATGTATTTTAAAAATATTAAAAAAATTGGTTTCGCCATAATGAGCCCTTTCATTTGATATATTACATGATGTGTTAGAAACAATTATAATTTTATATTTTACATTTAATTCTGTAATTTGCCCTCCAAAATTAATAGTAGAGGTTTCTCCTTATTTTTTTTTGGTAAAACTCAGGTGAGGCCCTATGTCTCTAATTTCTTTTTTTATTCTAATTCTTATAGCTTCGGAGAAAAGTGGGGGAATAGTAGTTTAGGAGAAAATTGCTGTGATGTGAAAGAGGGAGAAATCCGGCGTGATATTATAAGGGTATCCGTATATTGTACATACGGAACCCTCAAAAATAATAGATTCTGCTGACCAGAAGGAATATATATATGTTATATAAGTTATTCCATCGACTTATATGAAACAACCTAGCAACAGTTCCCAAGCTGAGTCAGCATAACACGTGTCGTCTCCAGTTACCCGCAGACGAACATCCGTGAGAACTGCAAGCGCTGCGACACCTTAGTCAGCATTCTTAGTTTATAAATTATACTTTTTCATTGTAACATCATTCATTATTACTTACAGATTTGTCTAGTTTAGTTTAACACTCATTTTGTCTTTTTAATTGTTATATAAAGTTTTATTATTTTCATTGTTATTTTCAAGTTATTATTTTTATTAAAAGTATTGTGCAACTATAAATAAAATCTTTTTTTAAAAGAGAAATTTTGAAAGTGTGATATAACAAATTGGCGCAGTCAGTAGAATCCGTCTAACGTTACTGGAACACGAGTACTCTAACTGGTAGCGGCGGATTCCTATCCCTCAACGGAACAACGAACCTGTTGATGTAAGTAATGGTGAATCGTCATTCGTTTTAAGTAAAAATTATTTGATTTATTTTATTGCACATTGATTTTTAGTATTTGATATAATCTATTTGATTTGATTAATATTGATTTATTTTATTATTTGATTTTACATATTTATCAATTTGATTTTTATTTTGATATATTTGATCCAAATGAAATATTGATTTATTTCATTAACTGATTTATTTTATTCGATTGATATATTTATTTGATTTCTTTTTATTGACATTGATATATTTGATTTACATATTTTATTGATTTATTTACCCATTTGATTAACTGATTTACTTGAACTATTGATTTTAATTGCTTTACATTTTATACCATACTGTTCTATCGTTCAAACAATCGTTAATTCCCACTAACGTATTCTACAGTTCATTAATTTTCTACACCTTTTAACATTTTATATTTACACCCTTGTTCCAATTCTTTTATATAGACTAATATCAAAATAGCTCAAGCTTCTCCAACACCGGTTACCAATGAAACCGAAAGCGGCGCAGTTGATAAATTCAAGGAATCCCGGATCTTACCTTGAAATTAAATAACTCTTGACCCTACACTTTGGAGATTCTCGTGATCTCTCTTCCTTGATTCATGACCTACAACGTCTGAAACAACTTTCAAATGAGTCCCCACTAACGTTCTACAATCGTCTCCAAGTCTTTAGTGCGAAAATGCACTCCTGCATTCATAAAACGACTGGGCTAAGTCCAGAACAAAAAGACGCCCAGACCACACTAGTGGATACTATGGTCATGAATACCCTTCTTACGGGATTAGAACCCCGATTAGGACAAGTAATTCGTGCAAGTAATCAAAAAGATCTTCTAGAGGCTCATTCCCGAATTAGAAGAGAGCTTCAGTTATCTTATTTCGAGGATCAGAAAACAAACAAATCTGTTCCTCTCAAACCAAATTTCCCACCTCGAAAGCCGACACAACCACCTAAGTGTCTTCATTGTGGTCGATTAGGCCATATAGCCGCAAATTGCCGATTGAAAAATCAAATTTTTTCTCAACAATTCAACCAAAACCATAGGCCAAATCCTGTTGGGCCTAACCAACAAACAAGGCCAAACTTCCCCCAAATAATCCCCCGGTTCAACAAGGACAACAGTTTCGTCCACAAAACTTCCAGAGACCCCCTTTTAGGTCTCAAATTAACCCAAATTATTCTCGTCCTTCGGTTATACAGAATAACCCGAATAACCGTCCTGAAAGGACACATCATTTCAGTCAACATCAAAATGATGGTTACTCACAATTTTCGGATTACACGACTCTACAAAAAAATTTTCGTTCTTTGTCCTAAAGTTTATACTATTATTTTCCAGTTAGTTATGCACAAAAACGAAAAGAAAATACCTTTTTTCGGTATAAAGTTTGCTTTTGTGATAGTTATAATAATACTCATTTTTCAATTTTTTCATAAATTTTAATTGATTTTAATATTTTTAAAAAGACCGCGCGGTGAGAGTGGGGTATTAACGTTTACACTGTGCCGCTAGATGGCACCCGAGTGATAAACAACCATCAGGTGTTATTTACAAGCCCAGAATAACTTAAAATGTCGTCACGAAAGTGCAAATACGATGCTGATGCATTTTGTTTTATATGTGGTCAATTTATTAAAGTTCGAGACGTGAAATATGAACTAAAGACATCTCACGTTCTCTGTGAAGCCTATGAAGCATATTTTGACTGTCCTGTACGGAATCAAGATAAGCCATGGGCTCCACATGTTGCTTGTAGTTATTGTAAAAGGTGTTTGGAAGGTAAGCAATTTTTATTTAATTAAGCGATGAATCCAAAATAATAGACATATTAATTTTTATTTTTATATTTTTAGGTTGGTATCGAGGTGAGAAAAGGTCTATGAAATTTGCAATACCAAGGATTTGGCGAGAACCAAAAGACCATATTACTGACTGCTACTTTTGTATGGTGAATCCGACTAAAAGACGTAGAGGTAAAAATGCAAAACCTATTGAATATCCTGACCTCGAATCTTCTTCTAATCCAATTGCTCACGACCTGACACGACCAGTACCTGAGCCACCAAAAAAATTATCGCAGAAAAGTAGCTCATCTTTTAGTTCTTATAAAAGTAATTCCGATAAGGAGTTTTTGCCTACACCTGAACAACCAAAACACTATCTCATTACTTCAGAAGATTTTAACGATCTAATTAGAGATTTAAATTTGCCAAAAAATAAAGCAGAGCTTCTAGGCTCTCGGTTAAAACAGTGGAATTTGCTTGATGATGTTAAGATCACGGATCAGCGGACTAGGCATGAAATGTTTGCAACGTTTTTCACGAAGGAAGATGGACTTTGTTTTTGTAATGACATTAAAGGTATGTTTGAAGCAATTGGCATACCCTGTGTCCCTAGCGAATGGCGTTTATTGATTGACAGCTCTACAAAAAGTTTAAAAGCAGTTCTATTGCACAACGGAAATAAATTTCCGTCTCTTCCAATTGCTCACTCAGTACATCTTAAAGAAAATTATGAAAGTGTCAAAATTTTGCTTGAATCTGTAAAGTATCGTGAGTATAACTGGGAGCTGATTGGAGATTTTAAAATGGGGCTACAGGGTGGATATATAAAGTATCCGTGTTATTTGTGCTTGTGGGATAGCAGAGCGGATTCTAAACACTATATTCAACGGTCAAGGCCTGTAAGAACAGAATTGTGTGTCGGAAAACAGAACGTCAAATTTGAGTCGATTGTTGAAGCGGAAAAAGTGTTAATGCCGCCTTTGCACATTAAGTTAGGGTTGATGAAACAGTTTGTTAAAAAACTGGATGAAACTTCAGAAGCTTTTGGATACTTAAAAAAAAATTTTCCGAAGTTATCGGAAGCAAAGGTTAAAGCTGGGGTTTTTGTTGGTCCGCAAATAAGACAGATTTTCGCCGATGAAAAATTTACAACGTTGCTGAGTCGTACTCAAAAAGCAAGTTGGAACAGTTTTAAAGCAGTAGTTTCTGGATTTTTAGGAAATAATAAAGCTGAAAACTACGAAAAGTTGGTTGAGGATATGCTTACAAATTTTAAGGCCATGGGCTGCAGGATGTCATTAAAAGTACATATGCTGCATGCTCATTTGGATAAATTTTAAAACAATATGGGAGCCTATTCCGAAGAGCAAGGAGAACGTTTCCATCAGGATATAATGAATTTTGAACAACACTATCAAGCCAATACAATGAAAACATGATGGGCGACTATATTTGGGGTTTATTGAGAGAAAGTAGCTATGAACATAAAAGAAAAAGTAAAAGTGTGCACTTTTAAGTTATTTTCCACTTTTCTGTAAGCTAATTTGATAGTAAAACTTAATAAAAATAATAAACATTTTTATTTCAATAGTTTTATTTTCAATCAAAAATTAAAATCCGAGATTTTTAAAAATTTCGTTCAATCAATCTTCTAAGCACAAAAGCAAAGTTTTTTATGCCATATATTTTTTTCCGTCTTATTACGACCTAAACTACCGAAATTTAATGCTTTGCAATCAAAGTCAACCCGTGTTATTATACCGATAATTACAATACTTATGACTACGAGGATGATAGTCAAAATTATTCAGGCTTCGAAGAAACTTTTGACGATACCCCTGTCGAGCCTTTTAATTGTCACGATTATCAGGATTTTCTAGCGCTTCCGAGCCTAGATCAACCTCCCGATTCGACAACAACTTTGTGCGAAGTCGAAACCCAGATTCAAAACCTCAATCTGGACGATTTGAACCCCGACTTGAACTTCCCGGAGCAACTATTTCTTTAAGCCCACTACTTCTAAATTCAAACTACTTATTGATACCGGAGCTGGTATCTCTATCTTCAAAGAAAATACCGTAAAGAATTTCACCCAAAGATCTCCTGAAAGGGTAACGATTCAAGGAATTACCCATGAAAAAATCCCTATTTCACAATCTACTTTAATCCCATTCGCCCCACGTAACCCACATAAAGTTTTTCTGTACGATTTGGACATTGAGTTTGACGGCATACTAGGATTAGATTTTCTTGAACACTATGAATGCAGAGTTGACTTAAAATCTAAACAGCTAATAACAAATTTTAAAACCATCCCTTTACACAAAGTTTCCGATAACGATCAACCCTTGACTGATGTACCCGACACACCCAATGTTAAGCCAAATATTACTTCAAAGAAACCCACACAAAACAAAATAACTATTGAGGCACGCACAGAAAAGATCTTTAAACTTAAATGCGATCTTTCTAACATCGACGCCATCTTACCAACTCAAGAAATTGACAGAGTACGACTTCCAAACGCACTCGTACACATTAACGCAAATGGCGAATTTCTAACTTCCATCATCAACGCTAACGCGATGCCCAAAACAGTAACTTTTTCTGATTTAAAACTGGAACCACTTGACAAAACTCACCCTCTTATGAATTTCAATACAGACGATTATCATGATTCTCAATACATAGACAGAAACTCAACTATTAGACAACAAATTAGAACTGATCATCTAAATGACGAAGAATGCGAACAAATCACTAATCTTTGTTTGGAATTTCAAGACATTTTCTATCTTGAAGGTGACGTCTTGACTTTCACTAACGAGGTTAAACATTCGATTGATACGAATAACGCAAAGCCCGTTTTCACTAAATCATATAGATATCCTCAAGTTCATAAAGAGGAAGTGAAAACCCAAATCGGAAAAATGCTTGAACAAGGTATCATTAGGCACTCCTCATCTCCTTGGTTCTCCCGCGTATGGGTCGTCCCCAAGAAGCTCGATGCTTCTGGTAAACAAAAGTGGCGAGTTGTTATCGATTACAGGAAATTAAATGAATTGACTGTAGACGATAAATATCCTCTGCCAAATATATCCGATCTTCTCGACCAACTTGGAAAGTGTCAATACTTTTCGACACTGGATCTCGCTTCCGGGTTCCACCAGTTGGAAATCCAAGAGGAAGATATTCCTAAGACTGGCTTTTATGTCGAAAATGGTCATTACGAATTCGTTCGTATGCCATTTGGTTTAAAAAATGCACCTTCTACTTTTCAGAGGGTCATGGACAATATTCTTCTGGGTATACAGAATGAACGTTGTCTCGTATACATGGATGATATCATCGTCTACTCTCCGACCATCCATGAACATTTTCCCGGTTGACAGAAGTTTTTAAACGACTTCGGAAGTCTAACCTAAAAATTCAACCTGATAAGTGCGAATTTCTTCGTAAAGAAGTGGCTTATCTTGGCCATCTTATAACACAAGAAGGTGTAAAACCAAACCCTTCAAAGGTTGAATGTATTCAGAACTTTCCTCAATCCCAAACTCCGAAAGACATCAAATCTTTTCTTGGTCTCGCTGGGTATTACAGACGCTTCATACCAAATTTTGCGAAGATCTCTAAACCTCTGACAAAACTACTCCAAAAAGACGTCAAGTTCATCTTTGACGCAGATTGCAAGTCTTCCTTCAATGAACTGAAGCAAGCCCTTATATCTGACCCAATCCTAATATATCCAAACTTTGAAGAACCCTTCCTGCTCACTACTGATGCTAGTGCTTTTGCTATTGGAGCGGTTCTTTCTCAAGGCCCTGTGGGAAGAGATCTCCCTGTTGCATACGCTTCTCGCATCCTCTGTGCTGCAGAGACACGATATTCCACCATCGAACGAAAATTGTTGGCCATAGTTTGGGCTGTTAAGCACTACAGACCGTATCTTTTTGGGAGAAGGTTTACACTTCTGTGTGACCACCGTCCGCTTACTTGGCTCTTTTCCATCAAAGATCATGGCAGTCGTCTAGCCAGATGGCGCCTTAAGCTAGAGGAATACAATTATAAGATCGAGTACAAGCCCGGCAAGGTAAACCAAAACGCAGATGCTCTTTCTCGCATCAAAATCAACCATTTCAAGCAATGTGCTGATTTCCTTTCCAAAATCAAAATTTTCGCTAACAACGAAACTGACTCCGAACAACCTGAAAACTCTGACAATGACGAAAGAATTATCGCTGAGTTTAATCGATTTGTTCAACTCTACAAAACTGAGTCAATAATCGATTACTCTAAAATTGAAATATCCAATTCTCAACTTCTAGACATGTCCCACAAACGCATAGTTACATTCTTTTGGCAAAACAAAACTAACGACTTACACGACAAAATTATTAATGACTTTTTCGAAGAAGAACCTAATTTCAGTAATGACACTCTTAACATCATGGCCAGTAAATCTGTCAGGCATAGAAAATACTTAGTTGTACCTTTGCCCTATGACCCTGAAACTGTCGTCTCACATCTTTTCAAAATTATTTATACCAACCAAGACCAATTCAACGACCCCGAAACATACTGCATAGAAAGTAACATAAAACTTCCCATTCTTGAAATTTTATCTTTCATTCTCTCCGACAAAGAAATCAAACTGAAAATCTGCCAAAACATTGTTACAACTCCTACCGAAGACGAAATTCCTATAATAAAACAACAATACCACTCTGGTAAAAACAACCTCCATCGTGGCATTAACGAAACTATCAGACGTATTAGGGAAAAATACAATTGGACCGGCTTAATAAAAACTTTAGAACAATTCATCAAATCCTGCGAAACTTGCCAAAAAGTAAAGTTCTGTAGGAAAAACCTAAGTGCACCTTTTGTTATTACGGAAACACCCAAGACTCCTTTCGAACGTATTAACATTGACATCTTCGAGTATCCATTTAGAAATCATGCACTGACTATTAGGGACGAACTGACGAAATTTACGCAAGCCTACCCCATAAACGACAAAACAGCTTCAACTGTCGTAAACACCCTTCTGATTTTCTTTCAACATTACGGAACTCCACTTCGCATCCATTGTGACTATGGACGTGAATTTGATAACACCTTAATGCGGGATTTATGCCAACTATATGACATAAAACTGACATTCTCCAGCGTTCAACATCCCGAGTCATACGGTTCTATTGAAAGATTTCACGCGACCTTAGCAGAAATGATAAGGGCAAATACAGCGGAACATCCAGACGAACATCCATTTAATGTCCTCCCTTATGCCATCATCTGTTATAATAACACGAAAAATAAAACCACCGGTTTCACGCCCTACGAACTCGTATTTGGGCACACTTCAAGTAAGCCTCCAGAAACCATTTACAACCAGGAAAAACTTATTTCGAAATACGTAAGAGACCTAAATAACAGAATGGACTATTATTACAGACTCGCCCGTGCTAAAACCGAAAGACAGAAAGAAAAATCTAAAGTGCGATTTGACCAACACGTTTCTACTAAACAACCCGATTACAAAGTAGGTGACAACGTCTACGTAAAAGAGTCCCAAATCAAAAACAAAGCTGAAAACAAATTCAACTGCCCCTTCGAAATTACCGCAATACGAAAAAACTCTGCCACCATCATAAATTTACAAACCAAATAACTAAAGTTAACTTTAACAGACTAAAACCCTATTTTGAATAAATCCCTTTTTTCAGATTCTGTGGACTGTTTTCAGTCGTGAACCTTCAACAGTACTCCATTACGCCTGTTAACAATACTATAGGAGTTTTCTTTCATGAAGAAGGAACTCTTAAAATTTCTAATGACAAATGGACACTCCTTGTTTACAAAGATCTAAGCCCAATTCGAGACGCTACTTTAAACAACGACAATATACTGAACAGACTTTTAGATACTATCAACCACAACAAAACTAACGTTAAAATCTTCAAATCAAAAGTACAGACTCACGTAAGCCTCCTGAAACAAATATCAAAATCTGTTAACATCGAATATACAGAAATTTTCGCTGACACACGCGGACTCATTAACGGACTGGGATCAATTTGGAAATCTATTTCCGGTAACTTAGATGCAACAGACGGAGAATACTTTAGTGACTCTATCAATAAAATTACTAAAGACCAACATCAAATTGAAAACTTAATGAAACGACAATTATCTGTAACAACTTCGGTCATTAAGGGCCTTAACACCACACTACAAAAATTTCAGTCCGAAGAGAAAATATTTTCGGAAAATATCGAAACAATTAGGAAGTCAATTGAGTTCATTACATACGATCTTGCTTTTTATGAACTTCAGGTCAATGTCTTGGATTTGTGTGAAAGCTTAATGGAAAGTTATGTATACATTGAAGATACCCTCAACGATGTATTAACTGCAGTCTCTTTCGCCCGTCTAAAAATCTTACATTGCTCAATTATAAACCCAGTACATTTGGTCGACTCCCTTCAGAAAATATCACAGTCACTTCATGAAAATAACTTACCACTTCCAACCTATAGTTCAAATGTTGCTAGATACATCGATCTAATAGAATTGGAAGCTTTTCAGATCAATACTAAAATTGTTTTTGTACTAAAAATCCCCTTAGTCAATCCTGAAACTTATACACTGTACCGCTTGTATCCTATCCCAGTTTTGGATTATCGAACAGGATTTCGCCATATTCTTCCAACAAAATTAAAATATATCGCGAGAGATGACGATTCGCTATTGTACGCATCTTTCGAAGACCTGAGTGACTGTAAGCCATTATCTAAAGAACATAAGATCTGTTCCAAAGTTATTCCACCCACCATAGACAAAGAAGCCCTCTGCGAAGCACAGCTTCTTAGACAGCCAGCAGCCCTTCCTTCAACTTGCAAGCCTTAAATATTATATGCCGAAGAGTATAATATTCATGAGATTGATCTGAACCTTTGGTTAATCTCGATTTCCGGACAGTTGCCCATCAACATCAAGTGCAAGGGAGAAGATGTCGTTACTCAATCCATTTCGACAAATTCTCTATTGACCATCCAACCCAGTTGCAATGCCTTCATCGGTAACACCAGGGTCCATGCCAGAAGGACCACCAACAACGTTGACAACATCACACTTAAGAGTCACCCAGTCAACATCCCCTACAACTGTTGCGACAACCTGTTAACCATCAGTCAACTTCCAAAGTTGAAACCCATGAGACTACAGGAATTGGATGCCAGAGACCTGAATATCGCTAACCATAATCTTAGACAATACTCCAGGGAATTGGAAAAGCTCCTGGACCAACCATTCTTGGAGAAACACACCTCCTGGTTTACGATCATCACAATGGCAACAACCGCAATTGTGGTTGCCCTCCTTTTCATTAGCATCATCAGGAAGAAATTCCAGAAGCCTCCAACAATCAGCCCTTCTGCCGATCCAGCACCACCACTAGGTCCATCAACCATCAAGCCCAGGTTAAAACTCCATAGCCTGCTTAGTCCTGTCGAGGATATTGAATTGCAGAACCTCCCTTAAAAGTCGATGCTGTAGCATCAACTTTTTTATATGGATGGGAGTTGTTATATAAGTTATTCCATTGACTTATATGAAACAACCTAGCAACAGTTCCCAAGCTGAGTCAGCATAACACGTGTCGTCTCCAGTTACCCGCAGACGAATAAGTATAACAAATATGGAAAGTAGCTTAGGTATCTACCGCGTTGATCATAAGGAAGGGATACATGTACTTCACCTACTCAGGCATTTCGATTATACAGTAGGCTGTACGGAAGGATTTTAAGAACTTTGATTGAAAATAATTCAGAGAAGAGGAAGAACCGTCTGTATTTGGAGCTTGCCGATCATCTGCGGATAACGTGTTCTCTATGAAAACTGAAATCTTGTGCTTCGATTGAGACTTTCTCAGTATGGATCTCAAAATCAGAAACAGAAAGCTTCAAAATTCACCTCTATACGACCATTTTTCAATGATAATTTTCAGAAATCACTAAAAATGTTGGAATAACCTCTTTGAACCCTTAAAGTTTTCCAGTAGTGTTAAAAACTTTTTCTTTTACTTAGAAAGTATTTTAGTGACAATGGCTATCTTTTGAGATTTGATAAATCTTCAAACTCGTTTTCTAATACCGCGAACATTTCCACATTATCTTCAAGATAGAAAGAAGTGAATATTTAATTAAAAAATATTCGTTCGTCCCCTTTTCTTTACAGAAAATAACACGTTTTATTCTATTTATTCAACACTTTTCATGATATACGCAAAGAAATAAAAGTATAACAATTTTTAACATTTTGTTTTATCTAAAAACCGATAATCAGTTAGAGTAGTATGTGATTTTTATTCACTTACATGGCCCAAGCAGTTTGCGGTAAAAAATTTTCTTGCTATTGGGGATAATATTAATAATTCGGCGCTTGATCACAAAATGTGGTCTACCGCTCAAATGTATTTATAACTTATATTAATTATAGATACTTCAAACTATTTTTTGTTTATTACTGGGTCTGAAACTGAAACCAGAGTTTGTGTAACAAAATTACTGATATAGTACAGACATATGATCGATATAGTTACGTTTTGCAAACAATTGATTTCTTTATATATTGTTGCTGCTGTTCAACAATTTTTTTGGCACATTGCCTATAGGCGCCTCAGTGGAAATAATAATAACCTGAATTAAATGAACAGAAATTTGATTTTTCTTAATTGAGTCACTAATTGATTATATCACTGATAAGGAACGATAATGTGTGTGAAAAATTGTTATGTTATCCATAACCTTTGGTCTAGGTGCTTTCCTATAATGGAGATTATGTATCACATAGAATATTTCTTCATGTTTAAATGGATGGGAATGCATCTGTGTATAATTCCAAATTACAATTTCTTTTTCATGAATCTTTTACTAGTACTGACTTCTCACTGCTTTTCTTCCTTTGCCAAGGTGGTAATTCTCTAATTTTTTTCATATATACATCATATTGCCTTGCGTAGAAATACATTACACCTCGAAGAGAGTATTCAATATCTCTCACAGGTGAAGTTAATATGGAAATTTTAACGTGACATTCTTACATACATGGAAAGGCTCCAGATTCGGAATCTGTGTGTCCTAGATGTCGGTCTTGACTTCTTTAACATCATTGTGTTTATTTTACTATTAAGGACGCGAACATGGTAAGACCTTTTTCTCTTAGCCTGGTGCTATTCTCTAAAATTCTAATATACAAATTAGGGACGCTAGAATTATTACTCAGAAAATAGCTAGTGCATGATATTAGCTTTTAATTGTTGATCTGGCATACTGTATACGACTTACATTTTAATTTATCTAACCTGGACATAGTTGTCTGAAAAATGTATTTAAGAACTATTAAGCACATCATTGCAGCAGGCTAGTGTGTTGAAATCTATATGCCATTATTTGTTTATTCTGGCATAATACGAAACAAAATTATATTGACGCAAAACAGGTCAGTACAGCAACAGTATGTAAACTTGAAATTTCATTTGACGACATAGCCAAATAGCCGTAACATTTTAACGATAACCAATTCATATTGCTTTTACGACATGACTGAGTTATGTTTATTAGTCAGTGGTAATTGGAGATTTGAGAACACGGTATCATAATATCGACACGTTTGTTGATTTACGCTACCACATTACAAATAGATGATTGTTATTAGCTTTATTAACGAACGCAAAATCGACTGGGAATTATTTGTGGAATTTCAGCAAACATCATTAGCATTAGAAACCATTAGATGGTTTCAAAAATTTGCATTCGGTAAATAATTCTTATTGTATAGAAATACTTTATCAAAGCCTGTGTCAAAGAGGAAGGCCAAATTCCATTAATGATGGAAAGATCATAACAAAAGCTAATTTTATAACTTCGTATGTATAAATATGAGATAGTGAGCAAATTCGGAAGACAACTATCACAAAATATTCTTCATTCTAACGTCTGTTCCGTCTTTTAACAATAAATAAAAATAAAACTTTCAAGCAAAATGGGATATAATTTTGAAAGTTCTATCAGCTATATTTTTTCCGGAAAAAAACCCAATTTAAAAAATGTCAAAGCAATAAAGTGGTTATAAACTGTATCTTGAATTTTTGAAAAATGTACGAGTTTATCAACTTCTGGTATAACAGGAAGTGGAAAAATCCCAAACCCAAATTTTCAAACGTCTAACATAATATACCTAACGTACCATCTAGTTTGAAGAACCTTGTATATATCTGTATATTGTAGCTCCAGTTAAAAAACTCAACAATACTCGTAATAATAATTTATACCGATTTCAGTTTTTTGGATGTGTTTTTACAATTTAAGTTTTATAAAGTAAAAGTAAAAAAAATGATCTCGTGTCTGCCGCGCTATATCAAAAAAACGGTTGAATAACATAAGGAAGTATTGCATGAATATTTACGGTCAGCTAAAATTATTTAAATCTACATATTGTCACTGATGATTATGGTAATATTATAATATCATATTTTTTATGGTTGTTTCTGGATGCATATATTGATGAATTTCTGTGGTTTAATAAAAATTGCTAGAGGTTTTTCTTTGATGAATGGTATTCCATTCTCTTCATTAGTACTTTTGCTGCGTTTGTTGCAGTATCTTTATTTTAAACAGGGCCTAATTTTGTAGTATATCTTCTGTACTTTTGTATCTTTTTTCGTTAATAATATTGAACAGCTTTGCTAGTTTGTATATCTGGATCTCAAGAGAACAACACCATATCATAGGAAAATCTATATAGTTCGATGTTTTGAAGCGTTTCATTCATTCATTTTGAGACATAAAATTCAAAAGCATACCGCCGATGCCATCCCTTCAGGAATAGTTCATAGGTGATTTCTTACATGATTTGAATAGCAAATTCGTAGAAAACATTTATTGAAACAATAAAAACTATCAAAAATATGGATTTTATTTGTTTTTGGCTTGTATTGAGAAAAATAATGAAGGAATCTTGATCTTGTGAATGGGAAAGTTGTAGAGAATTGTAATGCCTTCAATAAGCGTTTTTAGGTCCTGAAAGAGCTGTTTCCCGCCGAGAAAATTGAGAAATTTTACTTATTTTCAATTTTCATAACTTTGTTGTATTAAAAAATAAAAGATTAATCTTTCATAAAATGGTAACTTATGATGTTACGATTAACTATTCTTAAGTATTGTGAAATAAATGTTTTTTGCAGAATGCAATTTAAACGATTTAGATGGATATCTTACAAACTGTATCTTATTAACCATGCTCTTTCTATAGGAGTGTTACTTGTATCTTCTGAATTCCATAAAATGAATTTCAATTTGTCTATCCTAAATTTTCGTTAAAATACCGTTGTTAAAATTGCATTATAGGCACAATTACCTGAAAGGTGTGGAGCAAAGCGTCAGTCGATTGCCCAGCAGTTTTAGGGGAATTGCGTAAGCCTGGTTGCTGGCAATTAGGGGCCAATAATTACTTGGATGTAGAATGTTTTGAATGAGATAAGTTTGTATTCACTTCAATGAATTATTTATACAGTATTAAATAAATTTGATTTTATATTTTAATATTTTATGTGTTTATTCAAAACTTGAGTTTATATAATTTGCTCCTTTAATAATATTACTGTTAATATTATGACAGCTAATTGGTTTTCTTATTCTGTAGGTTATAGCCCAGCATGCACTAAAAAATAGTGGGAATTAGATTTTATAACAAATAACGGTATTATGTAGGATTATAAGATGGTTTATATAAGAACACAGTTTTATTCAATTGATGTACACTTTTGTAAATATACGAGAGCATATGTTTTATTTATAATGTATGTTGATATGTACCTACTTTCTTACAATTTTTTTAAGTGAATCAAGAATTGTAATATTTTTGTACTGAGCAATCTTTTATTGATTAAAAGAATCCGAATAGGATGTTTTAAAAATAATTCCATATATTGCATATTTCAGTACGTTAAATGCTCAAAAACTTATAATGAAATTAACATCCACTTAACTGACTCTCTCTCTCTCACTTATTTTGACATGTCATTCATGGCACTTAATGGTTAATATAATTTAAATGTGTAAGACGTATATGATAATAAAATATAGAATAAGAGTTTTCCATTACAGCATCGAAAAGTTTTAGCAGCGGCATTCAGGTAAATTCACTTGCACCCAATAGACAGCAACCTGTCCTGTCCCCTAAATTATCTTGGCTATCTCCACCACATTTTCTTCTGTCTCCATCTGGAACAAATTCTCACCTAAAATTCATTATTCACAAGCATTGTTATCCATTTTTACAGCATTTCAACAAAAAACCGAGTAATACAAACTGAAGTACATGATACGAGGTTTTAAGATGTATTTGGTATATCATTAACAGACGGACGCACGACGAAATATTTTTTTAATAATTATGTCAATATCTAATAACTACTGATGCCTAAAAACCTTCCTGTAGACCTTTATGTATATAAGCACGTAACTCAGATTTATTTATCAAATGTGTTTTCAAATTTCCAAAAATAACGAAAATATCAAATTCGACCATCTTCTTCAAATAAGGTTCGGCGCTGTTGACCTTTGTTTACAAACTAAACCGTATTGAGAGTTACAGTTCTTCTCCTCAGATACGATTACCGTGTGAACTGAATCAGGAATCAGCCAAGTAATCAGAAAACATGAGCTAGCTCCTGAACTGTAAAGCTTTTCAAAGGATGACCGCGAAAAAGACTTTTCAGTTCTCTATTTTTCTTCTGATGTACAGTCGATCTCACTGAGGGAGATGTCTCCTAAATAAACGGTTGATCCTGTTGGCCGACTTTCTCGGTGTTTTCTCTGAAAATAATTGGAAATTCTATTAAGGCCTTTGATTCGGAAAATACAATACAAAGGAGTATAGTGGTGTTTTTTCATTCTTTTGAGTTGTTATTATTAGCATGGAAAATGGAACTTTTCTTGAAAAAAAAACTATTGTTAAAAGTATATTTATTATACTTTTATGTGAAACATAAAATGAACGTATAAAATAGAAATATACATAAGGAACATAAACTACGTCTGGCAAACGTTAAAAATTATGTTAAGGAATGAATAATATTTTCTGATTTTATTTTCCACGTGCGATTATGACAAGAACAGACCAATCATCAGATTCTGTGATTTCCCAGACGATTAAGTGCTTTTGTCTACAATTTATCTAGCTTTTGTATGCCAGGAATATTGCGGAGCACCATCCAGTTACCTACTGGATATGACGGATTAAATACCCAATACAATCATAATAAATGTGACTAACATCAGTAATTTTCTATTTAATTTCGTTTTGAATATTGTTTAAACGAATAAATCCAATTTGATTTTATTATTTAACTTTTCACAGCTTTATAATTTATGTGTATACTATTTTCGTATGCGCAATATTCAAAGACATAAGCACTATATAGTTGTTGTCTATCCGGTATAATGGAACTTTCCCTCAAATATGTGTAGTCTGCATAATAGGTCTATCATAGTTAGGCAAATATACTTTGACATTTATTTGGATTTACGCACATAATTTTTCAAACTCTGTTTGAATGTTTTTTGTGGCATAGGGGCTCAATTAATCAAAGCTGTACCCACCTCGATACAAGATATTATTTACTAACAACTCTATACATCAGTCAACATGATCTTGGAATATATTTTTTAATTTATAAAGGAAATTTGTGTTCTCTTTTTACTAATAAGCTCTTGCTATTAAAGATTTATTGTTAGTTTTATTAATACAGATCTTTTTTCTATTCCAATATATCTATTGCTATTAACATTAGTTGGTATGTTTGCTATAATAATTAGATAATACGCAGTTCTACAAAATCAAAGGTATATAGCCCAGGTCATCTACGAAAATACGTGATAAAATTAATAGTAGAACAAAACGGACATCAAAGTGCTTTAATGATAAAACCTTTCTAACTGATATAAAATTGAACATCTTTTATCGATGCTTCTTTATTTTTTAACAAAAAAAAAGGAAATATCGATAACAATTTAGTTTTTTATCTTTTACAGAACATCTATCCATTAAACCGTATTTGGTACTATGGGCAATGTTGAAGAGAAATGTAAAACCTACAAAATACGCTCAACTTTGTTAATTGGTTCCTAGATAATAGAAACTTTACCCGAAATTCCAAAAAATTAATAATCGTTTTTATATTTTTTTATTTTATAGCATTCTTATTAACTGAAAGGGTGGATCTTCTCATACTCAACTTATATATTCTAAAAAATAAATACTGTAACTAGTGTTACACCAGGAGTTTTTGTCAAAATTTCAGTTAATCCTATGAACGACATATTTTTTTAAAAGGACATATTACCGGATGACCCTATCGTTATGAATAAAATTTGATGTCAATTAGTGATGTCTTGTCATTAGAACACGTTGTTGGTTTTGTTTTACTATTAATTTTGTCACCAGATGGTCTTTTTCTCCGTAAATGACCTGAGCTAATATCTCGTATATCAAAGTAAATTCGAGTTACAGAGGTATTTGTTTCTGGGACTGGTTAATATACCAAATTAGCATCCAAAATGACGAACTTCCACAGCTGCAGTTGGTCAAGGTCATCGGGATCTGTGACGAGAATTGTAAACTTTCGTCTTCAAACCAAGTGGACTTAGTTTACTCTTTTATTATTAAACTCGCTTAACGCCTGCAAACAAATGCGCCCCACTTCCGATTCATGGAGGTCCTGTTTATTTACTAGCTCAAATTAAAAAAATCTGACATTGTAGTAAATTCTTGCTAATCATGCATCAAATAACACACTTCCAAATAAAAATCGCTGAAAATGTGGCAGAACTACCTAATCATGCAGAACTGCTTGAAGATTTCAGCAGTTCTTATTGAGTAAAATTATTGAATGTATTCTTGAAGACTAACATGTCATCGCATGCAGCTCCCATACTTACATGTCTTGGTGAAAGCTTATTATTCTCGGTTGTTTCCTAAATTTTCTGAAAAACACCCAGCCTCATTCATGGAAATGAGGAATAAATGATCCTGATAAATCGTTCTACTAACTTCTTCATTAGAAAATACCAAATTATATCGCGTCAAACATTATTTTAACTCTTTAGGGTATTTTGCTTTTACTTTTCCAGAAGCTCAAGAACCAATAATAGGTACTTTGTTCAGCCACTTGACTAGAGGCTCAAGAACCAATTCTAGCTTGAAGAAAATTATTAAGTCGATGCTTTAAACTATTAGCTAGGCGCCAAATATATGTAAAATACTGGAAGAGGATAAAATACAAGTTTCTCTTCTTGAGAGATGAGGGTCGTGTTGCAAACGTTAAACCAGATTATGTCCAGTTCCATGAATTCTTTCGAGCTATATCAGAAATATATAATGGAATAGCATTCGTTAATGTGGTTCTTTTTTTCCGTCCAGACAATCATTAGGCCGAATTTCAGATCTTTCCGTAATCTGCTGATGCACCATCATAAATTCAACGACATTCAACTAAGAGCTTTATGGTTCTTATGTAATTACTTCCTAAACAAAAATGCGAACTTCCAAATTCACTAAAGTTATTATACATGGACTGATTCTATATGGGGATACTACAGAGAAAAATCACCGATAGATAAGTAGCTGTCAAAAGTAGAGCTGGTATTGAAAACTTATTTAATATTTATATTCACCACCGCAAAATTGATGATTTTCACTTTGGTGGAAACTCAGAACTATAGAAATTTCAAGAAATAACTTCAACATCATCCAACTAAAATAATTATTTGCATCAAAATTCAGCCTGGTTATCGACTATTTCAAAATCTGCAAAGAATAAGTTTTGATCAATTATTGGCATTTCATACTGGAACAAGATATATCGCCTTCTCATCTTCAACTCGTAATGAGATTTCGGTTAGCGAATCTATCAGGTGCGAACTTATTATATACATATCGGTTAGATTCTGGACTTAGGTATGTGCAAAATTCTAAATGGATTTAGGTACCAATCCTAAAATGCCATGAAGTAGCTTTCTCCTCTTTAAGCCTTTTGTATTTAAAAAATATTGGTACTAGCAAATTTTTAGCAAACTACTTCTGGAGCACAAAATATAGTGCCAAAGGTTTTGATTACAACATTTCCCGAATTCAACCAATGCGAATTTTAGTGATACCATTTACCGAACTTGTCCGGGAAATGTCCCATTTTATTCAAGAGTCGATGAGACTGGCCTTTCTGCTTCCAAAAGGTTTAGTACTCTACCACCAAATATTTTTCATATTAAACTCCGTTTCAACAGCGTAACTGTCATTTCATGGAATCCTGTCTATTTTTATTATCAATTTTGTCTAGTAGAATTCTGGTAAAAATTTGACACAGATATATTAGTTTACAAATATTCCGACTCCAACAGTGATGTCTCGTACACTTATGCAAGATAATCATGGGTTTCAATCAAGTTTTCTACACTTAAAACATTTAAAGTAATATGAAAAATCGTGGTTAACCTCAAAAACAAAACGTAAACAAACACACAAGTTTGGGTTTCGCGCTGTTGTGTGCTGGTCACCAAAATTCTGTAACGCCGTAAGTAAAGCATCGGTGTTCAATCATTACGTACTATTCGTTACAATGGAAAGCAGTTTGGCATAGGTAAACATTGTTTACTATTTTCTGGAAAACTTCTTACAACCTTTTTTTAGGGTTCCGTATATTCAATATACGGATACCCTTATAGTATCACTCAGGATTTCTGCCTCTGTAACATCACAGCAATTTTCTCCTAAACTACTGGACAGAAGAGGTTGAAATTTGGTATGAAGGTATAGTTTGGTGACCCGATCAGGAGTACATATCGCTCATTATGACGAAAACAAATATATTTTTTTTTCATATTTTTAAATTAAATTAATTAAAAGATATTAACAAAAATATAAAAAAATTTACCCATCCCCCATCCCTTATCACCGAAACCATAAGCTGTAAAATTTTGAAAAAAAATATATGTATAGCTCCTCACCTGAACTTTACTGGAAAAGTAAGGAGAAACCCCTAATATTCATTTTGGGGGGCAAATTATAGAATTAAATAGAAAATAAAAAATTAAACTTGTTTTTAAGGTATCATGTAATATATCAAATCACAGGGCTCATTATGACTAATACAAATATACACATTTATTAATTTTTTTAAAATATATTAAAAAAAATATTTAAAAATTTACCCATTCCCCCCTTTATTCCCCAAACTATAAGACCTAATTTTTTTTATTTACAGGAAAAATACGAAGAAATCTTTAATATTAATATTGGAGGCCAAATTATAGAAATAAACGGAAAATAAAAATATTTTTTTAACGTGTCATGCAATATATCAAATGAAGGGGCTCATTATGAGGAATACAAATATATATTTTTCAAATTTTTAAAATTAATTGTTTTCAAGACATTAACATAAAAATATAAAAAATTCTCATTTCTCGCTTTATTTCAGAAACCATACTACCTAAAATTTTAAAAATAATTAGTTGTACTGGGGCTCACTTGAAATTTTTAAGAAAAATTATTAGAAAACCTCCATGGTAATTTTAGGGACAAATTATACAATTAAATGGAAAATAAAAATTCAATTTTCAAACGCATCATATAATATATCAAATAAAAGGCTGATTATGAGAATTACAAATATATCATATATTTAAATCATTTGTTTAAAAGATATTAGCAAAGATATTAAACATCGACTTAATTCCCATTTTAGAAACTATAGTATTTACATTTTGAAAAATATATTTTATTTGTATTTTTAAATAATTTGAATAACAGATTTAATAATTTATAATTTGAAACTTGACCTATTTTGCCCTTTATCTTCCAATGTATAGAGCCTCAAAATTCAGACAGTAGATTATAAAAGGCTTCCCTGAAAGTTTATTAGTAAAATAAATCTCTGTAGTTAATTTGTGGGGGCCAAATTAGCAAACTAAATAAAGCGAATCTTGAAGGTGGTACGGAACCCTTAGTATGCGAGTCCAACTCGCACTTGACCAAATTATTAATGTAAACAGACAGGTACAAATACATTAACAATACAACTTAACATTTTGATTTTCTCATAACGTAACTCATTTAGTTAATATTAATGTAAAATGCAATACATTATAAACCGGTGGAATCTACAAGTTTGCAATCTCTGTGTCAAACAACATGTTAATTGTTAATACGTTTATAAAATTCCATTTTCAATAATTAGATATCTGCAGTATTGAAGATTCCATTAACCATTGTTAAACGCAGTGCACTAAAGTGAGAAAATCAAAAAAAATGTTTTACAGGTTTTTTTTTATCAAATGTTCTGCTCCTAGAAGTCCTTCACACTATAGCAAACTCATCATACCTATACTGTCCGTCTATAATTTAGGACTGCTGCTGAAGCCAGTCGATCTGATGATCACTTCTTATGATAAATGTGTGCGATGTTGTGTATCCAGATCCCAAACAGCTTGTGTCTCTAAACAATATTTCATTAGCTGGATGTATCGATAGTGATGCCATGAAATATTCCTAAATAAATGAAACCTGTTGACTGGCAGTACTGTATCTGAAAATTATTGCGGATAATACTAATTCCCAGATTTATGATATCACATGAATTAATGAACAAATTTTGATTCATTATAAGTTACCAGTATTGTCATGGCCACATTGTCTCTCATAATTCATTTAGCCCAGTAATTAAAACTGACCATGGTGCCAATATTGATTTTAAACTCCACTACAGTATTAATTTAATTTCAATTTCGTCATAAATAAAATATTGGCATCTGGTTTAACGAGATTATTCTCGATTTCTGTTCAACAGACACAGTGTACATGATAAAGAAGTAACTGCAATTGTCAGTTCCATGAATCTGCAGCACAATAAAATTTCAGAAATAAGTTTTTATTTTTAAGTTTAGTTTGTTTTCTTTTACCGCGTTTCTCGATTTAGAATGGAATTAAATGTATGTTCACGCAGATATAAAATATCAGTTATTATCCAAGGACCAGCATGGACCAGCCTGGACTTCTGTTACTCAGATATACATAATACCCTGTTTGATATTACAGAATCATTAGAATTTGAGGTGCAGTGTTTGATATGGAAGTATCAATATATATATATATATATATATATATATATATATATATATATATATATATATATATATCTTTGATTTCACTTAAGACTTTTTAAAAAATTATTTTATTCAAAACATAAAAATCAAAAATTTAACACTTTTAAACTTGTAAAAATAATGAAATGTAAATTGAACTTAAAACTAACTGGACAGAATAAAATATTATAATGACTACCGTGGGATCGCTTCGGTTCTATTTATGATTTAATAAAAGCTGAAGTCAGCGAAAAGATATTCACACGATGCGTTCCCACGTTAACATCGGAGTACCAGGAAGCTGTCAGCGCAATATGATACCGTTGCATCATACACGTGTGTACAATTCACACCTAACAGCTCTCCCTTATAAAGAAAAGTTGATGTTATAACATCAACTTTTAAATCAAACTGGGCTGTCCATTTGCGATCCATCTTGAATCACAGGCCTCAATTTTGGCACGAGTCTGGACAGTGGTTTTGGGAAGGTCCTTAGGTTCTCTGAAGTGGAATTTTCGTCCTTTGGTGGCTTCTTGACGTGTTTTATAATTTTAACTGAAATGAATGCAACAACAGTGATTATGATTGTTGTAATCGTAGCGTATGTAAACCAGGATATGTTTCTGTTTACAAATGGCTGGTTGATCAGGTCGTCCAGGTCCCTGGAGTATTGATCCAATTTATGGCTCGCTATGGATAGTTCGTCCATATTCAAGTCATCCAGCTTTAGGGGCTTGAGTTCTGGAATATCTAGTTTTTCGGGGTGAGAACTGCAACAGTTGTAAGGGATTAATACAGGGTATGAATTGTCGGAAATGTTTATACGTTTCTGAGGTTCCGCTTGTATTTTTGTGATTCCCACGAAAGCACTGCCGTCTGACTGTAAGCGAATAATGGTATTGTTTGTTAAAACTATTGTCTTAGTATCTATTCCCGCACAATTAATTGTCACATGTAAGGGCTCGGACACTATAACAATCCACGTGTTAGTTTCTAGTCTCTGGGCATTGTATCGTTCACTGAATACAACGGAGGTTTGGCAATTTTCCGGTACACTACGGATGTTCTTCAGAAGCTGAGCGTTGGAGTCGATGGGGTAGGCATATAACTCAGAACACAGTTTTTGTTGTGGAGTTAGTGGCTTGCATACACTCAAGTCCTTAATGGGTATGTACATTAGAGAATCATCGTTTCGCGCAATATATTGTGAATGAAAGAATATGATGAAAACCAGTTCTGTCATCTAAAATTGGGATAGGATATAAGTGGTAAGCGGTGTAGAGTTGTTGCTCTACAAGAGGAATTTTCAAAATAAAGACTAAATCTGAATTGGTTTGAAACGCTTCTAATTCGATTACTTCCAAATATTGGGCGACACTTGAATATCTGACGGGTAACGGTAGATTGTTTTTGACAAGATTTTGCGAAATTTCCTGTAGTGACTTTATCAAATGATCAGGTGTGATTATTGAGGAATGAATTATTTTTAAGACAGCAAATGTTATAGAATTTAAAATATCATTGAGGTTATCCTCAAGAATTTAATTTTTCGCATATTCCCAAAAATGACTGTTTTGCTTGGATAAGGGCTATTTTGTCGTTTAGAGTATGTATTGCCAAATTGATTGCGTCAATGTTTTCGTTAAAGTTTGCTTCGTCAATTTGGAGTTTCTGAATGGTTTCATTGAAAGTTTTGATAATAGAAGTAGTTATGCTTATTTAATTTTTTAGGAGATTCTCTACTTGTAATTGTTCCTGATTAAGTTTGTTTATACTATCTGTGAAAATGCGCCATCGGTTGCGTCAAGGTTTCCAGTGATGGCTTTAAAGATAGTTCCTACACCGTTAATTAGTCCTCGTTTGGATCTTTTAGTGTCCATGAATATTTCTGAAAATTTAGTTTTAATTGAATCTGAAATTTGGGATAAGAGACTGATGTGAGTTTGTACATCAATTCGGAATGCACTTGTGTCATGAAATTTGAAACCTGGGATGGGATCGACAGTGTTTTCTAATGTTTTGAGGATTCTGTTGTTGTTTTCAAAGATTTCTTTAAGTATCGTCAAGTTACAATGAACTAGTAATGTCCATTTATAGTTGGAGATGACTATTCTAGTTTCGTCGTGATAGTAAATGCCAAGAGTGTTGTTTATTGGTTTGATGTTGAACTGTGAGACTGCTGATCCGAACAGCAGTAGTAACCTGAAAAGAAAGTTAGTTTTCAGAATAGAGTTTCATTCTGTCAAAGTTAACTTTCGTTCGTTGGTTTGTTTTTGGATTTAAAAGTGTGGCTGAATTATTGTGAATGTCTAAAATTTGGAATGGACCGTTAAATTTGTTATGAAGTTTGTCTTTAATTTGGGATTCCTTGACGTAAACTTTGTCACCAATTTTAAATTCGGGAAGTTTGTCCGAAACGTGTTTATCAAAACGTTCTTTAGCCTTTTGCTTTTGTAAGTCAGTTTTTTCGCGGGCTACTTTGTAGTAATAGGAAATCCGATTGTTCAAGTCTCGTATATATTTACTAATCAGTTCCTTATGGTTGTAAGTGGTTTCAGGTGGTCTGCTGGACGTATGTCCAAACACTAGTTCGTAAGGCGAAAAGCCATGGGTTTTGTTTGTCGAGTTATTGTAAGCAATAACCGCATACAGGAGTACATTTAGGGGATGTTCATCTGGATTTTCGGCTTTATGGATTCGAATCATTTCTAACAAAGTAGAATGAAATCGTTCTACAGAGACCGTTTGTTTGCGGATGTCCTACGCTTGAATAAGTTAGTTTAATGTCGTACAGTTTACACAAGTCTTTGAATATGGCGTTGTCAAATTCCCTACCATAGTCACAATGGATACGCAATGGCGTACCAACATGTTGGAAATATAACATCATAGTACTGACAACTGATTTGGCTGATTTGTCTGCCAAAGCATTAGCTTGTGAGTATTTTGTCAGTTCGTCTCTTACAGATAAGATATAGTTTCTGTTAGGTATTTCTAGTATGTCAATATTAATTCGCTCAAACGGTGTTTTAGGCGTTTCCGTTATGACGAGGGGATTGTCTAGGTTTTTGCGACACGCTTTAGTTTTTTGACAAATTTCGCAGTTCTTAACGAAATTTTCAATGTCTTTTGTGAAACTTGGCCAGGTGTACATTTCTTTAATACGGCGGACGGTTTCGTTAATGCCGCGGTGTAAGTTATTTTTTCCGTTATGATATCGTACAAGGATCAGCGGTATTTCGTCCTTTTCGGGGGTTTTTGTAACGTTTTGGCAAATTTTCCATTTGATTTCTTTTTCAGCGAAAATGAAAGAGAGCATCTCTAGAATTGGAAGATCGAGATTGTTTTCGACACAGTACGTTTTAGATGGAGATAAAGTATCTTGATGTTTGTATATTGATGCAAAAAAACTTCATTTACAATGTCAGGATCATTTGGAAGTGGGATTATGAAGTATTGCCTTCTGCTTACGGTTTTACTGGCGAATACATTAATTTTAAAGGTTTCGAAGTCAGCGACTTCTTCGAAAATATCTTCGAAGATGTCATGATGGAATTCCTGAAGATTTTAATTATTCCCCCAATCATCCAGATTGGGGGAAAATTAAAATGTTTTTATTTGTTTTGTCTAGTAGTTAGCAGTTGGAGAATTCAATTTTGCTGTAGTCAATTAAAGAAGTGGTTTTGTAACGTTCTATAAAGGTTTTAAATTCTTCGGACATAGTTTCAAGAGATATTTCATTTTGTTCGGGTTCAGGACTGTCGTCTTCGGATTCGTCATTTAGGGGTAGGACTTTGAAGGTGTTAGTTTCGATTTTGTTTGAAATGATGAATATTCGTCAAGATGGTTGATTTTAATCCGTGATAAAGCATCAGCGTTCTTGTTAACTTTACCAGGTTTGTAAATAATTTCATAGTCGTATTCTTCCAGTTTGCGTCTCCATCGGGCAAGTCTACTACCGGGATCTTTTATAGAAAATAGCCAGGTTAACGCGCGATGATCGGTCAGTAGTAGGAACTTACGGCCATATATTATCGGACGAAAATGCTTAACCGCCCAGACAATGGCTAAGAGCTCTCGCTCAATGGTGGAGTACCGGGTTTCGGCTTTACAAAGGGTCCTAGAAGCATATCCAATCGGTAAATCCTTACCTATTGGCCCTTGTGATAATACGGCGCCGATAGCAAAAGCGCTGGCGTCTGTAGTCAGTACAAACGGTTCGTCAAAATTTGGGTAAATGTGTATAGGGGTGGAAGTCAATGTTCGTTTTAATTCATTGAAGGATTTTATGCACTCTTCGTTAAAATTGAACGGTTGGTTTTTTTGTAATAGTTTTGTCAGCGGTTTAGAGATCTTTGCAAAGTTCGAAATGAACCTACGGTAGTAACCAGCAAGCCCTAAGAAAGATTTTATGTCTTTAGGGTTCTTTAGTTGTGGAAAGTTTAAAATACAGTCTACTTTTGATGGATTGGGTTTTACACCGTCTTTAGTTATAAGATGTCCTAAGTAAGCGACCTCCTTGCGGAGAAATTCGCATTTGTCAGGCTGTATTTTAAGTTTAGCCTTTCTGAGTCTTTTAAATACGTCTGTCAGTCGTGATAGGTGGTCATGTATTGTAGGCGAGTAAATGATTATGTAAACCAGACATCTTTCATTCTGAATTCCCATGAGAATGTTATCCATCACCCTTTGAAAGGTAGACGGAGCATTCTTTAACCCGAAGGGCATGCGGACAAATTCAAAATGTCCGTTCTCAACGGTAAATGCAGTTTTTGCGATGTCTTTTGGGTCTATTACTATTTGATGGAAACCGGAGGCGAGGTCAAGAGTTGTAAAGTACTGGCATTTACCTAGTTGGTCTAATAGGTCTGAGATGTTCGGTAGAGGGTATTTGTCATTGACTGTAAGTTCGTTAAGTTTGCGGTAGTCTACTACAACACGCCACTTCTGTTTTCCAGAGGCGTCTAATTTCTTTGGCACCACCCAGACGGGAGAGGACCAAGGCGAATTAGAGGGTCGTATAATGCCTTCGTCGAGCATTTTTGCTACCTGGGACTTATCTTCTTGTTTGTGTACTTGGGGATAACAGTATGATTTTGTATAAACGGGTTTCGCGTTGTTGGTATAAATACTATGTTTGATTTCGTTTGTGAATGATAAGTGATCGCCTTCGAGGTAGAATATGTCTCAAAAGTCGAGGCATAATTGTAAGATTAAGTCTGACTCTTCGTCGTTTAAATGTTCTAGTCGGAGTTGTTTAACGATTTCTTCTTGTCTGCCGGGTTCGTTATAGTTCAAAGGAGTATTTTGTGATAGTTAATTCACAGAAAGGTTTTGTAACGGTTCGAGTTTTAAATTTGAAAAATTTACTATTTTAGGGATGGCATTCGCATTTAGAATGGAGGTTAGAAATTGGCCTTTGCTGTCTACTGTAACAACAGCATTAGGGAGGTGAACTTTCTCAATTTCCATACCCGTTAGAAGGGCTTCGGTGTTCCTAAGTTCGCAGCTAAGTTTGAAAATTTGTTCGGTACGGGGTTCGATCGAAATTGTATTAATGGAAGTATAGGAAGAGGAACATTGTATAGATTCAGTGGCATTGATTGTATCGTCTGTCACTTTATACAGCGGAAGTGTCTTAAAGTTGGTTATTAATTGTTTTTTGTCGAAGTCAATAATGCAGTTGTAGTGCTCTAGAAAGTCAGAGCCTAACAAACCGTCGAATTCTATGTCAAGGTTGCAGATGTAAACCTTGTGTGGGTCTTTTATATTAAAAGGGACGAGGGTCGATTCATTTATAAGAATTTTCTGGTTGGTAATTCCCTGAATTACCACATTTTCCTGAAATCTTTCTCTGAAACGTGTGCAAGTGTCTGGTTTGAAAATAGAAAGACCAGCACCGGTATCTATTAAGAGTTTATATGTGTTAGAAGAATCTGTGATGTAGTATAGATTTTTAGAATTTACGGTCAGAAGCGGTCTTATAGAAAGCTCTGTTCGCGGAAGTTCAAATTCGGGTCGAAACTGTCTAGATTTAGTGTTTGAATTTGGGTCTGAAGTTCTGTGATTTCCGGGGGTTCCGTTTGGAAAGGAGGTTCTGAAAATTTACGGAGGAAAATTCGTGTTCGTTTTCAACATAGTTGTCACATTCTGGGTTATCTGTTTTTAAGTAATAGTCGTAATCGGTTTGTGTCGAATCGGAATAATCTTGGTCATAACTTCCGAAATCAGTATTTTGGTATTGACTTTCGTATAAGTTAGTATTGGGTTGGTCGTACTCATAATTATAAGAGTTGTTCAAGTGATGTGTTCGTTGTTGTCGGAAAAAGTTTTGATTAGGTTTATATTGACCTGAACTTTGGGGTTGTGCACTTGTCGAAGGACGAGGCTGTTGAAAGTGTCTGTTTTGTTGGAAATTTTGAGTATTGGGTTGGAATTGTGGCCTATTCTGGAATTGGCCTGGTTGTTGTGAAAATGGGTTAGGACGTATGTTTGAAAAGTTTTGCCCATAGTTTTGATTTTGTTGTATTTGTCTCGATTTAGTGAGACATTCGTTAACAGTATGCCCCATTCTTTTACAGAAGGAACATTGTTTTTGTACTGGAAACTGGTTGGGTTTACGAGGAGGCGGACCTTGGTTTCTAAAATTCGAAAACTTTTGAGTTTCTAAATGATGGAGTTGGAGTTCACATTTAATACGTGAAACAGCAGTCTTTAGGATAGCTAGCACGAACTAGTTGTCCTATCTTCGGCTCTAAGCCTGTTAGGAGGCTATTTAGTGCCATGGATTTGATCAAGTCGATTTGTGCTTGTTTTTTCTTTTTGAGTTAAGTTTTGTTTGTTAATCGCAGCAAGCATTTTTGCTTGGTGGGTTTGTAGTCGGGCTGAAAATGTTATGGGGTATTCAGTATTTAATTGCCTCATTCTTTGAAGATCTTGAATCAAGGCTGAGAGATCTCTAGGATCTCCAAAGTGGTTCTCTAAGAGTGTCTGAATTTCAGTTAATTGAGTCGGGTTGCGAGAGTTTATAAGTTCGGCAGCTCTGCCGCGAAGTTTATTTTTTATGTGCAATATTAAAAGTACTTGTTGATAGTCATTTGCCATACTATATGCAGTTTGACATGAAGAAATAAAAGTATTTAAGAATATAAAATTTCCGTCATATTCCGGAATTATTGCGAAAATTTCGGATATTTTGTATGGCTCTACAGTAGGAGTCGCAGCACCTTGTCTTGTAGTTGCCATTTCAAATATTCAAGTGTTACGAAAAATAAAATTTAAATAAAGCAGTAGAATTGAAAGTAAGCAAAGTCACACAAAATTATAAAAAAATTCAAATTTATGGTATGAGTAAATGGTTAAATAAATTCAACAGTTTGCGAACATAAAATAAAATAAAGCGAGGTAAAATAATGAAGAATAATAATAAATTCGTTTCAAAAATTATTCAATAGCTTAAAACGTAATTCAAAGGAATAAGAAATATATGGAAATTTTTAACGAGAGAACTGATAATAATAATATAAAAATAAATATAAAAATCGTTTCAATTGATAAATAATTGAATCAAAAACGAGATGTTTCTACATACGTTATTAGTACCCTAGGCATAGGACTTGTTCTGCGGAAGCGTTGACTGGTTAGCTGTATCGTTGCGTGTTTCTGGTCTCTGCTGCTACAGTTGTTGTCTCAAACAGGTAGGTATTGTCCACGATGATTTGGAAATCTCCACAGTCAGTTAGTATGCACGTGTTCTAACTGTGTTGGACAATCCTACTGACTGTGCCAAGTTTATATCTTTGATTTCACTTAACTTTTTAAAACAATATTTTATTCAAAACATAAAAATCAAAAATTTAACACTTTTAAACTTGTAAAAACAATGAACTTAAAACTAACTGGACAGAATAAAATATTATAATGACTACCGGTGGATCGCTTCGGTTCTATTTATGATTTAATAAAAGCTGAAGTCAGCGAAAAGATATTCACACGATGCGTTCCCACGTTAACATCAGAATACCAGGAAGCTGTTAGCGTAATATGATACCGTTGCATCATACACGTGTGTATGTCACACCTAACATATATATATATATATATATATATATATATATATATATATATATATGTTATATAAGTTATTCAACAGACTTATATGAAGCAACCTAGCAACAGTTCCCAAGCTGAGTCAGCATAACACGTGTCGTCTCCAGTTACCTGCAGACGAACATCCGTGAGAACTGCAAGCGCGGCGGCAGCTTCGTCAGCATTCTTAGCTTATAAATTATACATTTGCCTTGTTTCATTATTCATTATTACTTACAAAGTCTGTCTAGTTAGTTTAACACATAATTTTTGTCTTTTTTATTGTTATTAAGTTTTATTATTATTTTCATTATATTCAAGTTTCTATTAAAAGTTTATCAATTGTGCAAATATAAATAAAGTCTTTTTTAAAAAGAGAAATTTTGAAAGTGTGATATAACAAATTGGCGCAGTCAGTAGGATCCGTCTAACGTTACTAGAACACGAGTACTCTAACTGGTAGCGGCGGATTCCTATCCCTCAACGGAACAACGAACCTGGAAGAAGTCCTCACTGCAATCAAACGTAGAACACGGCGCTTTCAATGTTCCTGTTGATGTAAGTAATGGTGAATCGTCATTCGTTTTAAGTAAATATTATTTGATTTTTGATTTTATTGAGCATTGATTTTTAATATTTGATATAATTTATTTGATTTGATTTATTAATACACTGATTTTAAATAATTTGATTTTATTTGATCGAAACTGATCTATTTTATTATTCGATTTTTATTTTTTGATATATTTGATTTGAATGAAATATTGATTTATTTGTTATTTGATTTATTTATTATTTGATTTATTTGATATATTTGTTGATTTCTTTTATTGACATTGATATTTTTGATTTACATATTTTATTTATCCATTTAACTGATTTATTTGAACTATTGATTTTAATTGCTTTACATTTTATACCATACTGTTCTATCGTTCAAACAATCGTTAATTCCCACTACAGTTCATTAATTTTCTACACCTTTTAACATTTTATTCTATAAACTTTATATTCCAATTCATTTATATCGATAAACATGGCACAAGCTTCACCAAATTCAGGTATGAAACAGAAAGATACCGGTTAACGGAAATATTTTCCGTTATACCCGAATTTGAAGGCGACCAAATTTCCTTGGGAACCTTTATAGATGCGTGTAATTGCGCATATAACATGTCGACCGCGGATCAAAAGTATTTGTTAGTGATCCACATCAAGAATAAACTCAAGGGAAAGCGGCGTAGTTAGTAAATTCAAGGAACCCCGGATCATACCTTGAAATCAAACAACTCTTGACCCTACACTTTGGAGATTCTCGTGATCTCTCGTCATTAATTCATGACCTACAACGTCTAAAGCAACTTTCGAACGAATCTCCACTGACGTTTTACAATAGACTCCAGGTACTGAGTGCGAAAATGCACTCCTGCATTCACAAAACTGCTGGGCTTAGTCCAGAACAAAAAGACGCCCAGACCACTCTAGTGGATACAATGGTTATGAACACCCTTCTTACGGGATTAGAACCCCGTTTAGGTCAGGTTATACGTGCCAGTAATCCTAAAGACCTTCTAGAGGCACACTCCCGGATTAGAAGAGAGCTCCAACTTTCTTATTTCGAGGATCAGAAAACAAACAAATCTGTTCCTCTCAAACCAAATTTCCCACCTCGAAAGCCGACACAACCACTTAAGTGTCTTCATTGTGGTCGATTAGGCCACATAGCCGTAAATTGCCGACTGAAAAATCAAAACAATTCTCAACAATTCAATCAAAACCATAGGCCAAATCCTGTTGGGCCTAACCAGCAAACACGGCCAAATTTCCCCTCAAATACACCCCCTGCTCAGCAAGGACAACAGTTTCGTCCACAAAACTTTCAGAGACCCCCTTTTAGGTCTCAAATGAACCCAAATTATTCTCGTCCTTCGGTTATACAGAATAACCCGAATAACCGCCCTGAAAGGACACATCATTTCAATCAACATCAAAATGATGGTTACTCACAATATTCGGATTATTATACCGATAATTACAATACTTATGACTACGAGGATGATAGTCAAAATTATTCAGGCTTCGAAGAAACTTTTGACGATACCCCTGTCGAGCCTTTTAATTGTCACGATTATCAGGATTTTCTAGCGCTTCCGAGCCTAGATCAACCGCCCGATTCGACAACAACTTTGTGCGAAGTCGAAACCCAGATTCAAAATCTCAATCTGGACGACTTGAACCCCGACTTGAACTTCCCGGAGCAACTATTTCTTTAAGCCCACTTCTTACTGTGAACTCTAAAAATCTCTATTACATTCTTGACGCTTCTTCTAAATTTAAACTTCTTATTGATACCGGAGCTGGTATCTCTATCTTCAAAGAAAATACCGTAAAGAATTTCACCTAAAGATCTCCTGAAAGGGTAACTATTCAAGGTATTACCCACGAAAAAATTCCCATCTCACAATCAACTTTAATCCCATTCGCTCCACGTAACCCACATAAAGTTTTTATATACGATTTGGACATTGAGTTTGACGGCATACTAGGTTTAGATTTTCTTGAACACTATGAATGCATAGTTGACTTAAAATCTAAACAGCTAATAACAAATTTTAAAACCATCCCTTTACACAAAGTTCCCGATAACGATCAACCCTTGACTGATGTACCCGACACACTCAACGTTAAGCCTAATATTACTTCACAAACACCTACACAAAACAAAATAACCATTGAGGCACGCACAGAAAAGATCTTTAAACTTAAATGCGATCTTTCTAACATCGACGCCATCTTACCAACTCAAGAAATTGACAGAGTACGACTTCCAAACGCACTCGTACACATTAACTCAAAAGGTGAATTTCTAACTTCCATTATCAACGCTAACGCGATGCCCAAAACAGTAACTTTTTCTGATTTAAAACTGGAACCACTTGACAAAACTCACCCTCTTCTGAATTTCAATACAGACGATTATCATGAACCGCAATACATAGACAGAAACTCGACTATTAGACAACAAATTAGAACTGAACATCTAAATGACGAAGAACGCGAACAAATCACTGATCTTTGTTTGGAATTTCAAGACATTTTCTATCTTGAAGGTGACGTCTTGACTTTCACTAACGAGGTTAAACATTCGATTGATACGAACAACGCAAAGCCCGTTTTCACTAAATCCTATAGATATCCTCAAGTACATAAAGAGGAAGTGAAAACCCAAATTGGAAAAATGCTTGAACAAGGTATCATTAGGCACTCCTCACCCCCTTGGTCCTCCCCTGTATGGGTCGTCCCCAAGAAGCTCGATGCTTCTGGTAAACAAAAGTGGCGAGTTGTTATCGATTACAGGAAATTAAATGAATTGACTGTAGACGATAAATATCCTCTGCCAAATATATCCGATTTTCTCGACCAACTTGGAAAGTGTCAATACTTTTCCACATTGGATCTCGCTTCCGGGTTCCACCAGTTGGAAATCCAAGAGGAAGATATTCCTAAGACTGGCTTTTCTGTCAAAAATGGTCATTACGAATTCGTTCGTATGCCATTTGGTTTAGAAAATGCACCTTCTACTTTTCAGAGGGTCATGGACAATATTCTCCTGGGTATACAGAATGAACGTTGTCTTGTCTACATGGATGATATCATCGTCTACTCTCCGACCATCCATGAACATATTTCCCGGTTGACAGAAGTTTTTAAACGACTTCGGAAGTCTAACCTAAAAATTCAACCTGATAAGTGCGAATTTCTTCGTAAACAAGTGGCTTATCTTGGCCATCTTATCACACAAGAAGGTGTAAAACCAAACCCTTCAAAGGTTGAATGTATTCAGAACTTTCCGCAACCCCAAACTCCGAAAGACATCAAATCTTTTCTTGGTCTCGCTGGGTATTACAGACGCTTCATACCAAATTTTGCGAAGATCTCTAAACCTCTGACTAAACTACTCCAAAAAGACGTCAAATTCATCTTTGACGCAGATTGCAAGTCTTCCTTCGATGAACTGAAGCAAGCCCTTGTATCTGACCCAATCCTGATATATCCAAACTTTGAAGAACCCTTCCTGCTCACTACTGATGCTAGTGCTTTTGCTATTGGAGCGGTTCTTTCTCAAGGCCCTGTGGGAAAAGATCTTCCTGTTGCATACGCTTCTCGCACCCTCTGTGCTGCAGAGACACGATATTCCACCATCGAACGAGAATTGTTGGCCATAGTTTGGGCTGTTAAGCACTACAGACCGTATCTTTTTGGGAGAAGGTTTACACTCCTGTGTGACGACCGTCCGCTTACTTGGCTCTTTTCCATCAAAGATCCGGGCAGTCGTCTAGCCAGATGGCGCCTTAAGCTAGAGGAATACAATTATAAAATTGAGTACAAGCCCGGCAAGGTAAACCAAAACGCAGATGCTCTTTCTCGCATCAAAATCAACCATTTCAAGCAATGTGCTGATTTCCTTTCCAAAATCAAAATTTTCGCTAACAACGAAACTGACTCCGAACAACCTGAAAACTCTGACAATGACGACGAACATGACAAAAGAATTATCGCTGAGTTTAATCGATTTGTTCAACTCTACAAAACTGAGTCAATAATCGATTACTCTAAAATTGAAATATCCAATTCTCAACTTCTAGACAAGTCCCACAAACGCATAGTTACATTCTTTTGGCAAAACAAAACAAACGACTTACACGACAAAATTATTGATGACTTTTTCGAAGAAGAACCTAATTTCAGTAATGACACTCTTAACATCACGGCCAGTAAATCTGTCAGGCATAGAAAATACTTAGTTGTACCTTTGCCCTATGACCCTGAAACTGTCGTCTCACATCTTTTCAAAATTATTTATAACAACCAAGATCAATTCAACGACTCCGAAACATACTGCATAGAAAATAACATAGAACTTCCCATTCTTGAAATTTTATCCTTCATTCTCTCCGACAAAGAAATTAAACTAAAAATCTGCCAAAACATTGTTACAACTCCTACCGAAGACGAAATTCCTATAATAATACAACAATACCACTCTGGTAAAAACAACCTCCATCGTGGCATTTACGAAACCATCAGACGTATTAGGGAAAAATACAATTTGACCGGCTTAATTAAAACTGTAGAACAATTCATCAAATCCTGCGAAACTTGCCAAAAGGTAAAGTTCTGTAGGAAAAACCTAAGTGCACCTTTTGTTATTACGGAAACACCCAAGACTCTTTTCGAACGTATTAACATTGACATCTTCGAGTATCCATCTAGAAATCATGCACTGACTATTAGGGATGAACTAACGAAATTTACACAAGCCTACCCCATAAACGACAAAACAGCTTCAACTGTCGTAAACACCCTTTTGATTTTCTTTCAACATTACGGAACTCCACTTCGCATCCATTGTGACTATGGACGTGAATTTGACAACATGTATCATGTGACTCTGTATAACACCGTATGGCGGTACCATGCGTTCGGTTATATCTTTCTGTAAAGTTGCAATGTGGTGAATATAATGGGGTAAACCAAATATTTTTTACTTCATATTTATCGCAAACAGATTTCAGTTCTTTAGACACGAACTGTTTACCATTGTCAACGATCATATATTCTGGTACTCCATGAACTAGAAAAACTTTATTCTCTATAATGTCGCTAACTGGTTTAGCAGTGGCGTTTCGGATCGGGAAAAGCAATGTATATTTTGAAAAGTAATCAATAATTGCCAAAAGCCATTTATGACCTTTCTTTGACCGTGGGAATGGACCCATTAAATCTGCTGCTATTAGCTGGAACGGACGGTCAACTATTTTTTCTTGACCCATAAGTCCCATTCTTGCTCTGTTGGGAGGTTTCTGTGCTGCACAAGTATGGCAATTTTTAACATATTTTAACACATCTCGGCGCATTTTTGGCCAATAATAAAATTCTTGAATTCTGTTTAATGTTTTAAAAAAACCAAAATGACCGCTCGTGGGGGGATCATGGCAGGAACTAATAATGTTTTTCCGTTGAGGGTTTGGCACTAATATTTTCCATTCTGGAAGATCTGTATTTAAAGGTGAGTTACACGGTATGAGTTTGAAAATCATATTATTTTCTACTTTCCATTGGGGGTAGGTTTCTGGATTTTTGATAATTTTTTCTTTGAACTTTATAAACCAAGTATCGACACGATCAGTGTCTACTTCTAAATAGTTTAAAAATTCTACCGAATTAGAATGTGAAACTCTTGGTTCTGCTTCGCTGCTACTGTGTTCTATACTACGAGATAAGGCATCTGGAACTACGTTGTTCGACCCTTTTCTGTGAACTAGATCAAAAGTGTGTTGTCTTAATCGAAGGGCCCATCTACTTAGTTTACCACTTGGATTTTTCAAATTATTTAACCATAAGAGACTGTAGTGATCCGTTATAGCAGTAAATCTTGTGCCTTCGATGTAAGGTCTAAATTTATCAAAACAAAACAAAAGTGCTAAAAGTTCTTTTTCTACCGTACTATAATTTCGTTCTGTTCGAGACAGTGTTCTAGACGCGTACGCGATAACTTTTTCTTCTCCATCAATAAATTGAGTAAGTACTCCTCCTAGACCTGTGTTTGATGCATCCGATTGAACAATAAACTTTTCGGAAAAATCCGGTTGAGCTAGTATTGGTGCTGAAACTAGAAGTTGTTTTATCTTAATAAATGACTTCTCCGCTGTGTCATTCCAGGTTATTCGTTGCGTTTTCTTTTTTCCCCTTAGCAAGTCCGATATTGGAGACATCATGGTTGAATAGTCTGGTATGAATCTTTTATACCAACTACAAAGACCTATAAATCTTTTGATTTCGGTGGCGGTACGTGGCCGAGGATAATTAACCATTGCCGATACCTTTTCTGGGTCAGTTCGCAATGAGTTTTCTCCGACAATGTAACCAAGAAATTTTAAGGAAGTTTTAAAGAATTCGCATTTTTTTGTGTTAATTGTTAGGCCAGCATCTTTTAGAAGGTCTTTTACTTCTTTAAGTAATCTAACGTGGTGTTCGAAATCAGGGCTAGTAATTAATATATCGTCTAAATAAGAGAATATATATGGTTCATACTTCGCACCAAATATTGCGTCTACTAATCTTTGTTGTATTTGAGCACTGTTACACAATCCAAACGGTACTACATTGAAGCAGAAACTGCCTCTACCTATCACAGAGAAACAGGTTTTCCTTTTAGAACTCTCTTCTAAAGGAATCTGCCAGAAAGCTTTTCGTACATCTATAGATGAAATATACTTAGCATTCCTTAACGAAGTCAGGATTCTATTGATATTTGGCAACGCATATGTATCATAAATAGTGACCTCATTTAACTGTCGTCCATCAAAAACAAATCTAAATTCTCCGTTAGCTTTCTTTACAAGCATGACAGGTGAACACCAAGGACTAGTACATGGTTCTACGACTCCTAATTTTAACATCTCATCTAGTTCTTTATTCAAAATATCCATCATATAGGGTGATAATACAAAAGGTCTTTTCTTAACTGGAGAAGCATTTCCAGTGTCAATGTTCATAGTTATTCTATTCGTTCGTCCTAGACGGTCTTCGCTACTTATTTCTTTAAAACTTTCTATAACTTGTTCAGCAATAATACGATCTTCTCCCTTTAATTCTTCAATAGAACATAATGAGGGAGGTTTATAGCAAGACTCTTTATTTACTATACTTATTTCATTATTTTTAAAATCACTTTCAATATTCCAAGAATTGTTACTAAAGTTAATTACTACATCAAAGGTTTTCGCAAAATCACAACCAAATATAAAGAGGTATGGTACTGATGGCACTACATAAGCTGAAACAATTTTTCCAACTTTTCCAGTGTAAATTGGTAAGTCTGCTATCCCATCTACAGTTAATTGGCTGCCGTCTGCGGTACAGATGCTTTTGGGCAAGGTTTTATTAATATGTATTTGAAAATCTTTTATTAGTTTCATGCCCGAGGCACCGATGACTGATGCAGTGGCACCACTGTCAAATAAAACTGTAATATTTTGGTCGAATAGTTTGACATTGATGTAAGGTCTATTGTCATATTCTTTATTCACTAAAAGGGGGGAAATTACTGGTAGATGACCATTGAGAGGTGTACTTTTTAATTTTTTGAAATATTTCTCTATGTCTTTTAAACCTTTATTTTGTAAATACTTTATCGTTTTATTTGTAGGTCTATATCTATAAGGAGTAATTCTCTGACCCTTGGAGTATACTCCTCTGTCTAGTTTTTTGTACATTTAGGGCAATTACTAACTTTAACTTTGGGTTCTCCAAATTTATAACAAAATATAGTTTTCTTTGCTCTACAATTTTTGTAAGAATGATTGGGTAACCTACAATTGAAACAAATGAACTTAATGTCTGAATCTCTATTTGTAGATGTTTGATTATTGATATCATTGCTTTCTACTGTTTTGTTATTAGTTGTATTTAGTCTATTTGGAGTATTCCTAAAGTTATTGTTTGTAAAGGTTCTGTTTGGAGTATTGTTTGCTGTATAATTATTATTTTTGGAAAACTTGTTTCTACTATACTCTCTTGAGGAATTATTATTAAAATTTAATTTTGAGATATGTTGACTATGTTGTTTGTTTTTTAAATAAGCTGCTTCCTCTAGCTTTTTACAAAGAGAATCAAGTTGGTCAATTGAATTTATGTCTACTAAAGCCAATTGGCTGATATATTCAGGTAAAAGACCCTGTTTAATATGTTTTATTCTAGAAATCTCTGGAGCTGGACGTGAAAATCTACTAAATAATGTTTCAATATGCGCTATATATACTGCTATGGGTTCAGTTTTCCTCTGTCTACGATTTTTTATTTGTTCCCAGAGTAAGTCCTCATTGTCTGAATGAAAGAAATCCTCTTTTGATTTGTTTACTAAATTTGTCCAATTATTTACTCTACTTTTATTTCTTTTAAACCAATAATATGCATCATCAGTAAATAGTTCTACAGCTGAATGAAATAAGTCATCGTCTGAGACTTTACGAGATTCTGAAAGTTCATTAATTCTCTCTAAAAATAAATATAACTTTTTAGGGTCCCCATTAAATTTTATTCCCCAATTTGAAATAGTATTCGTATTAGAAGAACACGATACTGTTTGTTGCATAATTGGAGGTACTTGCATGACTGTTTGATTTAAAGTTTGGTTACTATCATGAGAAGAAAGTTTGTCGTCCAACTCTGCCTCGAGTTGAATGCAAGAAGCATAGGATTCATTTTTAAACTTTTGTGCCGCTTCTTCCCCGTCATCTTGTGTTGGTTGGAAATTCTTAATTCTCCCCGTTACATGAAAAAGACGTGATCTTAATTTATTATATGAATAATCTTGTTCAGTACCTTCAAATTCTTCAATAGCTAATTTAATTGAATTTAATGATGACGAGATTTCAGCATTTTCTTTAATGATACCAAATTTATGTTGGGATAAGTCAATATGGGTGTGACTTGAGTTTACTTCCTTTTTTAATAATTTTTTCAAAATTAACCTTTTGTCCTTAAGTGGTCTCGTGGAGTACACATTTCTAATATTTAATTCATATTCTACTTCTTGTTCAGTAATATGTCTAGACAGATCCATTGCTTTATATAATTTGAGAAGATTACTTTCCACCTATATTATTTTATTATTATTATTATTGAAACTTTATTGCCTGTTGGATGTTTACCAAGTACAAGCTAGTTAAAATTATACTATATATGATATTTAAAATTTTCGACCCTTCAAATCTTTTGTACTAATTATTCTGGGAATTATTTACCTTCTAGTGAATTGAATGAGCTTTCTAATTGATATCGGATTGATTAAATCCTGTATAAAATTTTTAAGAATATCAGGGTGCAAAGTGCAAGTTCATGTTTGATCCTCAAAGTGGGAAAAGAAAGATAGCAGGCTTGGTTGTAACCTCTTCAGTAAGTTGGGCGCCACTTTTTATGGCGTTATGTCCACCTGAAATTTGTGGAGGGCCATATGGTGTAACCATGAAGGTCACAGATGTGCGCCGGCTAGGCTCAGGATTATAGGTGTTGTCGTCGGGGTTCTACTGCTGAAGCTTTTGGTGACAACCAAGGAGAATTTGGGATTGTTGGAAGTTAGTGAGGGAGAGGGCGCCACTCAGCTTAGTTTAATCTATGCCTCCTTAAGCTGAGAAAGGAAGTTCTATATATTGAGATATTTAGAAAAATTAAACACTAATGAACTCTAGAAGGATCTATTTACAATTAACTAAATTAGTACAATATGATTCTGGGTCTTCTGAATTTAAACCAATTAAAAAAATGTTGAGATAAATATTGGAAAATAAGAAAAATTCTCTATGGGTAAGTAAACTTTCATTATACAAAGTTTTATTAAACTAATCTGGAAATTAATCATATGTTCTTAATAAAACTTAAATCTTTTGTTCAGTCATATCTGCAATGAGAGAATAGAAACTAAATATTTATTCTGAACTGAATATTAAACTTTCCTTGTCTATTCAGTTTTATAATCAACAATGAAATTCAGAAATGTATTCGTGTATATACTGGAATGTAACAAGTACTAATCAAAAAATATATAATCAGGTTTCATGGATAACTATCCATATCTAATCACCTTAATAAAGATTTGAAAATTTAAGATCTGTAACTTTAAATATGTATCCCTAAAATAAATATCTATAAAATTTTATCTATTAAACCCGTATCTTTATATCCTGTAACTCATGAGTTATAGTTTACAATTTTTCTACACATAGACACTAGAGGTGTCATACTTTGTGACTGACTTATTCACAAAAATTTATAATTTAAATTTTTAAACACATTATCAAAATATCATTTATATATACATATTTTGGTAAACCTAGAGTAGGCTTTCTTAGTCAAAATGAAAAGGTCTGACCTTAATTGTCCTTGTAGTAAATTTTACTCAAATTGATAAGGATGAACTGTCCAAGATCTAATATCAAAGATGGGATAGTGTTTGCTAGATGGAGCAACATGGTGACACTGTCTGGGTGTTTCTATCATCCGGCGTAGCAAAATGTGTGGACATCCTAACCAGGTCCTTCGCTGACACTGCAACTCAATTTTGGACACAACCAAGGAGTGTAGACATCTCCATTAACATCCAGTTTGCTCTCAATTGTCGCTGAGCACAATTCAAATTTTAGATCAATGTTAGTACTATCCTAGACCAACCTCAGGTCTATTCTGGCTCATATAAAAGCCTTAAACCCAACCAAAATCCTACAATAAAGATTTTCATGAAATAAAATTTCATTTCCAATCTGTGAAGTACTTAACTCTTGAAACATCTCTGTACCAAGAATTTTAATTTTTAATAGAGTGAAATATCACCCATATAACAAATGAAAAGGGGTTGATACATTCAACTAATAAAAAGGATATGTCTTCATTTTCACTTTTATAGTAACATGAAGAAAATGATCATAATTATGTTATTAGAAAACTAATTTATCTTACCTTCTTTACTGGCGAAGAGTAACCACTCAAAAGGGGTGCCTTTTTAAATTAAACCCTTGCGGTTATTAAATAGGTTTTCCCAAAACGAACTATGGAAATCGGTGAACTTACATTAACATTATAGTTGAGGGATATTTTAACAAATCGGGATCACTTTTATTAACCCTCGGAATCTTTCCGAGACCATTCTCCAAAATTCCCTTTTTTGTTCACCCTCGTGTTCCTCAGTTCACACAGGAAAATCCACTCTCCCCGTCCGGTCAGTTCAATGGCGGGCTTTTTGAATATCCCCATCCAAACTATCATGTAAAAATATATCAGCTGATCCGAGTCAGATAAACTCTGTTGGCAGAACTTTTGACAGTTCCACGTCGCGCGAAGCATGTGACCACTGTTGTCAACTGCTCCTTTTAGCCTGGCAATCAATGTCGCCAACTGTATTTGTTTCTTAACCTCAAGTCAAAGCATCACATTTCGCATGCGTTGATATCCATTATATGTTAGGCAACATTATATTATTCCTTATACTACCTAAAGAATCTTTCGACATCTGTCTATTTAAATTCATTTTCTGTTTTGTTAACCGTATCGGTATTAATTGTTTTATTCATATGACGATTTAAAAGTTTTAAGTAATGTAACTATCTTCAATATTTTCCCGGTTGTATGGCATGTCAGACTTACAACCTAAAGAATTATCTTTTACTTTTTACTCAAATATTTGACCAAATTTTAGTTATTGGGCATAACATAACTCGTTTTATCCAAATAATATTTATAGCGATAAGGTAGGTTTACATTGCTTGTTCATTCGGGGTGAAAAGAACTTGTAACTTGCACTGGATTATTTTGATAAGGCTGTGCAAATGTTACAATCTAAAGTGCGATTTGACCAACACGTTTCTACTAAACAACCCGATTACAAAGTAGGCGACAAAGTCTACGTAAAAGAGTCCCAAATCAAAAACAAAGCCGAAAACAAATTCAACGGCCCCTTCGAAATTACCGCAGTACGAAAAAATTTCTGCCACCGTCATAAATTTACAAACAAACCAAATAACTAAAGTTAACTTTGACAGACTAAAACCCTATTTTGAATAAATCCCTTTTTTCAGATTCTGTGGACTGTTTTCAGTCGTGAACCTTCAACAGTACTCCATTACGCCTGTTAACAATACTATAGGAGTTTTCTTTCATGAAGAAGGAACCCTTAAAATTTCTAATGACAAATGGACACTCCTTGTTTACAAAGATTTAAGCCCATTTCGAGACGCTATTTTAAACAACGACAATATACTGAACAGACTTTTAGATACTATTAACCACAACAAAACTAACGTTAAAATATTCAAATTAAAAGTACAGACTCACGTAAGCCTCCTGAAACAAATATCAAAATCTGTTAACATCAAATATACAGAAATTTTCGCTGACACTGAGACTTACAGTACCAACAGAAAGAAACGCGGACTCATTAACGGACTGGGATCAATTTGGAAATCTATTTCCGGTAACTTAGATGCAACAGACGGACAATACTTGACTCTATAAATAAAATAACTAAAGACCAACATCAAATTGAAAACTTAATGAAACGACAATTATCCGTAACAACTTCGGTCATTAAGAACCTTAACACCACAATACAAAAATTTCAGTCCGAAGAGAAAATATTTTCGGAAAATATTGAAGCAATTAGGAAGTCAATTGAGTTCATTACAGACGATCTTGCTTTTTATGAACTTCAAGCCAATGTCTTGGATTTGTGTGAAAGCTTAATGAAAAGTTACGTATACATTGAAGATACCCTCAACGATGTATTAACTGCAGTCTCTTTCGCCCGTCTAAAAATCTTACATAGCTCAATTATAAACCCAGTAGATTTGGTCGACTCCCTTCAGAAAATATCACAGTCACTTCATGAAAATAACTTACCACTTCCAACCTATAGTTCAAATGTTGCTAGATACATCGATCTAATAGAATTGGAAGCTTTTCAGATCAATACTAAAATTGTTTTTGTACTAAAAATTCCCTTAGTCAATCCTGAAACCTATACACTGTACCGCTTGTATCCTATCCCAGTTTTGGATTATCGAACAGGATTTCACCATATTCTTCCAACAAAATTAAAATATATCGCGAGAGATGACGATTCGCTATTGTACGCATCTTTCGAAGACTTGAGTGACTGTAAGCCATTATCTATAGAACATAAGATCTGTTCCAAAGTTATTCCACACACCATAGACAAAGAAGCCCTCTGCGAAGCACAGCTTCTTAGACACCCAGCAGCCCTTCCTTCAACTTGCAAGCCTTTAATATTATATGCCGAAGAGTATAATATTCAAGAGATTGATCTGAACCTTTGATTAATCTCGATTTCCGGACAGTTGCCCATCAACATCAAGTGCAAGGGAGAAGATGTCGTTTCCCAATCCATATCGACAAATTCTCTATTGACCATCCAACCCAGTTGCAATGCCTTCATCGGTAACACCAGGGTCCATGCCAGAAAGACCACCAACAACGTTGACAACATCACACTTAAGAATCACCCAGTCAACATCCCCTACAACTGTTGCGACAACCTGCCAACTATCAGTCAACTTCCAAAGTTGAAACCCATGAGACTACAGGAATTGGATGCCAGAGACCTGAATATCGCTAACCATAAGCTTAGCCAATACTCCAGGGAATTGGAAAAGCCCCTAGACCAACCATTCTTGAAGAAACACACCTCCTGGTTTACGATCATCACAATAGCAACAACCGCAATTGTGGTTGCCCTCCTTTCCATCAGCATCATCAGGAAGAAATTCCAGAAGCCCCCAACGATCAGCCCTTCTGCCGATCTAGCACCATCACCAGGTCCATCAACCATCAAGCCCAGGGTAAAACTCCATAGCCTCCTTAGTCCTGTCGAGGATATGGAATTGCAGAACCTCCCTTAAAAGTCGATGCTGTAGCATCAACTTTTTTATATGGATGGAAGTTGTTATATAAGTTATTCAACAGACTTATATGAAACAACCTAGCAACAGTTCCCAAGCTGAGTCAGCATAACACGTGTCGTCTCCAGTTACCTGCAGACGAACATCCGTGAGAACTGCAAGCGCGGCGGCAGCTTCGTCAGCATTCTTAGCTTATAAATTATACATTTGCCTTGTTTCATTATTCATTATTACTTACAAAGTCTGTCTAGTTAGTTTAACACATAATTTTTGTCTTTTTTATTGTTATTAAGTTTTATTATTATTTTCATTATATTCAAGTTTCTATTAAAAGTTTATTAATTGTGCAAATATAAATAAAGTCTTTTTTAAAAAGAGAAATTTTGAAAGTGTGATATAACACATATATATATATATATATATATATATATATATATATATAAATTCAAAATTTCTTCTTTGGAGAGATAGTTAAATATAGATTGTTTTGTTGGGTTTGGGTCCAATAAAATTACCAGGTTACTTTCTAATCAAATATATTTTGGTTAAGGAATGTTTCGCCAGTTTGCTTTCTAGCTTCTTTAGCCTATCTACAAGTTATCAAATAACGAACATACATTAGAAAAAATTATAATCCAAAAAAGTCAAAACACACCCTACCCAATATTAACAGAAATAAAATAACACATTGCATATAGATATTTACCAAAAATTATGATTACAATAACCCTGCAAGGTGAAAACAGGAAAAGTTGAGGCAGCAGTTCTTTTAAGGTTAGTCGGTAAAGTCAAAACTGTCAGACAGAAAACGTTTTACTATTTATTCACAGAACGAGAAAACCAAAGAACTGTTAGTGGTCTCGGCTTCTTCATCGTTCTTAATATATATACACATAGACACACATACATATGTACCTATATATACATACATAAACATGTTAGATAAAAATAATAAACCTCAAAAAACAATGTAGGATTGAAAATTTAACCTAATTAAAAATTATTATATATAGAAAAAATTGCCGGAAAAAACCTAGAAAATAAGAGAAAAACAAAAGCAAGTCCATAAATCGTGAAGTGAAAAATATGACCAATTTAAAAACAAGTGAAACCGGAAAATCTATTGTTAAACTACCAAAATTTATTGGGAGATGGACAATATGTTTCTGTACATCATGTTTAGCTTTGTTCATGCAGTTATCACACTGGCAAATGTATGTAATTTCTAGAAAGTTTCTTTAAAAAAAATTAGTGCGTGTGTCTAAAACTTCAACATCGTCAAATGCCGGTAGATGTCCTTCTTCAATGTGATCTTGGGCTAGAGCACAAGAAGCTTTTTTATTCTTCTTTTATAGTAGACCACCTCTTTTGTACGCTCTCTAAGGCAAGTTCTATTGGGATTTTAGATAGTAAAGGTATCACATCTAAGCGTATAATGACATAGACATCAGGGATTTTCAAGTTATTAGTCCTCTTAGCAAAATCAAAAGTGTCAACGATATAGTATTGGTATTGTTGTTGTAGGCCTTTGGGAGGATATCTGAGAAAAAGGCAGTTAGATTAAAAATAGGGCTATAATAAGTGGCTATGATTAGTCTTGGTTTTTATGGATTACCCAAAATTCATAAACCCGTTTTGTGCTTAAGACCAATCATAGCCACTTATGATAGCCCTATTTTTAATCTAACTGCCTTTTTCAAAGACACCCTCACAAAGGCCTACAATACAACAGCAATAACCAATACATATTACGGCGCCGCCGATTTCCGTGAGAACTGCAGTGTCAACTATGCCTATTCAGCATCTTTAAACTTATATATTGTAAAATTTCTGTTCTACTGTATTCATTATTACTCTGTCTGTAGTTAGTTTATATTGTTATTTTTCATTTTATATTTCAAACGTTATATTTTTTGTACAAGTTAAATAAATCTTTTTTAAAAACTCAATTTTGATAAGTGTGATATAACAAATTGGCGCAGTCAGTAGGATCCGTCATCGTTGCTAGAACAAGAGCTTACTTCTAACTGGTAGCGGCGGATTCCTATCCCTCAACGGAGCAAAGAACCTGGAAGAAGTCCCAACTGCGATAACAAGGAGAACACGGATCTTCCAATGTTCCTGTTGATGTGAGTAGTAGTGAATCGTCTAACGTTTAAGGTTTTAACAATTTATTTAATTGATTTGATTGATATATTTGATAATTTGATTTTTATTTGATTGATTATTTTATTTATTTCGTAATCTTGATATATTAGTTTGAATTGATTTATTATTTGATTATTTGAATTGAAATATTTAGTTGATATATTTTGATTTACGTTTACATATTTATTTTATTATTTCATTCTTTACCGTTCTATTATCCAAAATATCGTTTATTCCCCATTTATATACATTCGCTTAATAATTTTTATACTATATTTTATTTGAAACCCATTTTACAATCCCTCGTTTATTTTATTTTTATTATTTTTCAACTTGTGTATACTTTTAATTCTAACACATCGAAATGGCACAAGCAACAAATAATGTAGTTTCTGATGAAACCGAGAAGTACCGGTTATCGGAAATATTTTCTATCATTCCGGAATTTGAAGGCGACCAGATCTCCTTGGCCACTTTCATACACGCATGTAATTGTGCGTACAATATGTCGACTGCAGAGCAAAAATATCTGCTAGTCATTCATATTAAAAATAAACTTAGAGGCAAAGCTGCTCAGTTAGTCAACTCGAGAAACCCCGGTTCATATTTAGAAATTAAGCAGCTTCTAACACTCCATTTCGGAGACTCGCGGGATCTGTCTTCTTTGATCCACGATCTCCAACGTCTCAAACAATTGTCCAACGAGTCCCCTCTAACGTTCTATAATAGACTCCAGGTTTTGAGTGCGAAAATGCACTCATGCATCCAAAAATGCTCTGGGCTAACCAATGAACAAAAAGACGCTCAGACAACCCTTGTAGATACGATGGTTCTGAATACACTTCTTACAGGATTAGAACCACGTCTAGGCCAAATAATTCGTGCCAGCAATCCCAAAGACCTTCTGGAGGCACACTCTCGAATCAGACGAGAACTTCAGTTGTCATACTTTGAAGAGCAAAAAATTCACAAATCTGCTCCCCCTAAACCCACATTTCAGGTCCGAAAACCCATTCAACCACCGAAATGTTTAAATTGTGGTAGATTAGGCCACATTGCAGTAGATTGTCGGTTGCGGCAGCAAAACAACCCCCAAATAATACCAACCATCAAGGTCCACCATTTCGACCGACAAATTTTCAGAGACCCCCTTTTAAACCAAATCAATTCCGACCGTCTGTAATACAGACAAACCCTCACTATCGTCCAGAAAGGACGCATCATTTCAATGAACACCTGAAAACTGATTATCAAGAATATTCAGTAAGCGACTACGGCTATAATACTGAAAATAGCCCATACATTTATGACGATTTCAGTCAAAATCCTGTCGATTATGAAATTGAGCAAACTCAAGACGATAACTTCGTTACACCTTTGAACAGTCACGAATACCAGGATTTTCTAGCTCTCCCGAGCCTAGATCAGCCCCCGGATTCAACAACTACCATTTCCGAAGTCCAAACCCAAATCCAGAATCTGAATATGGAAGATTTCAACCCAAATGCGAATTTCCCGGAACAAGCATTTCTCTAAGTCCTCTTTTAACGGTAAACTCTAAAAATCTTTATTACATTCACGATGCTTCCGAAAAATTTAAACTTCTCATCGATACCGGAGCTGGTATCTCCATTTTTAAAGAACACACCGTTAAGAATTTCCGTCAAAGATTTCCCGAAAAAGTGACAATCCAAGGTATTACTCACGAGAAAATTCCTATTTCTGAATCAACTCTTATTCCATTTGCCATAGGTAACCCTCACAAGGTTTTCATCTACAATCTAGATATTGAGTTTGATGGAATATTAGGTCTTGATTTTCTTGAGCATTACATTGTTGACTTAAAATCAAAACAGTTGATAACGAACTTCAAAACTATTCCTCTACATAAAGTCCCCGATCGCGATCAACCTAAAACAGAGCCGACAGACATTCCTAATACTAAAATAGCAAATTGTACTCATAACAATCAAATAACTATTCCAGCAAGAACCGAACAAATTTTCAAACTCAAGTGCGACCTTTTTAATACTGACGCAATTTTACCGACACAAGTAATTGACAAAGTACGACTTCCCAACGCAGTTGTACGCGTTAATTCAAAGGGAGAATTTCTGACCTCAATAATAAACGCGAACGCGATGCCTAAAACTGTTAATTTTTCCGATCTTCACTTAGAACCCCTTGACCATTCACACGATCTCCTAAATTTAAATACACAAGAATACACAGACTCTCTAAACTTGGACAGAAACTTAACTATCAGGGAACAAATTCGTACAGAACACCTTAATGACGAAGAGCGAGAACTTATCACGAACCTCTGTTTAGAATTCGAAGATATTTTCTATCTCGAAGGCGATGTTTTATCCTTTACCAACGCAGTAAAACATTCAATTGACACCAATAATGCCAAGCCCGTTTTCACAAAATCGTACAGATATCCTCAAGTCCATAAGGAGGAAGTGAAAACTCAAATTGCCAAAATGCTTGATCAAGGCATAATCAGGCACTCTTCTTCTCCTTGGTCCCCCGTATGGGTCGTCCCTAAGAAACTCGATGCTTTTGGTAAGCAAAAGTGGCGAGTTGTTATCGACTATAGGAAGTTAAACGAACTAACTGTAGACGATAAATATCCTCTGCCCAACATTTCTGATCTCCTCGATCAACTTGGTAAGTGTCAATACTTTTCGACACTGGATCTCGCTTCCGGGTTCCACCAGTTGGAAATCCTTGAGGAAGACATTCCAAGACCGGTTTCTCTGTTGACAATGGCCATTACGAATTCGTTCGTATGCCATTTGGTTTGAAAAATGCACCTTCTAGTTTTCAGAGGGTCATGGACAACATTCTTTTGGGCATCCAAAATGAACGTTGCCTTGTTTACATGGATGACATCATAGTCTATTCACCAACCATCCATGAGCATATGTTTGACAGAAGTCTTTAAGCGTCTTAGACAGTCAAACTTGAAAATTCAACCTGACAAGTGTGAGTTTCCCCGTAAGGAAGTTGCTTACCTAGGTCATCTGATCACCCAAGAAGGAGTAAAACCAAACCCTTCAAAGGTTGAATGCATTCAGAATTTTCCTCAACCCCAAAATCCTAAAGATGTTAAATCTTTTCTTGGTCTCGCCGGTTATTACCGACGTTTTATCCCCAATTTCGCCAAGATCTCAAGGCCACTAACGAAACTCCTGCAGAAAGACGTCAAATTCATCTTCGACGCAGATTGCAAGTCTTCCTTCAACGAACTGAAGCAAGCCCTTGTATCTGACCCTATCTTGATCTACCCAAATTTCGAAGAACCATTCCTGCTCACTACTGATGCTAGTGCTTTTGCAATTGGAGCGGTTCTCTCACAAGGCCCGGTAGGACAAGATCTTACTATAGCATATGCTTCCCGTACACTCTGCGCTGCAGAAACTCGATATTCCACTATCGAACAGAACTGCTAGCCATTGTTTGGGCGGTCAAGCACTACAGACCGTATCTTTTTGGGAGAAAGTTTACACTCCTGTGTGATCACCGTCCGCTTACTTGGCTCTTTTCGATCAAAGACCCTGGCAGTCGTCTAGCCAGATGGCGCCTCAAACTAAAGGAGTATAACTATAAAATCGAATACAAGCCCAGCAAGGTAAACTTGAACGCAGACGCTCTTTCCCGTATCAAAATTAATCACTTCAAACAATACACCGACTTTCTTTCAAAGATAAAATTTTTCGCAAATAACGAAACCAACCCAAAACAACCCGATCCAGGTACTAGTCACGATAACTCCGACGACTCCGACAACGATCAAGAACGCGATGATCATGACGAACGCATGACAACAGAATTTAATCGATTTGTTCAATTGTATAAAACCGAGTCGATAATCGACTACTCAAAAATAGAAATTTCTAACGCCCAACTTCTAGGCAAATCTCACAAACGAATAGTCACTTTCTTCTGGCAAAATAAACTCAATGACTTGCATGACAAAATCATCGAAGATATTTTCGAAGAAGACCCAAACTTCACTACTGACACTCTAAACGTTCTAGCCAGTAAAACTGTAAGGCATAGAAAATATTTAATTGTCCCTTTACCCTTTGATCCTGGAACAGTTGTTGCACATCTTTTCAACATTCTCTATAACAACCAAGACCAGTTCGACGAATCCGAAACTTTTTGTATTGAGAACAACGTAGAACTACCGATTCTTGAAACACTATCCTTTATACTTGCAGACAAAGACCTAAAACTTAAAATTTGTCAAAATATTGTGACAACCCCTTCACAACACGAAATTCCCGTTATTCTCCAGCAGTACCACTGCGGCAAAAATAACCTTCATCGTGGAATTAACGAGACCATCCGACGCATAAAAGAAAAGTATAATTGGACTGGACTAATCAAAAGTGTAGAGCAATTTATTAAGTCCTGCGAAACTTGCCAAGAGGTAAAGTTCTGTAGAAAAAACTTAAGTGCTCCTTTTGTCATAATTGAAACACCAAAAACGCCCTTCGAACGTATCAACATTGATATTTTCGAATATCCAACTAGAAACTACGCACTAACTATTAGGGATGAACTCACCAAATTTACTCAGGCCTACCCAATTCGTGACAAAACAGCTAAAACTGTAGTAAACACCCTCCTAATATTGTTCCAACATTACGGTACACCTCTTCGCATCCATTGTGATTATGGACGTGAATTTGATAACACTCTCATAAGGGACCTGTGCGAACTATATGACATAAAACTATCCTTTTCAAGTGCCACCATCCCGAATCAAATGGTTCTATCGAAAGGTTTCACGCGACTTTAGCGGAAATGATAAGGGCAAATACAGCTGAACATCCGGACGAACATCCACTCAACGTCCTCCCTTACGCAGTTATCTGCTATAACAACACTAAAAACAAGACTACTGGTTTCACGCCCTACGAACTCATCTTTGGGCACACTTCTAGTAGAGCCCCCGAAACAATATACGATCAGGAAAAACTCATTTCCAAATATGTTAGGGACCTTAACAACAGAATGAACTACTATTATAGACTTGCCCGCGCTAAAACCGACCAACAAAAACAAAAATCTAAAGTTAGATTTGACAAACATGTTTAGACTAACCAACCAGAATACAAAGTAGGCGACAAAGTTTACGTGAAAGAGTCTCAGATTAAAAGCAAATCTGAAAACAAATTCAATGGACCTTTTGAAATCACCGCGATAAGAAAAAACTCTGCCACCGTTATAAACTAACAGACTAACCAAATCAGTAAAATTAACTTTGACAGACTAAAACCATATTTTGAATGAATCCCTTCTTTTCAGATTCTCTGGACTGTTTTCAGTCGTGAACCTCCAACAATACTCTCTTACACCCGTTAACAATACAATAGGAGTTTTTTTCCATGAAGAAGGCACACTTAAAATTTCAAACGACAAATGGTCACTTATTGTCTTCAAAGACCTCAGCCCTTTCAGAGGTGCTATTTCAAATAACGACGCCATACTAAACCGAATTTTAGAGACAATCAACGAAAACACAACTAATACAAAATCATTTAAACCAAAAATACAAACACATGTTAGCCTTTTGAAACAAATTTCTAAATCCGTTAACTCTAAATATACAGACATCTTCGCTGACACTCAAACTTACCCTACTAAAAGAAGAAAACGCGGACTTATTAACGGACTGGGATCAGTTTGGAAAGCTATTTCAGGAAACTTAGACGCAACAGATGGTGAATACATAAATGACTGTATAACTAAAATTACTAAAGACCAACACCAAATTCAGGACTTAGTAAAGAAACAAATATCTGTAACAACCTCAGTCATTACGAGCCTCAACAACACTTGACAAAAATTTCAATCCGAGGAGAAACTATTCTCGAATAACATCGAAAAATTAAGGCAGTCAATTTTATACATTTCAAATGATCTTGATTTTCATGAATTTCAAATCAATATCTTGGATCTGTGTGAAAGCCTAATGGAGAGTTACATATTTATCGAAAACACTCTCGATGATGTTTTAACTGCAGTCTCTTTCGCCAGCTTAAAAATTTTACATAGTTCGATCATAACCCCAGTAGATTTGGTCGATTCCCTTCAAAAGATTTCTCAGTCACTACATGAAAATAATTTACCACTTCCTATTTACAGTTCAAATGTTGCTCAGTACATTGATTTGATAGAATTGGAAGCTTTTCAAATCAACACCAAAATCATTTTTGTACTCAAAATTCCTTTAGTTGATCCTGAGATTTACACCCTTTACCACTTTTATCCGATCCCAAATTTGGATGATCGAACAGGGTTCCATCATCTACTTTCAATAAAGACAAAACTTATCGCGAGAGATGACGATTCGTTATTATACGCATCCTTCGAAGACCTGGGTGACTGCAAGCGTTTAACTAAACATCATAAGATTTGTTCCAAAGCCATATCACATTCAATAGACAAAGATGCCATCTGCGAAGGTCAGCTTCTCAGACAGCCAGCCACACTTCCAGCAACCTGCAAAAGTTTGATATTATATGCAGCAGACTATAATATCCAAGAGATTGACGTAAACTTTTGGTTGATCTCGATTTCAAGACCACTGGCCATCACCATCAAATGCAAAGGGCAAGATGTCGTAACACAAACCATATCGACAAATTCAGTGTTGCAAATCCAACTCGATTGCAATGCCTTTATCGACAACACAAGGGTCCATGCTACAAGAACTTCTAAAAATGTCCAAAACATCACATACAGAAACCACCCAGTGGACATTCCTTTCAACTGCTGCAACGGCATGCCAGCCGCCAATGAGATGCCAAACCTGACACCCCTACAGCTACAAGAATTAGATGTACGAGACCTAGATGTTGCCAACCATAAGCTCTCCCAATATTCTAAGGAACTGGAAAAGCTGATGGAACAACCACCCTTAGAAAAGCATACGTCCTGGCTCACAATCACAACGACCACCTTAGTAATAATTGTGATTATACTCCTCACAATGAAGTCAATCCAGAAGAGGTTCAAGAATTCCACTACACCAAGCTCCGCTGTCCAGCACACGCCACCGACAGCACCATCAAACACTAAGCCCAAAGGAAAGCTACACAGCCTTCTGAATCCAACCGACAATACAGAACTCCACAACTTGACGTAAAAGTTGATGCTATACCATCAACTTTTTTATATGGATGGGAGTTGTTATATAAGTTTATACTTAGCACGAACTTATATCGCAACGACAATTCAACATTCCCAGCTGACTAAGCGACACGTGTGGTGTCATATTACGGCGCCGCCGATTTCCGTGAGAACTGCAGTGTCAACTATGCCTATTCAGCATCTTTAAACTTATATATTGTAAAATTTCTGTTCTACTGTATTCATTATTACTCTGTCTGTAGTTAGTTTATATTGTTATTTTTCATTTTATATTTCAAACGTTATATTTTTTGTACAAGTTAAATAAATCTTTTTTAAAAACTCAATTTTGATAAGTGTGATATAACAAATTGGCGCAGTCAGTAGGATCCGTCAACGTTGCTAGAACACGAGCTTACTTCTAACTGGTAGCGGATTCCTATCCCTCAACGGAGCAAAGAACCTGGAAGAAGTCCCAACTGCGATAACAAGGAGAACACGGATGGATGTATATATATATATATATATATATATATATATATATATATATATATATATATGTTATATCACACTTTCAAAATTTTTCTTTTTAAAAAAAGATTTTATTTATAGTTGCACAATTATTAACTTTTAATATAAAACTTGAAAATAACAATATAATACTTTATAACAATAAAAAGACAAAATGAGTGTTAAACTAAACTAGACAGAACTGTATCAATTGATCAATTTATAACATAAGAATGCTGACTAAGCTGTCGCAGCGTTTACTGTTCTCACGGATGTACGTCGTCGAAGGTAACCTGAGACGACACGTGGATGCTGACTCAGCTTGGGAACTGTTGCTAGATGGTTTCACATAAGTCGATGGAATAACTTATATAACAACTCCATCCATATAAAAAAGTTGATGCTACAGCATCGACTTTTAAGGGAGGTTCTGCAATTCCATATCCTCGACAGGACTAAGGAGGCTATGGAGTTTTAACCTGGGCTTCATGGTTGATGGACCTGGTGGTGGTGCTGGATCGGCAGAAGGGCTGATCGTTGGGGGCTTCTGGAATTTCTTTCTGATGATGCTGATGGAAAGGAGGGCAACCACAATTACGGTTGTTGCTATTGTGATGATCGTAAACCAGGAGGTGTGTTTCTCCAAGAATGGTTGGTCTAGGAGCTTTTCTAATTCCCTGGAGTATTGGCTAAGCTTATGGTTGGCGATATTCAGGTCTCTGGCATCCAGTTCCTGTAGTTTCATGGGTTTCAACTTTGGAAGTTGACCGATGGTTGGCAGGTTGTCGCAACAGTTGTACAGGATGTTGACTTGGTGACTTTTTAGTGTGATGTTGTCAACGTTATTGGTGGTCCTTCTGGCATGGACCCTGGTGTTACCAATGAAGGCATTGCAACTTGGTTGGATGGTCAATAGAGAATTTGTCGAAATGGATTGGGTAACGACATCTTCTCCCTTGCACTTGATGTTGATGGGTAACTGTCCGGAAGTCGAGATTATCCAAAGGTTCAGATCAATCTCTTGAATATTATACTCTTCGGCATATAATATTAAAGGCTTGCAAGTTGAAGGAAGGGCTGCTGACTGTCTAAGAAGCTGTGCTTCGCAGAGGGCTTCTTTGTCTATGGTGTGTGGAATAACTTTGGAACAGATCTTATGTTCTTTAGATAATGGCTTACAGTCACTCAGGTCTTCGAAAGATGCGTACAATAGCGAATCGTCATCTCTCGCGATATATTTTAATTTTGTTGGAAGAATATGGTGAAATCCTGTTCGATAATCCAAAACTGGGATAGGATACAAGCGGTACAGTGTATAAGTTTCGGGATTGACTAAGGGAATTTTTAGTACAAAAACAATTTTAGTGTTGAACTGAAAAGCTTCCAATTCTATTAGATCGATGTATCTAGCAACATTTGAACTATAGGTTGGAAGTGGTAAGTTATTTTCATGAAGTGACTGTGATATTTTCTGAAGGGAGTCGACCAAATCTACTGGGTTTATAATTGAGCTATGTAAAATTTTTAGACGGGCGAAAGAGACTGCAGTTAATACATCGTTGAGGGTATCTTCAATGTATACGTAACTTTCCATTAAGCTTTCACACAAATCTAAGTCATTGACTTGAAGTTCATAAAAAGCAAGATCGTCTGTAATCAACTCAATTGACTTCCTAATTGTTTCGATATTTTCCGAAAATATTTTCTCTTCGGACTGAAATTTTTGTAGTGTGGTGTTAAGATTCTTAATGACCGAAGTTGTTACTGATAATTGTCGTTTCATTAAGTTCTCGATTTGATGTTGGTCTTTAGTAATTTTGTTTATAGAGTCACTAAAGTATTCTCCGTCTGTTGCATCTAAGTTACCGGAAATAGATTTCCAAATTGATCCCAGTCCGTTAATGAGTTCGCGTTTCTTTCTGATGGTACTGTAAGTCTCAATGTCAGCGAAAATTTCTGTATATTTGATGTTAACAGATTTTGATATTTGTTTCAGGAGGCTTACGTTAGTCTGTACTTTTGATTTGAAGATTTTAACGTTAGTTTTGTTGTGGTTAATAGTATCTAAAAGTCTGTTCAGTATATTGTGGTTGTTTAAAGTAGCGTCTCGAAATGGGCTTAGATCTTTGTAAACAAGGAGTGTCCATTTGTCATTAGAAATTTTAAGGGTTCCTTCTTCATGAAAGAAAACTCCTATAGTATTGTTAACAGGCGTAATGGAGTACTGTTGAAGGTTCACGACTGAAAACAGTCCACAGAATCTGAAAAAAGGGATTTATTCAAAATAGGGTTTTAGTCTGTCAAAGTTAACTTTAGTTATTTGGTTTGTTTGTAAATTTATGACGGTGGCAGAGTTTTTTCGTATTGCGGTAATTTCGAAGGGGCCGTTGAATTTGTTTTCGGCTTTATTTTTAATTTGGGACTCTTTTACGTAGACTTTGTCGCCTACTTTGTAATCGGGTTGTTTAGTAGAAACGTGTTGGTCAAATCGCACTTTAGATTTTTCTTTCTGTCTTTCGGTTTTAGCACGGGCGAGTCTGTAGTAATAGTCCATTCTATTATTTAGGTCTCTTACGTATTTCGAAATCAGTTTTTCCTGGTTGCAAAGGGTTTCTGGAGGCCTACTTGAAGTGTGCCCAAATATAAGCTCGTAGGGCGTGAAACCGGTGGTTTTATTTTTCGTATTATTATAACAGATGATGGCATAAGGGAGGACATTAAATGGATGTTCGTCTGGATGTTCCGCTGTATTTGCCCTTATCATTTCTGCTAAGGTCGCGTGAAATCTTTCAATAGAACCGTTTGACTCGGGATGTTGAACGCTGGAGAATGTCAGTTTTATGTCGTATAGTTGGCATAGATCCCGCATTAAAGCGTTTTCAAATTCACCTCCATAGTCACAATGGATGCGAAGCGGAGTCCCGTAATGTTGAAAGAAAATCAGAAGGGTGTTTACGACAGTTGAAGCTGTTTTGTCGTTAATGGGGTAGGCTTGCGTAAATTTCGTGAGTTCGTCCCTAATAGTGAGTGCATGATTTCTAGATGGGTATGTCAATGTTAATACGTTCGAAAGGAGTCTTGGGTGTTTCCGTAATAACAAAAGGTGCACTTAAGTTTTTCCTACAGAACTTTACCTTTTGGCAAGTTTCACAGGATTTGATAAATTGTTCTACAGTTTTAATTAAGCCGGTCCAATTGTATTTTTCCCTAATACGTCTGATGGTTTCGTTAATGCCACGATGGAGGTTGTTTTTACCAGAGTGGTATTGTTGTATTATTATAGGAATTTCGTCTTCGGTAGGAGTTGTAACAATGTTTTGGCAGATTTTGAGTTTGATTTCTCTGTCGGAGAGAATGAAAGATAAAATTTCAAGAATGGGGAGTTCTATGTTATTTTCTATGCAGTATGTTTCGGAGTCGTTGAATTGGTCTTGGTTGGTATAAATAATTTTGAAAAGATGTGAGACGACAGTTTCAGGGTCATAGGGCAACGGTACAACTAAGTATTTTCTATGCCTGACAGATTTACTGGCCATGATGTTAAGAGTGTCATTACTGAAATTAGGTTCTTCTTCGAAAAAGTCATCAATAATTTTGTCGTGTAAGTCGTTAGTTTTGTTTTGCCAAAAGAATGTAACTATGCGTTTGTGGGACTTGTCTAAAAGTTGAGAATTGGATATTTCAATTTTAGAGTAATCGATTATTGACTCAGTTTTGTAGAGTTGAACAAATCGATTAAACTCAGCGATAATTCTTTCGTCATGTTCGTCGTCATTGTCAGAGTTTTCAGGTTGTTCGGAGTCAGTTTCGTTGTTAGCGAAAATTTTGATTTTGGAAAGGAAATCAGCACATTGCTTGAAATGGTTGATTTTGATGCGAGAAAGAGCATCTGCGTTTTGGTTTACCTTGCCGGGCTTGTACTCAATCTTATAATTATATTCCTCTAGCTTAAGGCGCCATCTGGCTAGACGACTGCCAGGATCTTTGATGGAAAAGAGCCAAGTAAGCGGACGGTGGTCACACAGGAGTGTAAACCTTCTCCCAAAAAGATACGGTCTGTAGTGCTTAACTAAACCCAAACTATGGCCAACAATTCTCGTTCGATGGTGGAATATCGTGTCTCTGCAGCACAGAGGGTGCGAGAAGCGTATGCAACAGGGAGATCTTTTCCGACGGGGCCTTGAGAAAGAACCGCTCCAATAGCAAAAGCACTAGCATCAGTAGTGAGCAGGAAGGGTTCTTCAAAGTTTGGATATATCAGGATTGGGTCAGATACAAGGGCTTGCTTCAGTTCATTGAAGGAAGACTTGCAATCTGCGTCAAAGATGAACTTGACGTCTTTTTGGAGTAGTTTTGTCAGAGGTTTAGAGATCTTCGCAAAATTTGGTATGAAGCGTCTGTAATACCCAGCGAGACCAAGAAAAGATTTGATGTCTTTCGGAGTTTGGGGTTGAGGAAAGTTCTGAATACATTCAACCTTTGAAGGGTTTGGTTTTACACCTTCTTGTGTGATAAGATGGCCAAGATAAGCCACTTCTTTACGAAGAAATTCGCACTTATCAGGTTGAATTTTTAGGTTAGACTTCCGAAGTCGTTTAAAAACTTCTGTCAACCGGGAAATATGTTCATGGATGATCGGAGAGTAGACGATGATATCATCCATGTAGACGAGACAACGTTCATTCTGTATACCCAGAAGAATATTGTCCATGACCCTCTGAAAAGTAGAAGGTGCATTTTTTAAACCAAATGGCATACGAACAAATTCGTAATGACCATTTTCGACAGAAAAGCCAGTCTTAGGAATATCTTCCTCTTGGATTTCCAACTGGTGGAACCCGGAAGCGAGATCCAGTGTCGAAAAATATTGACACTTTCCAAGTTGGTCGAGATATATTTGGCAGAGGATATTTATCGTCTACAGTTAATTCATTTAATTTCCTGTAATCGATAACAACTCGCCACTTTTGTTCACCAGAAGCATCGAGCATGGGGACGACCCATACAGGGGAGGACCAAGGAGATGAGGAGTGCCTGATGATACCTTGTTCGAGCATTTTTCTAATTTGTGTTTTCACTTCCTCTTTATGAACTTGAGGATATCTGTATGATTTAATGAAAACGGACTTTGCGTTATTCGTATCAATTGAATGTTTAACCTCGTTAGTGAAAGTCAAGACGTCACCTTCAAGATAGAAAATGTCTTGAAATTCCAAACAAAGATCAGTGATTTGTTCGCGTTCTTCGTCATTTAGATGTTCAATTCTAATTTGTTGTCTAATAGTCGAGTTTCTGTCTATGTATTGGGATTCATGATAATCGTCTGTATTGAAATTCAGAAGAGGGTGAGTTTTGTCAAGTGGTTCCAGTTTTAAATCAGAAAAAGTTACAGTTTTGGGCATCGCGTTAGCGTTTATTATAGACGTTAGAAATTCACCATTTGCGTTAATATGTACGAGTGCGTTTGGAAGTCGTACTCTGTCAATTTCTTGAGTTGGTAAGATGGCGTCGATGTTGGAAAGATCGCATTTAAGTTTAAAGATCTTTTCTTTGTGTGCCTCGATAGTTATTTTGTTTTGTGTGGGTTTTTGTGAAGTAATATTTGGCTTAACATTGGGTGTGTCGGGTACATCAGTGAAGGGTTGATGGTTATCGGGAACTTTGTGTAAAGGGATGGTTTTAAAATTTGTTATTAGCTGTTTAGATTTTAGGTCAACTATGCATTCATAGTGTTCGAGAAAATCTAAACCTAGTATGCCGTCAAACTCAATGTCCAAATCGTATATGAAAAGTTTATGTGGGTTACGTGGAGTGAATGGAATTAGGGTAGATTGTGAAATGGGGATTTTTTCATAGGTAATACCTTGAATCGTTACCCTTTCAGGAGATCTTTGGGTGAAATTCTTTACGGTATTTTCTTTGAAGATATAGATACCAGCTCCGGTATCAATAAGTAGTTTGAATTTAGAAGAAGCGTCAAGAATGTAGTAAAGGTTTTTAGAGTTAACTGTAAGAAGTGGGCTTAAAGAAATAGTTGCTCCGGGAAGTTCAAGTCGGGGTTCAAATCGTCCAGATTGAGGTTTTGAATCTGGGTTTCGACTTCGCACAAAGTTGTTGTCGAATCGGGAGGTTGATCTAGACTCGGAAGCGCTAGAAAATCCTGATAATCGTGACAATTAAAAGGCTCGACAGGGGTATCGTCAAAAGTTTCTTCGAAGCCTGAATAATTTTGACTATCATCCTCGTAGTCATAAGTATTGTAATTATCGGTATAATCCGAATATTGTGAGTAACCATCATTTTGATGTTGATTGAAATGATGTGTCCTTTCAGGACGGTTATTCGGGTTATTCTGTATAACCGAAGGACGAGAATAATTTGGGTTCATTTGAGACCTAAAAGGGGGTCTCTGGAAGTTTTGTGGACGAAACTGTTGTCCTTGTTGAACCGGGGGATTATTTGGGGGAAGTTTGGCCTTGTTTGTTGGTTAGGCCCAACAGGATTTGGTCTATAGTTTTGATTAAATGTTTGAGAACTATTTTGTGTTTTCAAACGGCAATTTGCAGCTATGTGGCCTAATCGACCACAATGAAGACACTTAAGTGGTTGAGTCGGCTTTCGAGGTGGGAAATTTGGTTTGAGAGGGACAGATTTGTTTGTTTTCTGATCCTCGAAATAAGAAAGTTGGAGCTCTCTTCTAATACGGGAGTGTGCCTCTAGAAGGTCTTTAGGATTACTGGCACGTATAACCTGACCTAAGCGGGGTTCTAATCCCGTAAGAAGGGTATTCATCACCATTGTATCCACTAGATTGGTCTGGGCGTCTTTTTGTTCTGGACTAAGCCCAGCCGTTTTGTGGATGCAGGAGTGCATTTTCGCACTCAATACCTGGAGTCTATTGTAAAACGTTAGTGGAGACTCGTTGGTAAGTTGCTTTAGACGTTGTAAGTCGTGAATAAGGGAAGAGAGATCACGAGAATCTCCAAAGTATAGGGTCAAGAGTTGCTTGATTTCAAGGTACGATCCGGGGTTCCTTGAATTTATCAACTGCGCCGCTTTCCCTTTGAGTTTATTTTTGATATGGATCACTAACTAATATTTTTGATCCGCCGTGGAAATATTATATGCGCAATTACACGCATCTATAAAGGTTCCCAAGGAAATTTGGTCGCCTTCAAATTCAGGTATTACGGAAAATATTTCCGTTAACCGATATCTCTCGGTTTCGGTGGTAACCGGTGTTGGAGAAGCTTGTGCCATTTTTATATTAATCGATATAAAAGAATTGGAACAAGGGTTTAAAATGAATTATTAAAAGGTATAGAAAATTAATATACTGTAGAATATGTAGTGGGAATAAACGATTGTTTGAACAATAGAACAGTATGGTATAAAAAAATGTAAAGCAATTAAACACGATAGATGAAAATATCAATTCAAATAAATCAATTTTTCAGATAATAAATCAATAAAATAAGTAAATCAAATAAATAAAATGTCAATAAAAGAAATAAAATAAATATATCAAATAAATCAAGTAATGAAATAGATCAATATTTCATTCAAATCAAATATATAAAAATCAAATAATAAAATCAATAAAAATCAATGAAATCAAATGTATTAAATCAAATTATTAAAAATCAATTCTCAATAAAATAAATCAAATAATAATTACTTAAAACGAATGACGATTCACCATTACTTACATCAACAGGAACATTGAAAGCGCCGTGTTCTACGTTTGATTGCAGTGAGGACTTCTTCCAGGTTCGTTGTTCCGTTGAGGGATAGGAATCCGCCGCTACCAGTTAGAGTACTCGTGTTCTAGTAACGTTAGACGGATCCTACTGACTGCGCCAATTTGTTATATCACACTTTCAAAATTTTTCTTTTTAAAAAAAGATTTTATTTATAGTTGCACAATTATTAACTTTTAATATAAAACTTGAAAATAACAATATAATACTTTATAACAATAAAAAAACAAAATGAGTGTTAAACTAAACTAGACAGAACTGTAAGTAATAATGAATGCAGACATAAGGCAATTGAACAATTTATAACATAAGAATGCTGACTAAGCTGTCGCAGCGTTTGCTGTTCTCACGGATGTACGTCGTCGAAGGTAACCTGAGACGACACGTGGATGCTGACTCAGCTTGGGAACTGTTGCTAGATGGTATCACATAAGTCGATGGAATAACTTATATAACATATATATATATATACTTGGGTTATCAGAGGGGAAAACCAAATAGTTTTACTGGATTGGTATCAAACACCATCAAATTCCAACGGGTTGATGAATGTTCATAATTACCACAACTACAATACTAAAAAAAACTAATTTTGGGTCAGAAAAATAGAATAGTCAGTATTTGCCATCCTACCCTTATGGTAAAAAATCTAAATATTCTAGCTTTACAAATACTTGCTAATTCTTATCAAAAAAAAAATTAATGAACTGTTGTTCACAACTCGCTTAGAATTAAAAAATAACACTATCTCTAATAATGTAATCAATACAAAACCCAATGGAAACAATATTGACTCTGTTTCCCAAGAGACTTTCAGGTTTGCCTCACTCCTATATATTCGAGAACTTACGCCAAAGCTATGTAAAATTTTACAACCTACCAACAGATTGAAGATTTCTGTAAACCCAGTAAAAAAGTGGGTAATATTTTCTCCTAAATTAAAGATAAAGTAGAATTAAAAAATAGATCAAATGTCATTTATAAAATCAGTTGCTCAAATTGCCCACTACAATATGTAGGTCAAACCAAAAGACATCTCAAAGACCGCCTTGTTTTCCACAAAAGTGGTATCAAGAATAAAAAAGCTTCTTGTGCTCTAGCCAAACATCACCTTGAAGAGATCTACCGGTATTTCACGATGTTGAAATCTTAGACACAAGCACTATTTAAAACAAAACTTTCTAGAAATGACATACATTTTCCAGTGTGATAACTGCATGAACAAAAGAACAGATCTACAAAACCTAATCATGATGTAGAGAAACATATTGTCCATCTCCCAATAACTTTTAGTAGTTTAACAATAGATTTACTGGTTTCACTTCTTTTAAAATTGTTCATATTTTTCACTTCACGATTTATGGACATTTCACTTATTTTCTAGGTTTTTTCTGCCAATTTTTTCTATATATAATATTTTTTAATTAGGTTAAATTTTCAATACTACATTGTTTTTTGAGGTTTATTATTTTTATCTAACATTTATATGTATGTTTATATAGGTACATATGTATGTGTGTCTAGGTGTATATATATTAAGAACGATGAAGAATTCCAATAACAGTTCTTTGAGTTTTCTCGTTCTGTGAATAAATAGTAAAACGTTTTCTGTCTGACGGTTTTGACTTTACCAATTAAACTTAAAAGAACTTGCTGCCTCAGCACTGCCTTCAAGATGTTACGGTTATTGTAATCATAATTTTTGGTAAATATCTATATACAATTTTGTTAGTTTGTTTCTGGTAATATTGTGCCAAGTGTGTTTTTTACTGTTTTTGACTGATATTTCTATGTTGTTTGACATTTTTGGATTTTAATGTTTTCTAATGTATGTTCTTTATTTGATAACTTGTAGATAGCCTAAAGTAAAGTAACAAGGTAATTTTATTTGAGCCAAACCCAACTAAACTATATATATATATATATATATATATATAAGTAAGGATAATTTGTATGTATAATTATAAAAAAATATATTTTTTCTTGAAGAAGGTATATCGCATAACATAAAAACTATTACTAACAATCTTGGATATCTTACTGCTGCAAAAATTGTTATTTTGACATTTTTATTTTCAGCAACAAAATAAACAAATTTTAGTGTTAGTTATATTTTTAAAATTTGCAAAATTAGGAACGAACTGATCCTATTTGCAAAAAACTTAAGAAAATTCTAAGACACAACAAGTTAGCCAAAGAATGGAAGACAAGTATACTAATTCCGCAATACAAGAAAGATCACAGAAAGGAACCTGTAAACTATAGAGGAAATAATTTATTGAACACCACGCTAAACATCAAAACAAACCTACTAACCAAACTAACAAACAAAAAAGAGCGGCAGACAATTGAAACTGAACGATGGAAGCAAAAACTTCTTATGAATTATACTTCCCGTGTTTTGTCTCTATTTTTGTTTCCTTGTGTTATCATTAGTAATGGTTATAAATTTCAGCAGAATTAAATTAATTCTCATTATTTTGTTATGACTCAAGTATTAATCCTCATGTGTAATTTAATTCTTAATTTAAGTTTCTATAAGTGCCAATTAAAATTTGTTGAAAAAAAAAATAACTCACAAGTTGAAGCTCATATCCGATGAATTGTTCTACAAAAAAATTAAAAAAAGGTGTATGAAATTAATAGCGTTCTTTCTGACTTCTGACATATGTCAATTCCGTAATTTAATATATCGCAAAGAGAGAATTGGAGTTTTTATTAGAAAAGCAAATTTTATGCAGGTTTTCTGTATTAATTGGATGTTATATTGGTTTTTATTTATTAATTGGATTGTTATATTGATATTCTATAAAAGAAGAAACTCATAATGCATTTTACTTGGTCTCTGTTTCTTACAAAGTGAACTGAATTGTATGGGTATTTCAAGATTAAGGTAGTGTGTGATGTCGGTGTCGGTGTCGAAACAAATGGAATTTCAAATTATCCAATTCATTCCCTCATGTATTTGCATATGTGTAAATGTGGGCCTCCGTTAAGAAGGTTTCGCTTCAAAAAAATTTACTGGAAGACGAACAACAGGGTTTCCAAGGCTAAATGTCTTGCACCGAACTAGTATTCGTAACAAGACAAATAACAGATAATGCATTTAAATTTTATCGACCAGCGTTCAATTGTCTAATTGACCTTGGCCAAAGGTTCATCCTCCATACAAAAGACATCTACCGTTAAACATTATCAAAGCAATTAAAGACATGTACAAGAACAGCACAAGCAGAGCACAAGAGATAGAAGCAGCTGCAGACATAATACAGGAAAGCTTTTCAATCTATATTGAATGTGATAATAATAACCGTAAAGAAAGTTCATCATCAAGGAGTAAACCAAAACTGGTTTTGGTTTACTCCTTGATGATGACAGCTTTGCTGTTGAAACGTGCGTTCAGCGAAAAAAGAACGGTTTGGTGTTAAGGTACAAAACTTTGTGTTTGTACATGTGTGACACACCAATGGTTTCACAGTTGTCCCAGCCTTATTTATGAGTCCATTTTGTCGAGAAAAATACTACACTGTTGCACTATGGGGCGTCATTCTTGGCAGGTTCTTTCTTGTCAGGTTCTTATTTTATATATTTTATCTAACTAGTTGTCACCCAGTGGTCAAAATTCGACCCTATTTCATCAAATTGTGAACATTATTGAGGTTCGTTTGTCAAAACTATATGTCTATCAGAAATAAAGTGGAGGAAAAACCGGAGAAGAACGCGCCATGTACCCCACCTCCTCTCCAAACATTGATGTCATACAGACAAATCTATTGAAATAAAAAAAAATATGAGAATTTAATCTAATATAGGTATCCCAAATAATTTTGAAAAATTCGTGACTACCCAGTTTTAGGTGGGATTTCACTTTGTAACCTAAAAGTTTTCGTCACTTGGAGTTTCAATCGACTTCATAAAATAAAAAAAATACGTGTCCAACAACCTTATAAAATCTACAGTGTTTAATATATTTTTTCTTTTTTCCAGTGATTGTCAATTTGTTACACCACATCTTAGGAAGATTGTGAAAATAATATAGTAATAAAATAATTAAATTCACAACAAAGACTTACAGAATAATTAATACCAAAGTTACTGCTACTTGTCCTCTAAATCAATACTGATCTACTATTTTACTACTGTACAATAAACAACACTTGATGCTGAACTATCAAAGATGATCTTCACATGATTTAACAGCAGGTAACACTTCCTCCTTATATAATTACTCAATAGTTTGGCCGTTTTCGAAGGAAAAATATGTTCAATAAAAGTATATTTCTTTGTAGAATAGACGTATGTACCTAACTTACCATAAAAAATCAGTAAATGCATTGAATTTCTTTATATTTTAAATACACATGGTTCAAATGTCAATGACATGATTATTTTAGTTAAAATTCTTGCAATACAACCAGTATTTTGCACGAATGGAACCATGTAATAATAATTAAATTGTTTATTAGATAAAATTCATAAACAAAAACAGAAACTAAACGAAATAAAAACCTTCATTCTGGCATTTCACAGTTAACGATTTCAGCTCGTTAACTGAAAATGAAATCAACCCACTCAAAAGTTAGTATGAAGGTGTTATACCTACTATTACATTCCAAATAACTACAAAACATAAGTACATATTAATACACTTTAATATAAGCACTTGCTGTTAATTAATGATAAATAAGTAATACTCAATTGGTTAAATACTTTTCGCAGTGAATGAAGCTGAAATCTTGAACTTTACACATTGAATTTACCACTTATCTTTACCATAGTGCTATAATAATCTTACACCAAACAAAATTCTGAAATGTCAAAATTCAAATCTAGGCGCCACATCAAAGATAGTCATGAGTTCAGGGCTGCCAGATCTAACTATTTATCTTAAGTAAAAAGGATAACTTTAGGAACGTGACAAAATTTGTTGCTTTTTAGTTTAATTTAATTCGTCTTTCACATTTGAGTCAATCCATTATCGTACGATTTTCTTTTCAAGCAATCTGGCGACACTGTTACTGTTATCTCTTTGGTATTGACAGTATGGACGTAAATCATGTTTTTTTATTATATTTTATTTAATGAATGAACAAATATTATAAATAAATTTTAGTATTCTGCACTGAAAGTCGTCAACTGCTACTAAACAAAACAAAAATAATGAAAATCGGTTGACAGACAGAGGAGCAAATGGTACCTGACCGTTTTGTCTTTGCCAATTTATATATAGACAAATATAAAATGTATTAATATATATATATATATATATATATATATATATATATATATATATATATATATATATATATATATATATATATATAATATACATATTTGATTTCAAAATATTGTAATGTACCAGGATTAACTTCATATATATTATTGTATTAATTTAAACCACATATTATGTATTTAAATTCTTATTTTAAACATCATCCTGTGTAACATATTTTCCATTCGTTAAGATATTACTCATAGTTGTTGTCAATAGTTAAGTACCTAATGATTATGTTATCCCCCTTATCTACGACCCTTATAATTTGCTGTATCAATATGTTTGTTAACTAGAATTTCATTTCTTTGTTCAATGTAACCTTAACAATATTTTTATTTATACAATTCTAAGTTCTGTACACAATCGAATAATTTGGAAACTTTTGAAATCATTATTCTTTGTTATCTTATTGCTTAAATACGCTGTATTCAACTGTTAGAAAAAGAGTTATTACTTGAATTCCAAACATGTAACATATTCCCGATTCGACATTTTGTGAAGTTTGTGTTTTAGTACTAGTAAAATACTAAAATTAATTCCACGAGTTTTATTTTGGAATGCGTCGTCTTCTCCCATTACAATATCTTAGACGAAATTTTCTACTATTAGCGATGGTTGGTCTATCATCTTGCATAAACTACCTACACTTTTCCTGAAGGTTACATTTCATGAAAAACATTCTTATAAACTCATTGAAAATTCTGTTCTTGTTATGTTTATTTCTTTTTTCGATTTATGGAGTCCTACAGTAACTACTTATTAGGGAATTTATTTACCTTGTTGGTTTTCTTACCTCTTTTGGCTTGCAATACTCGGAATTCTGTTTCCCCAATATATATTTTAGTTCAACCAATAGTATTATTCCAAGAATTGAAGTAATTTATCCTGGAGGTTAAGCTGGTTTTCAAATACAAACTTACGAATTATCCTCACAATATCCAATCATTATTTATTCTATATGACTTTTCCGAACTTGATTATCAACAGTTGTCATCTACCCTTTTCAAGAGAGACTTTGTAATCGCCCGATCTCAAAGGAACATTTTATCTCAACGAGATTGCACCAGTCTATCTGTTGGAGGTATCTGGGGTGATTTATTGAACGAAACCGTCAGGTCTCTTTGGCAATCTGTGTCATCGAACTAACACATAAAATTTAGGTAAGCGTTAGGTTGAATCCTTCCAATCGTATCTCACTGGTAAAACATAAAATTGTTGATTCTTTGGGGTGTTGTTCTGCGAGGTGATTGCGGAAGTTGATCGTCTAAGGAGACGTAATAAGATATGTCTCGCAGTAGCGTCGTTTTTTTATTAAGAAATATTTAGGTTATTCGTTGGCACTTTAAAGCTATATTTGTTTATTACACAATACCATTATCCATATTATATAGTAATAGAATAAAATGGAAATCGATGTTTGGTATTTTTTTTTAGATAGGCGTTCTACTTACAAACGTAAGTTTATTTAATCTTTATCTTACTCATAACCCAATCCTGCCTTAATTACAGTGTATTACCTCTCAATTATACACAAACACATGTGACAGTAAAAAAGTATATTTTATCTCCAAAAAGAAGAAAACGCAGAATTTACTTTTTTTTTTTCGTTTCTCATTTTTATATACAATATACGGATACCCTTAATATGACTCCGGATTTCTGCCTCAGTCACAGCACAGCAATTTTCTTATAAAATACTGGACGGAAAAGGTTGAAATTTGGTATGAATGTATAGTTTGGTGACCCGATCAGGAGTACATATCGTAAAAGAAGAAATTTTGATTTTAGGGGTACTTCTGCTGGAAAAACTAAAAAAATCGACCGTTCGCCCCCCCCCCGATTTCTGAAACTGCTGAGCCTAAAATTAAAAAAAAGGAAATATAGAACGTTGCCCGAACTTTATAGGAAAAATAAGGAAAAACCATTAATATCTATTAATTTTGGGGGGCAAATTATAGAATTAAATGAAAATTTAAAATATACTTTTTTTCAAACGCATCATGTAATACATCAAATGAGGAACACAAATATATATTTTTTTCATATTAAAAAAAATAATGAAAAAGATATTAACGAAAATATACCAAAATTTCCCCATTCCCCCCCCCCTTACCTCCGAAACTATAAAACGTAATGTTTTGAAAAAAATAGAGGTATAGGGCCTGACCTGAAGTTTCCTGGAAAAATAAGGAGAAACCTCTACTTTTAATTTTGCGGGAAAATTACAGAATTAAATGGTAAATAAAAAATTAAAATTGTTTCTAACGCATCATGTTAAACAAATATATGTTTTATATTTTTAAAATAAATATTAACAAAAATATAAAAAAATATATAAATTTAAAACGCTTTCCTTTAAAAGATATTAGGGTAAATATAAGAAAATGCACTCATTCCCTGCTTGTCTGAAACTGGAATATTAGAATCTTAAAGGAGGTAAGGAACCCTTATTATGCGAATCCAACTCGCACTTGACCAAATTATTTTATTGTATCTCGCAAGCTACACTGCCTCTTTATTTAGGAGATATATCAAAAAAAAATTTTCACCGCTTTAGTTTACTATAAATAATCACATGTTGCATTTTACATAATACTCCATCATAAATTTTGGAAAATGAACTACATTATCGTAGATAATGTTTGGGTCAGGTCTAGGAAGAATTTTAATTTTTTTATTGGATTTTTCGTAATCTTACTTTTTTACGATGTTTGTTCTGAAATTTTCAATTTTTGGTAATTACTTGCCCCAACGTCTCTAGATCTCTTCAATTAAATAACCATGCAGTATTGCCGTCAATGTCAATAAGATAAGCAGAGTTTCCTGAATATCATTTTATAAAGTGTCATTTCGTATCTGTCCATTTCAAAACAGCTAACAGCACTGGTTTTCTCTCGTTATCAATAATGACACTATTTTCTCAAAATTCATACAGAACTAACTGTTATCCGCGGTTTCATCCGTCCATGGAATGTACAATTCTTTGCAAAAAGAAATAGCTTACAAACGTATGTGCTACCGTATATTTTATATATATATATATATATATATATATATATATATATATATATACTATAAATCCACCAATCCCGAATATATTTCACCCAAACTGTAAGTGCTTATAGGCCACCCTATATAACAATTTTATTTAATATTTTTTGTATAAATATAACTCTACTTCATCGTATAGTACAACTATCCAGTATATGCTGCTGTTTATTTGTCACCCAATAAACAATTTTTTAAACACCTAACTATGAGTCTACTTCACCCTATACTTCAATTATGCAACTGCTTATGGTCTACGCTACATAACAATTATTACTGATAATTTTTGAGCAACCTTGTAAAGTTTTATTTCTATCCACCTTATATTTTAACCACTCTTTTTATGGGGCCATTCATAAAATACGTCACGCTAAATTTTGCCTTTTCCGACCCCTCCCTCCCCCTTTGTCCCGCTGCACCATACTTTCTGCCACCCTCTATAAATGTTACATCACACAAGCTAGAACTCCGCCCCAGTATATTGCGACTAATACTAATATTACACAAATATTAAAATATAATGAATAAGAATTTATAATAACGATCTTTTAGTATGTTTTCTTTGTTTTCGACACTAGAATGTATTTCATCTGGTTCATTCTGCTTTCATCCGCCAATACGTATAGCAGATCTTCAGTTCAACAAGGAACCTTTTCTTTATTATTCCGTTTTGGGTATTAAATTTTTAATTGCTTTTCCTGGATAACATTTTTTAAGCGCTAAATAACTTTTGTTATAACTCAATTCTCACACATGCCATTTTTTGAAAATCTTAAATGTTAAACCTGCGAACTGCTAACATAGAATAAGTAGTATATGTAAAAACGAGCACAAAATTAAGAAATTTAAAGTAAGGTAAAATTGTAGTAGTACAAACCTTTGTATATCTAAAGAAACTCGCCCCGCTAACTCATTTATTCGAAATTTTTAGCATCTCCAATGAAATTCGACTTAACCAGGTTCTATTGTATATACAAAAAATTATGTGTCTGTAATAACACTATTATATATGCAACTATTTTATCATCGGCTGTGTAAGTCTTACCGTCATTTGCTATTGAAAAGAGACTGGAGAATCCGTGGAAACGCTTTTTTTATGATATTGGAGGTGCAGACAAACCGATTGTGATGAACTTAAGTACAATAAATATTTGCATATTTACATAGACTTTCTATCGTAACAGAAAAGTAGAGAAAAATCACATTTTCTTAGATACCCCGTCCCCCTTTGCCACATCCCATCACGCTAATTGAGACCCCCCACACCCCTGTGTGTAAACATAATTTATGAACTATCCCTCTAGCATTGTATAAGACACGGGCTATTACTATGATTTCCATATACTGGGATGCCACTATCCATGGACCACCCTACATAACAATTTTTTTAAGAGCATTTTTTGAAAAACCCTGTGAAACTATTGTGCTACTCCCCTCTCGATTTCAACCAATAAGACATTTTTATACCACCATATATAAGTATAAATTCACCAATCCCCAACATATTTCATCCAACCTGTGTCTGCTTATGGGCCACTCTGTATAACAATTTTATCTTTTTTTTTTTAATCGCCTTGTATAACTACAACTCTACTTCAAACTATATTTAAACCATCCTCTATATGCTGCTGGCATTTAGTCAACCATTATAACTTATTCAACTATCAGTTTTTGATGAATCCTGTATAATCATAATTTTACTCCACAAAATATTTCAACCACCCTGTATATGCATCTTCTTATAGGTCACCTAATATATTTTTAAAACTCTCCACGCCATATTTCAACTATCATATCTATGATACTACTTACTGGCTGAACTAGATAAGATATTTTCTGAACCACCCTGGAAAGTATAATTTCTCTCTACCTTATATTTCAAGCACCCTTTATATGCAATCTTTTCTAATATTGTTTTAATCACAATGTAAAACTATAATTCTATTTCGCTCCATGTTTCAGATATTTCATATAGGGAACGGCTTATGCCCTATCCTATATAACGAAATATAACAATTTTGATCCACTTTCTTTGGCAATAATTCTACTCGACGCTCTATTTCAACCACTCTTATGTATGCGGCTACTTAATATAATATTCTTGTGTCACCCTGTGTAACTATAAATCCACTAACCCTCAATATATTTCACTCAAACTGCTTATAAGCCACCTTATATAATAATTTATTCAACATTATTTGAATCAACTTGTATAACTGTACTTCAACCTACATTACAACCATCCTGTATTTACTGCTGCTTATTGGTGGCTCAAAATAACTTATTTGTCGGTGATTTTTTATACAAACTATTTCAACTATCCGGTATATGCAACTGCTTATAGGCCATAAAAATTTAAGTATCCTTAACTTTGCTTAACCCTATATTTCAACATCTTATCTGTGCAACGCCTTATGGGCTATGCTCTTTATTATTAGTCATATTTTTTGAACCACAGTGCGATGTATAATTTGTCTACATCCTATATTTATACCACCCTTTCTGTGCAGCTTCTTCTAACATTGTTTAAATCACACTGTATATGTATAATTTTACTTCGTTCCATATTTCAGGTATTCCATTTATGCAACTGCTCATGTTCGTCCCTATATAACAACAACTTTCTATCATTTTTTGATCCACCCTGTATAACTACAATTCTACTCTACCCAATATTTCAACCATCCTGTATATGCAGCTAATTATTGGCCACCCACTATAACATTTCTGCCCCACCCTGTATACTTATAAATCCATTCCACACTATATTTCAACAATCAATTCTAAATAACTAATTTAACATTTTTTCAACCGAGTTCCTATATCACAACCGACACAGCACTGCAACAAGCATTACCTACATTATAGCTACAACGACTGTAATAATCTGAAAACTTTAAAATAGAAAGATTTTAAAACATATATGATGTCTTTTTATAGCTTTATTGCTTTTTAAAATTTAGCTTCTAGTCTACGAATCGTTTGAGTACTCTTTTATTATTAATTATATATAATTACTAATTAAAAATGAATTATATAGACATTTGTGTTCCTCAATTTATTGTCATAATAGTTATATGAAACAATATTAAATTTCCTACCGAGCCTCTGAAATTTGCGGTGTTCAATTTTTATTCCTCCCTGAGGAAACTAACGTGCCGCTTTATTTCAGTAATCAACAGATGAGTCACATTTTCGTGGGATTTCCACGTCTCGCCACTTTGGTAATCGATTTCTTTTATGGATCCCTTAGTGTATTTTAATATGAACTCTTGTTATTGGTGTACTTCTGGATGTAAGACAATACCATATTGTTTGTGCAATGGATTGTGGTATAGTATTCAATAAAACATTGTACTAAGAGTTACTTTTTCTCAGATTTTAATAACACAGCTTTTTTATCTTTATTATCGTACATATATTTTGCTATAACATTCATTTTACGCCCCCATAAATTAAGAAACCTTCTAGAAGTTCTAATGAAAAATTGCTAATACAATAACAAAAATCAGCTGAATATAATAAAGAACAGCAACAACGGCAGTCCTGAAAACTTCAATTAATGGAAAAAAAGTTCGATGTGACTCCGAAATCGGATCAGCTATATTATCTTAGTCACTTTGTTTTTTAAAAAAGTGAGTTTATTTTGCTAAAATAAACACGTTTGAAAATGAGTGTGAATATTTGTGCATGTGAACCCACGGAATCTACTACAATCGGTGTTTGGAAGTAGAATTTAAAATTCAATTGTGTTATGGCTGTAACCAGAAAAAGGTTAGAAATGGACGAGACCAGCCAAAAATATTCAAACAAGTGACAGATAAACTGAACGAAATAAGTCTGATCTTGGAAAACGTGATAAAAAATCAAGAAGAAAGTTTAGTGTAATCTTCTGATGAAAAACGTACCTAAAATTGAAATACAAAACCTTGTCTCTACTATGAAAAGTGAATAACAAAATCTGCAATAAATATTAGAAGAAAAGAGACTACATAAATGGAAAATATTAGAAGAAAAGAGACAACATCAACTTAAAATATTTGAGAAAAAACAAACTAAATTAAAGGGACAGTATGATGAATTAAAAAGGCAACAGCAATTTGAACTACTAATACAAGTAGTAACGCAAGTTAATGACGCAGGTAATCAGAGAATGCAAATAGTGGAATCTGATATAAAGGAATTAAATGATGCAAAGAAGGTACTAAAACCTTCAAAAGATGCTCTTGGAAATCAAATATATGACATCGATTCTGTCCAAAGCGAAGTACAAGATAAAATCAGCCCTATCCAAGGCAACGTGTAAACAGAAATTTAAAAAAAATGCAAGATTTGGTACCTTTGATGGTAGTTCATGTTGGCCTATGTACAAACGGCAATTTAAAGCAGTTGATGCAGTTAACAGATGGAATACTCAAGAAAAATCTACCCCACTTGTAATTTGTGTAAGAGGTCCAGCATTAGAACTTCTCCAAATCATTCCTGTAGATGAACAAGGTAATTTGGACAAGATCGTTGCAATCCTAGATAAATGGTACGGCAATCAGTCCTTGAGCGAAGTATATCAGGTACAACTAAGTGGAAAAACGCAAATATCTAGGGAGGGTCTTATCCAGAAGGTCTGCATGATGTTAGAAATCAAGAAAATGAGAACACACCTTTCTAAGGTTGTCACCAAAAACCTGCCTTATTGGGATGAGCATATCCCCTTTTCCTGTCGGCCTAAGGACTGGCTCCAGTCAGAGAACTATTCGGAAAGGAGCTGAGATTACCTTGTGCAAATGTCTTGGCTCACTAGAAGATCCGCCCCAAGAAGTTAACGATTATGCCGACCAACTCCGTCAGAACGTGCTCAGATGTTTGCCACCAGCGATCCTATGAAGACAAGCTATGATCTCAAAAAAATTCAGTCTGGTTCCAAGAGAGAGACGAGGTGGTCGAGAATCTTTAACATTGTATATCGTACTCGACGAAATCCAAGGGCTAAGATGAAGGTGGTTCATTTGGACCGACTAGCTCCCCACCATGGAGAGAATCATTCCTAATGTGAGTGTAAAATATTTGTCCATTTTAACACAAGTAGTCGACTACAATATAAATTCAGTCAGAGCATTTGTTTCCTGTACTATGTATTCTCAATGAATAAGCTGTGACTTTGGTGGTCAAAATTACAGAACTCATAGGCATAATCCACCGTTGTTTTTTTTAGAAACACAATTGATCTTTTAATCCAGAAATTCTTTTAAAATGTATTTATTCATACTCTGTGTGTATCCAACAAAACAAACGTTATGCATGCCTTGTATAGCTACGACAACCTATACTAACATTGGTCATTTTAAGCTACCCATTCGAAATCTCTCAAGATCTTTGTAATTCTTAATTTGCTAGATTTTTAAACAAAAGTGTAAACAGACATTTATGAAGATAAGTATAATGTTGTATTGTAATGTTTTTATTTTCACACACAGGTTCAGTTCAGTATTATGGATTTATATATAAACAACGGCCAACTCACACTAATTTAATTCCACTACTTTAACACAATTTATATTCACAGAACTATTTACACTTTATCTAAACTATACGGCAGTCGAATACTGAAATGAATGCCTTCTCAGCTCGCCGTATTTATATATTTCTTCTCGGAATTTTCCAGAACGTCAAGGAGCCGCCGAGACCAGGCTAGATTCTTCGAAAATTACATCAAAGAAACAAGCCGCCGACGGCAGCCGAACATTTCGACTTCCTGAAATATCGGAGGAATGTCGCTTCCTCGAATTATCGGATGAATTCTGGTCACAGTATGGTATTCACCTTTAATTGGCATAGCTGTGCTAACTGTTAAAAAGTGGATTATTATTTCAAACATTCATTACATTCTGGAACGTTCATCTTCGTCGATATGACTGATTATGACTCTAGGTGTATATGGGCTCAAGGTGATACTATCGGTTGAACAGTTATTTAACAATTGTAAGTTAAATAATTTAGAGAGCTATTTAGCAATACGCAACGTATTAACCAGGCTATTCCGATCACCATATGATAAAGATATTTTGAAAGTTCATACCCACTTCAATTTGTCTATCTTTAGTTTTCGTTATAATGCCGATCAATTGGTTTAAAAAAGTAGTAAGTATTGATTTACAAAAGCAGTAGTAAGCTATCGGACAGTTTGCCACCGGAGCAATGACAGTGACTGTCAAGGCACAGGGAGGACATAGTACTTTCTTGAGCAGGGGTATAAAATCAAAATTATGAATAATTGTATTAATATTTTATTTTTTCTGCATATTGATTTACCTTCCCATTTATTTAATTGGTTAATCTACTAATTAATGTTATTAATTAAAATGCATTTGCCACTGTCAGGATACTTCACTGCGGAAAAGTAGTGGTCGCTCTTTTAAGCTAATAATCACATGCATTATTAAGAAATTTTACGCCACGAAAATCCAAGATATTGAAGATTATTATACACAGGACAAACGACAAACTTTCTGAAAAATATTTCTATAAATTATTTAATTTGTGGTTCTGCAAGATATACTCTATCTACTAATTAATACCTTAAGCGACCATTTGATGAAACTTAGTATTTCAAATTTTGTAACAACAAAATTATGATTGTTTGAAAAAACTTTTTACAGGTTTTTTTGTATTTTGTCTGTAAAAAGTGCCCTCAAGATTCATAAACACTCATTTTAAACATTTTCTGATTTTTTACAATTTTTCAATAAACGCCGTTATGATCGCTTTATCACTTTTCAGAACATAAGCTGAAAACAAAATAATCTATATGTTTGGGGGTTGTTAATCTCAAAATAATTTGTTCCTTGGAGTTTGCCGTTAAAATGTTGTTAGTTATGGCTTACATACTATTACTTAATTCATGACATATGCGGTTTGCTGTTAAATTTTCTAAAGGTTTTCTAAAATGTATTATTTAATTTGTAACCTTCCCTATTTTTCAGTCCCGATAACAAACACGTTATTTTTATGCTATTTTTGGGACGCAGTATCGTCCAATAATTGATTTTGTGGCCACAGGATAATTAAGAAACCACCTTTAGTTGTTCACAAAGTTTCCCTCCACCATTCACATATACATATATATTGTAGCATTTTGAAATTTAGTGAAAAGAACATAATATATTTGGTAAAATAAAATATAAACATAATTGAATTTAACCCTAAACCATGCAGCAATGGAGAAGTGTGTTAATTGAATATAGATTATTTGTTAATGTTTCTCTTAATATTGTTGGGAAAAGATTTGTGCGAAATATAGGATGGATAGTGATCTATTTCTGAGCACTGAGTGCTAAAATATAAACATTTTTCAATGCAGGACATTTGTCATAGTTAACAAAGGATATATTCGGTTTGATTTTTGTAATCAAAGATATGTGCATTCGTTCAGTTAAAAACAAGTTACAAAACGACACGTAAAATACTTACAGGTTTAACTAAATTCTTGATTTTTTAATGGGAAAATATTATAATTTGGAATTGGAAATATTTGGATTTTCAGACATAAAATAACATCAATTTTAAACTCTTAACCATAACTTAATACATCTGAGATCTGAGAAAATTATTAGGATCGAAATTAGTTGTGAAGCCAAGATTTTGACATAAGTGGCAGAAAATTATAGTATATACCGATGTACTGGAATTTAGGATGTAACGAAGACAGACATTTTAAATTTAATGTTATTGACCAATTGGTATATAGACCAATTTTCTTTCTAAATTTGTTCTTTTTTCTCTGTCTTTCACATAACAGGAATTTTATCCGAAACTACTCGACGGAGAAGTTTGAAAGTTGGTATCAGTGTGTAGTTTGGTGCAAATTGTAAACGACAAATAATTGACCATCCTCCTCACCTTATCTCCGAAATATTAAGCCTAGAATTACGATATAGGGAATATGAAACGTTGCCCGGAGTTGAAACAACTAAAAATCTTGGAAACCCATCATGTAAGACATCAAATGAAAGTTCTCATTCTGAGAAACACTACCCCCCCTCCATTATCACGGAGACTTGAAATTTTGAAAAAAATTAGAGTGGGTCCTATATCTCTAATTTTTTTCAATCTGAACTTTACAGGAGAAATAAGAAGAAGCACCTAATATTGATTTTGGTAGACAAATTACAGAATTACATGGAAAATGTAAGCTTAAAGTTCTTTATAACGCATCATGTAACAAATACACCCAAAAGCAGATTTTTAAATTTAACATTGTTTTGGTAAAATATAGTTGCTATAGTAAGGAATAAATGATTGAAACTTGATAAAGTCAATGTTTTTTCATGTCAACTTTATTATCAATTAACAATGTAGTCGTTTTTTGCATTTTGTTTTATTTCATCAAATTCTTTGGTGGGATTCCAAATCGATGTTTAGTAATATTAACATGCCTACAGTACGTATACGCCGATTGTATCACCAGCTAAATGAATTTGAAGGACATCGAATTATTGGTTTACGGGAGCCGGGTTTTTCATTTCGAGAAATAGAAATCCAACTACTGTTATGAGATATGGTCAAGCGTCGTTTGATAATACCCAAAATCGAAGAATAGTAGGCACCGGACGTCGAAGGGGCACAATAGAAGTTCAAGATCGACGTCTAAGGCTTATGATCTTTAGAAACCGATTTCCGGCAACTCGACATTTGGCTGATTAGTGGTTAGGAGAACAAGGCCAACTTGTAAGTGCCCGAACGGTATACCGCTCTATAAACTCTTTTGGACTTCAGCATTATCGACCCCATCTTGTGCTAGCTCTAACCGCTGAACATCGACGGCAAAGACACAAGTGGTGCAGAGAACGACAACGTTGGAATGTGGAATGTTATCATGTCGTCTTTGATGAATCTCGATCCTTTGGGTGGACATAATGGACGAAGAAGGATTAGACGTCGTCAAGGAGAACGACCTTAACCTCAATTTGATGTTGAGCAACATATAGGCGTTATGACATGGGGTGCTACTGCACATGGAAGTAGGTGACCTTTAGACTTTGTTTGAGGCAACATAACAGCGCAATGTTATCTTCAAGAAATAGTGGAGCCGTATGTAATCCCTTACGTTAATCGGTTCATGGATCCCATATTTCGTGCTCGCCCTCATGTTGATCGAGTTAGATTCAGCTTTATTAATGGAACCCATGTGAATCTGTTACCATGGCCGTCCAGGTTCCCCGATCTTTCGCCCATAGAACATGTTTGGATTATGATGGGTAAATAGCTCGGAAATTTACCCCAGCTCCAGGGACTTTCGAGGTTCTAAGACATAAAATACAGGTTACTTGGTGGTGGGGAGTGTGTAGATAACCGCGGTGGATAAACACATTATTAACAAACTTAATAATAAGGTAAAATTTAACTCCTTGACATTTTTTATTCAAGGTTTATTCATTTTCTGCTTACTATAGCAACTGTGTTTTACCAAAACAATATTAAATTTAAATATTTCCTTAGAGGTGTAGCCATTTTTAGGGTTCCGTATATACAATATACGGATATCCTTATAATATCACTCAGGATTTCTGCCTGTCACAGCACAGCCATTTTCTCCTAAACTACTGGACGGAAGAGATTGAAATTTGGTATCAATGTATAGTTTGGTGACCCGATCAGAAGAAGATATCGTAAATGAACACATTTTGATTTTAGGGGTACTTATGGGGGGGGGAACTAAAAAAATCGACCGTTCCCCCTCCTGATCTCCGAAACTACTGAGCCTAAAATTTTGAAAAAAATAGGAAATATAGAACGTTGCCCGAGCTTTACAAGAAAAATAAGGAGAAACCATTAATATTAATTTTGGGGGGCAAATTATAGAATTAAATGAAAATTTAAAAATAAAAAAAAATCAAACGCATCAAGTTATATATCAAATGAAAGGTCTCATTCTGAGGAACACAAATATATTTTTTTCATATTTAAAAAAAATATATATTTAAAAAGATATTAACGAAAATATACCAAAATTTACCCATTCCCCCCCCCTTATCTCCGAATTTATAAAACGTAAAGTTTTGAAAAAAAAATAGAGGTATAGGTTCTGACCTCAAGTTTACTGAAAAAATAAGGAGAAACCTCTACTGTTAATTTTGGGGGGCAAATTACAGAATTAAATGGAAAATATAAAATTAAAATTGTTTCTAACCCATCATGTTATATATCAACTGAAAGGGCTCATTACTAACATAACAAATATATTTTTTTCATATTTTTATAATAAATAAATTAAAAGATATTAACAAAAATATAAAAAAATTACCCATTCCTTCCCCTTATATCCGAAACCATGAGCTGGAAAATTTTGAAAATATAGCCCCTCACCTGAACTTTACTGGAAAAATAAAGAGAAACCCCTAATATTTATTTTGGAGGGCAAATTATAGAATTGAATAGAAAATATAGAATTAAAATTGTCTCTAACCCATCATGTTATATGTCAAATGAAAGGGCTCATTATGACGAAAACAAATATATTTTTTTCATATTTTTAAAATAAATTAATTAAAATATGTTAACAAAAATATAAAAATTTTTACCCACTCCCCCCTATCTCCGAAATCTTAAGCTGGAAAATTTTGAGAAAACAATGGAGGTATAGCCCCTCACCTGAAATTTACTGAAAAAATAAGAAAAAAACCCTAATATTCATTTTGGGGGGCAAATTATAGAATTAAATGGAAAATATAATAATAAAATTATTTCTAACCCATCATGTTATATATTAAATGAAGGGGCTCATGATGAAGAAAACAAATTTATTTTTTTTCATATTTTTAAAATAAATTAATTAAAAGATATTAACAAACATATTATAAAAATACCCATTCCCCCCCCTTATCTCCGAAACCATAAGCTGAAAATTTAAAAAAAATGGAAGTATAGCCCCTCACCTGAAGTTTTCTGGAAAAATAAGGAGAAAACCCTAATATTCATTTTCGGGGGCAAATTATAGAATTAAATGGAAAATAAAAAATTATAATTGTTTCTAACGGGTCATGTAATATATCAAATCACAGGGCTCATTATGACGAATATAAATATATTTTTTTTAATTTTTTTAAAATGAATATTTTAAAATATATTAAAAAAATATTTTAAACAAATTACCCATTCTCCCCGTTATTCCCCAAACTATAAGACATCAATTTCTTTGTTTATAGGAAAAATATGAAAAAAGCCCTAATTCCATTATTTGGCCCCAAATAATAGAATTAAACGGAAAATAAATTATTAGAAAATCCCCATAGTAATTTTATTGACAAATTATAAAATTAAATGGAAAATAAAGATTCAATTTCCAAACGCATCATGTAATATATCAGATAAAAGGCTCATTATGTGAATTACATTTATATTATATTTTTAAATCATTTGTTTAAAAGATAATAACAAAAATATTAAACATCGACTTAATTCCCTCTTTAGAAGCTACACTATTTAAATTTTGAAAAATATATTTTATTTGTATTTTTTAATAATTTGAATAACAGATTTAATAATTTATAATTTAAAACTTGACCTATTTTGGCCTTTGTCTTCCAATCTACAGAGCCTTGAAACTTAGACAGTAGATTATAAAAGACTTCTCTGAAGGTTTATTAATAAAATAAAACTCTAATCTTAATGTTTGGGGGCCAAATTAGAAAATTAAATACATATGTATTCTGATAAAAATCAAACGAATCCTGAAGCAGATAAAATAAAAAGTCTATGTGTGGAAAATCAAACTGTAAATTTTTTATAAATTTAAAACGCTTCCTTTAAAAGATATAAGGGTAATATAAGAAAATGCACTCATTCGCTGCTTGTCTGAAACTGGAATATTAGAATCTTGAAAGTGGTACGGAACTCTAAGTATGCGAGTCCAACTCGCACTTAACCAAATTATTTTGTCAGGGAGTATATCAAACCAAAGGAGTTCATTATGGTGGATACAATTGTTTTTTGTTGTAAATATTTTTAAGGAAATTTTTTAAAACATGTTAGCAAGAATATAAAAAACATGAACCAGGCCTCCGAAACTATAAGACATAAACTTTTTAAAAAATTGGAGATATAGGGAATCGCCTGAAAAATTGGGAAAAACCCTTAATATTAATTTTGGAGGCAAATTACAGAATTAAATAATTTTAATTGTTTCTAATGTATTACGTAATATTTATCATATCAAATGGCTCATCAGGACGAAAATTAATATATTTTTTCATATTTTTAAATTAAATTATTTAAAAGATTATAAAAAATATATACCATCCCCGTTATTTCCTAAACTATAAAACATACAATTTTGAAAAAAATGAGGCGTATGTGGCCTAACTTGAACTTTACCGCCAAAAAAAGGAAATACCTCTAATATTAAGTTTTTTAAGGGGGTGGGCAAATTATACAATTAAACTTTTCCTAAACGCATCATGCAATATATCAAATAAAGGAGCTACACGACCTACAATTTTGAAACCAAAAATAGAAATATAGGGTCTCAATTTGAGCTTACATAACATATAAGGAGAAAACCCTGATATTAAGTTTGGGGGTCAAATTACAGAATATATCAAGTGGAAGAATGATGAATAAGAGTATATTTATTCTATATTTTTAAAATAAATTGTTAACAAGTTATTAAAAAATATACAAAGTTTATCCCATTAAGAAAAGTTAAACACAAATTGTAACAGTAATTTATAAACTTACATAAGATGCAAAATTTTGTTTTTTTAAATACACCCGTAGCTTAATGTATCAAATGAAAGGAATCATCATAAAATTAGAAATATACTTTATTTAAATAAAAAATAATTCACTTGTTTCCTGATTGTCTGAAACTGTCTAACGGTAATATTTAACAAATGCATGTGTGAAGAAAAGATACCATCCAAATGCAAATCTGCTGTGGAGAAGAGATACCATCCATGCAAATCTGCTTATATTAGTTCTTTATATAAAAAGGGAATAAACATGACTGTACAAACTACAAAGAATATAAATACCAGAGGGTTACATTGTCGAAAAACGGAAATGATGAAAAAGACAGATTTCAAAAAAGAGGTAGAGGGAGAGCCATCACAAGTCAGTTAAACTCAATAATAAAACGTTCGGAAAAAACAAAAAAATATTATTTACAACATTGGTGGAAAGCACAGTAACCTATAGCCCTACGCGTCTGAATTTATTAAATACTCGACAATTCGACTCCTGCTTTGGAGCCATTATCAAGAGCTTATAGAATTTCAGAAAATGATATCCTACTTAGCTTCAATGTTGTATCTCTTTTCATCAATGTCCCCATTTCAGAAACGTTAGTTATTCTAAAAACAAAACACAATATCTCCTCTGACATCATCAAACTTGTACAACACTGTTCTTCCAACACGTATTTTTCATTACAAGACACTCTGTTCAAACACGTCCGTGGAGCCCCCTTGGGTTCACGTCTTTCTCCAGTACTTGCTAACATTTTCATGGAACAAATCGAAACCCAGGCACTAAACTTGTCTAATTTAAAACCTTTCTGTTGGCTTAGATATGTAGATGATACTTTTGTCATTTGGCCTCATGGCAGATATTCATTCGACTTCTTTCTACAACACCTCAATGGTATACATTCTAATATACAATTTACAATGGAAATCAAGTCCGATTCTTCTCTCCCGTTTCTTGATGTCCTCATAACAAAAACCAACAATGACAGATTCTCACATACCGTCTATAGGAAACTTAAATGCCCAATCACACCACCACCCTGCCCAATTGAGTTCTGTAATGAAATCTTTGACTCTTAGATCTATTCGTTTAACAGATATTGACAATAGACAAAACGAACTTAATAATCTTCAACAAATCCTTCGACAAAACTGTTATCATCCGGACCGCATTGCGCGTATAATTCATCAATCTCAACAACCCCCACTCACACCAACCCCGTCAGAAACAGACCAACAACATCGATAAGCCGTCCTTCCGTACATTCGAGGAGTCACTGACAAAATAGCACGGATTTTACAACGACTTCAAATAAAGACTGTCTTCAACACCACTCAAACTATAGGCAACTTAACCGGTAACCCCAAAGACAAAGTACCTAACGTACCAAAAGGCGCGTTAACCATCGAGTGTATGAACACTCTCTGTCAGTTTGTAAAAAAGATCCGACTTCAGCTCTCGCGCATCACCATATTCAAACAGGGCACTCTATCAACTTCGAGGACAGTAGGACTATCATATCTCTCAATTCTCTTCGGGCATCCACTATTCGCGAAGCCATCGAAATAGAGCAAAGGCCTCTCTGTCTAAATAGACGGGATGACAGCACTCGCCTTTCCACAGCTTGGACCTCCGTAATTGCCAGATTAAACAAACCAGACACGCCCACCCACACCCAACCAATCACCGCACAGCCCCTTCATCACGCGACATCCCCTCCTAATCGACCGATAACTATAAATAAAAGAAGCAGCGCAGGCTCACCTTCAGTTCAGTTACCTATTGACTCTTGGGGAGTAGGCAGGTTGAGGCCCCGAGTTCGATCTAGACTCTGAAACTCTATTTTATTTTTTGTCTCTTGATAATGGCTCCAAAGCAGGAGTCGAAACGTCGAGTATTTAATAAATTCAGACGCGGTTCTCACCCGGAACCTAGCTTACTTCATAATAATGACCGCGGAAGCCTCTCAGAACATATATATATATATATATATATATATATATATATATATATGTTAGGTAGAATCTGGGAATTCATCCGCATAGTTGATAACTCATCCGTGCCGGGATCGATGGTAAAATGACGACGTTTCAGAATCACATCTGCCCTCTTCAGCTGATTGAGTTGTTATAGGGCGAGGTTGGGCCGGCACGGTGTTTAATAGAATTTTCCAGAATTCGATAAGTTCTGGATTACATTGCGTGCGTTTATACTGTGAGCCCTCTCCGCGATTTCAATTGCTTCTATTACGAGTCTCGAGTTGCCAATTCTATGGTATTCTCAAAGTTTGTTTTTTCTTGCTTTTTATGGCGTTCTGGTGTTCAGCACGTCTAGGTTGGATTCCCAGTTGTTCTAAAGGAATCCTCGTCTTTGGATTATTCAACACCGTGTCTATTTTTCTGTCGGAATAGTATCTATATTCTGCCCCCGTAGAATTCTCGCAATACTGTCCGTGGTACCCTTGACAACATAAGTGTTCTTCGGTTGTTAAGTCTACAAGGTGTTGAGGAGATTTGTATTTTTCTATATGATATACAAGGCTTCGTCGATAGGGATGTGGGTGAAAAGGCATACTACGTCAAAGCTTACAAGAAGACAATCTGGTTGTAAGACCGTGGTAAGTATTTCCATGAAATATGTAGGATTTTTCACGTATTAGTCTGCCCCCTGTGCAAACGCTTGGAGTTGTTGGGCTAGGTATTTGACTAGCTGTTGTGTTGTGGATCCAATTGAACTTAGTATTAGCCTCAAAAGTGGATTTTCTATTTTTGTAGATTCTACTTGTCGCCCTTGACATGGCCACTGAGCGTCAAGGGCCAATCACACGCAGCCATTCACGGTACCAACTGATAAGCGCCGAACAGTGAGTATATAACAACATGTACGCTACTGAAAACCATAGTATTCGAGTATCTAGAGTAACTAGAACTGACCTCAAGAGGGCAGATGTGATTCTGCCGAAACGTCGTTATTTTACCATAGATCCTGTCAGGGATTAGTTATCAACTACGCGGATGAATTTCTGGAAATCACTTAACACATTTAGTGCCGCGAAGACTTAAAAACAAATATATAGAATCTCTACGGGGAGAATACTGTTCATTTGTGTAAAACATTTGATAAGTTACTCGCGAAAAGAAGCAAATTGTGCGATCTACATTTTTTACAACGATACCGCGATGAGGGAGTTTTTTTTTCTCAGAAAATAACGGTCACAATCTAACCTCAATGTAAGTGGAAACGACTTAAACCATCTATAACTTATCTTCGGTCCACTTGAACTCTACCTCGATTGGCGTGTTGGCTAAGGGACTCAATTACGCTTATGCACCCTCTCATATACCAACAGAGAGCATATGTGGCGTGAAACAACAGTTTCATAATTAGATGAAAACACCCCAGGAATAATTCTACAAGAAATATCACACGTTCTAAGAAAGTCTAAACCAGCCAAAAGGAACCTGTCTATAGAAGAAAATGTGGCCTTGAAACAACTTCGCCTCAACAAGGACATTACCATTCTAACTGTTAATAAAAGAAATGCGACTGTAATTTTAGAAACAATAGATTACTCAAACACATAACAAACATTGTTACAAGCTCCAGCATACAAAAAAATTACTACTGACCCAACAACATGTCTGGAGAAGACAACTAAGGCCAAAATCCAAGCAAGTAGAATAGACAAAAATGTCCAACTACAACATTACACGTAAGAAGTCATCAAGAAATTCTATGGGTTGTCAAAAGTACATAAAGAAGGTGCACATTTGAGAGCAATAGTAAGCTCAATTGGATCCCCAACACAACAGCTACCCAAATACCTAGCCCAACAACACCAACCGGTTGCAGAGGGGGCAGAATCATACGTGAAAAATGATACACATTTCATCGAAATACTTAGAAAAACGGCTTTACAACCAGAGTGTCTGTCTTCTTGTAAGTTTTGACGTAGGGTCTCTTTTCACCAACATCCCTATCGACGAGGCCTTCGATATCATGACAGAAAAACACAAACCCCCTCAACACCTTGTAGACTTAACAACACTTATTTTGTTTTTGAGAACCAACGATACAAACAAGTAGAAGGGGCTTCATTGGAATCATCACTTTTGCCATTAATAGCAAACCTTTTTATGGAAAACCTTGAGAAGTTGGCACTAAGAACAGCATGTCGTAAACCCAGATTTGGCTTCATGGAAGGGAACAACTCAACACATATTTAGATAACCCTAATAGCATTCATCACAAATCAAAAATTTCTGCATTTCTTGGTTCTATCAAAATTTTTGAGGGTCTAGGAGTTTTTTTGACCTAGAATTCCGTTCCAACGTACAAAAATACATCAAAATAGCATGGTTGGTTAAATGTATATAATTTTTTTGTGGGGCGGTGTATTAGTCACAATTTCTGACAATTTTTTTTTTTCAAATTTAAAAAATAAAAATGTGAAAAAGTTTGATGTCTTTTATGACGTTTTTCCTTTTCCCAATAGGTGCCGGTCAGCACTGTAGAAGAAATATTTGGCCTGTGGCGCAGGTACACCAATAGGAGTCTCGTGTCAAATATCAATAAAACACCCTATATCTACATTTATCACAATAGCAATAACAAGTTACTACCAAAAGTAACAATAAGGTGTCAAAATTGAGCTCCTACGGTGCCACACGCTCTATAAGTCGCAGCGAACATGTTAATTAAGAAAATTCATGCTTCATTATTCAATTTGAGTTACTGAGATAATGTAGATTGTATCATAAGAGTAATTTGTAATTTAAGCCCACATAACTATGAAAGCAATACCATTATATTTATTATGCAAATCATAATTTTACAATAGAAATTTACTAAAAGCTAGACAACTAAATGTTTATACTCTTCCCTTCATCTGTTATTAACGAGTAGAAACATCCTAATTGAATTATATAAATCAAAATGTATAACACGACCGAAATAAGAATCACGCAATTCCCTCAAATAATTTACATTTTAGCGCTCCCCTTAAGGACAATGACGCTCTAACGAAGAGGCTCATTATAACGCAAAACCGAACTTTCCCCTTATTTCTAATTAACATACATCTTTGGAGAAACAGAAAACCTACTAACTGAATTACCCGTATTAAACTGGAAACGGAAGATACGACTGTCTTGCGTATAAATTGAGGCATCCTTGAGGTTTTTCCATCGCAGAGAAGCAACGTTACGAGACACAATTTAATGTGACACCTGACGTGATGGCCATGAAGATGGTCTTCGAAGTCAAATGTGAGCCTGTCACGTCGAGGCAGCGACTCAAGGCAGAATTTCCAACTACTTTAACTTCATCGCGCTCACCTTTTCACTTATCATCCTTCCCGTGAGGCCTTCCTTAACTTTTTAAAGTGTTCGGTACGTTCTAGACAAATGGAGATACAACTTTATTGCGAACTGCATTTGAAAAGGACGAAAATTATTTATTTTAAATGAACGTGGAACTAATATTGTAATATAAATAGAAAGGAGTGTTTCCGATTATTTTTTTTTGTTTTTTCCCCATAGTTCTTCTTTAGTATTATGTTGTGCTTCCGAAATTATATTCTGTTTGTTAGTATAAACATTTGTATACTATCTATTCATTTATTATTCATGTTTTGATACAACAGAGACAACAAAAATTTCCCTAAACAAAATGAAACTTTAAAAAAAATATTAAATGAAACTTGGTGTATATAGTTCTAAAAACATAGATCAACTTAGAGATGACTTTATTAATATATAAAAATAATATACGACAGTGCAGTACAGTCACGCAAGAAAAAAGGCAATACGTACCAAGAAGGGCATGGATCACCAAAGCACTAGTGACATCAGTAACTATGAAAAATGCTCTATTTAAATTTAAAACGACCGATCTTACACCAGATAACATAATGTCTTTTAACAGATATAGAAACGAATTAGAACAACTCTTAAGCGAAGCAAAACAAAAGTACCTACTACCAAAATATAAATAATAGTAATAACATTAGCTCTATGCCTCGGAAAAGAGCCGCTGCCTGGGGATCGCCAGGGCATGTCTGGAGCCGGCGCTGGACATGACAGCATGCGGGACGTCGGTGGCAGGGTGCTGAGGAGGCGGGCCCCTGCCGTCCAAAGACCTACAGCCCAAGAACCAGAAGAACCACAAAAACCACAACCAATACAGTCACAACAACAACGTGACCATCACCAACGGAGTCAAATGAGAACGAGAACTCCACCCGCAGAAAGTGTTGCGCAGGATCCACAGCCAGCGCTCACTCAAACGGGACTGAAAAGACAGCGCATGAAATGGACTGGTGCCATGAATGAATTTATAATGCGCACGTTTTACAGAAATACGAACCTTGGCCAGGACAAGACTGGATATCACCATATACTGCATCAAGAGTTCTGTCATGAGTACCCAGAGCTTCAAGTTACTGAACAGAGAGTCGCAGATCAATATCGTGTTATCTTGAGAAATGGCCTTATTTCGCCTGAACAACTGGATAGAATAAAGAGCGAAGTGGAGCGCGAACTATTTGGTAGAAATACAATCGATCCAGAGCCTGAAACACCTTTGGCACAAAGAGCGGACGAGACTCAAGAACTACAACAAAAACAGCCAAACAACGCTGACCTGCTTGAGAAGATCCAAGCAGAAATGGAAGGAGCTCTTAAAGAGTATAGTGGAACAGATCCACTGACTAGACCAGCTCTTCCCAAACTAAGATCGTCTAAGAAACTGGGTATCGTCTTGCAGGCTATGAACAAATTTATCTTGCCAAACTATGTTTTAGGTGCTAATACGTTAGAGTCGCTACACACAATCATCTACTGTGCTGCAACTTCCATCTGCAGAACAATTGGGGTCGCAGTAAGACCAAAGCAAGACACTCCCCAATTTAGACAAGCACCTCGAATACCGCCTTGGCAAAGAAGACTCGAAGGGAAAATCAATTCTCTTCGGAAAGACTGACCGAGTACCAACGAGGAGTCAGGAACAACAGAATAGAAAGGCTTGTCAAGATTATCATGGACAATAACCGAATACACTCCCAGTGGGATGGAGAAAACATCACATCTCAGCAGAGTCTGGACAGTCTACGACAAAAACTATCCGTCTACACAAGTCGATTGAGAAGGTACAAAACCAGTAACCAACGGAAACTAGACAACACACTCTTCCGACAATCAGAAAAAGGGTTTTATAGAAAACTTAACAACAACAATAATAATGAAGCGCCTAGTTACCCCAGTAAAACAGACATCGAGGAATTCTGGAAAACACAACTTTCCACAACGATCTCCTATAACTCCAGAGCCAGCTGGATTAATGAGGAGGAGGCTGCATCTCAGAACTGTGAGGCTATGCAACACCAACCACTTACAACGGAAGATACATCCAACATAATGAAGAACTTCCATAACTGGAAAGCACCAGGACCAGATGGTGTACAAAATTACTGGATAAAGAAACTATACGCAACCCACGAAACACTAACAGCTCTTATAAATGACATAATTACCCACCCACACAAGATGCCTAGTTTCCTTACGCATGGTGCTACATACCTCTTACCAAAGGACAACCTATGTGCACAGGACCCAGCAAAGTACCGACCAATCACTTGCCTTCCAACCTTATACAAACTCATAACATCGTGCATTAATCATCGCATTTTCAAACATTGTGAGCAGAACAACATAATTACTCAACAACAAAAGGGATGCGCGAAAAATTCGATGGGTTGCAAAGAGCAACTGATAATTGATTCCGTTGTCTGCAATCAAGCCCACGCCAAACGAGGAAATCTCTACATGGCATATGTGGACTACAAAAAGGCCTTTGATTCAGTTCCACATGATTGGCTCATTAAGGTGCTGAAACTCTATAAAGTGAATAACTGTATTATTAACTTTTTAGAATATGCAATGTCCACCTGGCAAACTAAAATCTCACTGAATGAAGCCAACTGTTCGATACAAACTCACCCCATTCCAATCAGAAGGGGTATATTCCAGGGAGACTCTCTTAGCCCGCTGTGGTTCTGCCTTGCCTTGAACCCTCTCTCGAACAAACTGAACTCGACTAATTTTGGGTTCAGTCTCAAACACAACAACGTACAAGCATTGAAGATAAACCATTTGTTATACATGGACGACTTAAAGTTGATGGCAGCTACAAAACAACAGCTGCATGACATGCTTAAAATAGTAGAAGGGTTCTCTAGTGACATCCATATGAAATTTGGCCTAGACAAATGCCGAATTATTAATATAGTTAAAGGCAAAATACAGCAGGGGCACTTCGAAATGGGAGATGGCACCTCAATTGAATCTATGGGGGAAGGTCATACTTATAAATACCTTGGAATAAAGCAGGCTCAACGTATTGATCACATGACTATGAAAAAGGACCTAACAGCAGAGTTTTATAGAAGGGTAAGACGACTGTTGAAAACCAAACTAAACAGTAAAAATCTGTTTCACGCTATTACCACCTATGCGTGTTCAGTGCTCAGTTACTCTTTCGGTATAGTTAATTGGTGCAAGACTGACATTGAACAATTACAACGAAAAGTTAGAGTTTTATTAACAAAAGCTCAAAATCACCATCCAAAGAGCTCTGTCGAACGTACAACTTTGCCACGGTATGAAGGAGGAAGAGGATTGACAGATCTAAGTAAGCTATTAGATCAGCAAATTTCTATTTTGCGTAGTCATTTCCAGAAACTCGCAGAAATTTCTGATCTACATAGATTCATGTGCCAGGTTGATGACTCAACACCACTGCGACTGTCACAACAACATGTCCAATTACACCACCAGACCACAGATCAGAAACTGCTGAAATGGAAAGAGAAGCCCCTTCATGGAAGACATATAAATGACGTCAACCAAGATTATGTCGACAGTGCAGCGTCGAACTACTGGTTGATCTCTGGTCATATGTTCCCTGAAACGGAAGGCTTTATATTGGCAATCCAAGATCAAGTAATTCCAACTAGAACTACCTAAAGTACATCGTTAAAGACCCTTCTATTAACAACGATAGATGCAGGTACCGTTGCCAAACATCTGAATCTATCCAGCATATCACAGGAGGTTGTCAAGCGTTCGCTTCAACTGAATATAAAGAACGACACGATGTTGTGGCAAAAATACTTCACCAGGAACTAGCACTGAAACATGAATTATCACAGTCGGTAAAATTACCATACTATAAATATAAACCAGAATCTGTTTTAGAAAATAACAACTATAAGCTGTACTGGGACCGCACGATACTGACCGATCGGTCTGTTGCTCACAATAGACCAGATATAGTTTTGGTAGATAAAGTCTCTCGGAAAACAACTTTAATTGACATAGCAATTCCTAACAACAATAATATAAATATCAAGCAGGCTGAGAAAATAACCAAATATAGAGATTTGGAATTTCAAATAAAGACTCAGTGGAACATGAACAACACACGAACTGTACCAATTGTTATGTCAACGACAGGACTAGTCCCAAAACATCTCTTAAACAATTTAAAATACCTCGGTCTGGACGAACACCTTTACAAACACATGCAAAAAGCCGTCCTGTTAGGAACAGCCCGGACGGTCAGAAAATTTATGGGGAACTGCAGCCACGACGCCAACCACGGGCCTGATAACCTGGCAAGGGCTACCACAGAGCTAAACCCTTTTGATATGTAGTATATCTAGGGTTTAGTGAATTTTCCCCTAAAGGCACACTATTTGTGCCTTAGAGGGAGTGTGATGCCATACATTGTATGGTCAAGTCGGGACATTAGCTCTAAAAACTGATGAAAATCTGTAAATAATGTGACTTGTGAAAAAAAAATGAAATAAAAGAAATCGAAGGATGAAAAATCCATGGCAAGTGCTTTTTGCCATTATTTTACTAACGTTGGCAAAGAACTGAAGGAAAAAATGAAAGACAGTATTGGGAATACAAATACTAATATTCTAGAATCTATGTTCTTATTTGAAACCAACCAAAATGTAGTTATGCTATTATAAATTTTCTTAAAAATTGTAATGCATTCGGTAACGATAAAATTAATTCTGAACTGCTTTAACATATTGCGAAAATAATTGGCACCCCATTGTCTTATATTATTAATACAATTTCTGAAACAGGCGTATGTCCATCAGCATTCCAAGAAGCAGTAATAACTCCTCTTTACAAAGGCGGATAAATTCACGATACAGCTATCTATAGACCAGTTTCATTGGGCTCAAATATCGTCAGTTTTTGAGAAAATTTCAAACAACAGCTTTCTGGTAAGTAAAAAATCTAATAAGCAGTTTGGTTTTAGAGCTGGTATTTCTACAGACGAAGCTATCCGTAATTTAACAAACAATATTTATAAAACTTAGATAATAAACCACCAACTTTAGCCGTTTTCGTAGATAAAGGTAGAACACAACAACACCATAAGCGAGAAAAGAACTGTTGATTGTGGACTTCTTCAATTAGGACCCACACTTTTCAACATCTACGTAAATAACATTTTTAATGCTGTACGGTGCACCTAGGTGGAACACTGCTAAAGGAATTATGCACATTGGGTCACACTAATGCAGACGGCAATCGATATGATTTTCATAGTATTATAATGATTGTGAAAAATCCATTGTATTGATCGTGATCTGAAAGACATCATTTTAACCATTTCTGTCAGAGAATTCGATAAGTGGGCGACAGTTTATTGGGTTATTGGGTATTGAGCAAAAAGTAGTATTTTTTACGATAATATGCAAGTAGTTAACTCTAAACCATTGGAATTTTGAATTGTACATTTTTTTCTGTTTTGACACCCATTGATACTATTAATTTCCTACTCAAAAGCTACAAAAACCAGCTGGTTTCAAAGCGTTTGACCTAAAGCCAATTTCTAAGAATTCCGCGTTACTTCTTACTAATTAATAGCTTCCTCTATGCTCTATTCTTCTTCTTAGATAATTGTATTATGACATTAAAATCTGAACTTTCTGTCTATTTATGATTTTTCAATTTAGTTAAGTCAAGTGTTCTTACGGAGTAAATATTTTTCTATTTAAGGAGTTTTTTTGAATAATTGATAGAACTAAAGTATAGACGCCACGAAAATTACTCAAAAAGACCTATTTTTGCTTGTTTAGCTCCCTAGCCCCAATTAATTTAGATATTTTTATACTCGTATGTAGGTATTGTCAGATAGATATTTCAATAAAATCCTTTCGGTTAGCATTTTCCATTGTTAATGCTTCTTTGAACTTATTTTTTCCCGATATTTTATATTTTTCCTATCTGTTAATTTGTTTGCATGAAGTCTTTCCTTAAGTTTCTTCTATTATAGCATTTTTTTCATTTCTTCATCAACGTGTGACTTATGTGATCGTTGTTTGACACTATCTATTCTGTTTTATATATTTCTCTTCTTTGTAGTAAATAAATTGATTTTTTATTTTTTATGCTTTTAGTTTACGTTTGATTCTTTTTTATTACGAAAGGGTGTTCTCTATTGTTTTTCCCGGTTTGTTGTTTCTGTTGCCTAATTATTTCGTTCACAGCTTTCTTTCACTTTTTTCCATTGCTAATCATTGTTGCTTCCACATTTATTTCCATACAGAATCCATTATAGCAACCCCCTAGTAATTCATTATCCGTCCTGACTTGACCATACAATGTATGGCAGCACACTCCCTCTAAGGCACGCATAGCATGCCTTTAGGGGAAAATTCACTAAACCCCAGATATCCTAGACATCAAAAGGGTTTATCTCTGTGGGAGCCCTTGCCAGATTTTCAGGCCCGTGGTTAGCGTCGTGGCAGCAGTTTCCCATAAACTTCCTGACCGTCCGAGCTGTTCCTAACAGGACGGCTTTTTGCATTTGGTGGTAAAGATATTCGTCCAGACCGAGGTATTTTAAATTGTTTAATAGATGTTTTGGAACTAGTCCTGTCGTTGACATAACAATTGGTACAATTCGTGTGTTGTTCATGTCTCACTGAGTCTTTATTTGAAATTCCAAATCCCTATATTTGGTTATTTTCTCAGCCTGCTTGATATTTATATTATTGTTGTTAGGAATTGCTATGTCAATTAAAGTTGTTTTCCGAGCTACTTTATCTACCAAAACTATATCTGGTCTATTGTGAGCAACAGTCCGATCAGTCAGTATCGTGCGGTCCCAGTACAGCTTGTAATTGTTATTTTCTAAAACAGATTCTGGTTTTTAATTATAGTATAGTATTCTTACCGACTGTGATAGTTCAAGTTTCAGTGCTAGTTCCTGGTGCAGTATTTTTGCCACAGCATCGTGTCGTTCTTTGTATTCAGTTGCAGCGAACCGTACCTGCATCTGTCGTTGTTTAACGATGTACTTTAGATAGTTCTTAGTTGGAAATACTTGATCTTGGATTGCCGTTGTAAAGCCTTCCGTTTCAGGAAACATATGACCAGAGATTAACCAGTAGTTCGACGCTGCACTGTGGACATAATTTTGGTTGACGTCATTAATATGTCTTCCATGATTCTCTTTCCATTCCAGCAGTGGTCTGGTGGTGTAATTGGAGGTGTTGTTGTGTCAGCCGCAGTGGTGTTGAGTCATCAACCTGGCACATGACTCTGTGTGGATCAGAAAATTCTGCGAGTTTCTGGAAATGACTACGCAAAATAGAAATTTTTTGATCTAATAGTTTGCTTAGATCTGCCAATCCTCTTCCTTCTTCATACCGTGGCAAAGTTGTACGTTCAACAGAGCTCTTTGGGTGGTGATCTTGAGCTTTTGTTAGTAAAACTCGAACTTTTCGTTGTCGTTTCATTATCCGTTATTATTGTTGTTTCAATTTTCATCAAATACTAGTTGCATACAGTTGATACTTGTACTAGAGTTTAATTATACCTACTATTTTCTGTATTTCTAGGCGCAGTGTTATTATTCCCTAAATTGCCGTCTTTCATTTTATATTGTTATTACTCCGATTTCTACCTTCTGTCTGTGTACCCCGTTGACAACTGAGTAGCATTACATATGTTTATTTATTAACTTCTATATACTATTGATTGTTTAATTTATGTCGTTCATTCCCATTTAATTATTATACAAATTGGTTTCTCAGATAATTATATTTCTGTTCTTGTTAGGTGGTTTATGTATACCTTCAACTTGTTTCCCTCAATTTTATTCAATTCCGTAGTATTCTGTCTAACCCGTTTTAGTTTTGAAATGTTTCTAAATCGTTATACTTCTTTTATATTATTATTCGTATTTATCTGTATGCCTAATTTATTTTCAGTTTGATCTAAAATTTATTTTTTAAATCCATCCTCTCAGTTTTCCTTTCTAATGCCTACTATTTTATCAACTACCTACCAAATGTGTTGTTTTATTTTGTTATTCTTTAATGAGCTTGAATTTTGTCCAAAATTCTTAAGTCTTAATTTTCATTCTGCATATTTAATCTGACATATCTATACAGCAGTAAAATTTAGAAAAAAAATTCGTAACCATTTGTATTTATTTGCACAATGGCATTCATTCAAAACAAATTCGGATAGGACTGTTATTATTACTTTTGTAATAGCTGACCTAGTTTTAAACTAAATTAACATCATTCGACTGTCAAACTAACATGAGCAAAATAATAGTTAACCGAACGGATCAATGAATATCAAGTTTTTATTGTTTTTAACTCGTTGTTCTAAAAGTAATAACATTCAATTCAGCGAAAAATTTCTGCAATGTGTTTTAGTGAAAATATGGGCATTTCAAGTTATCACGAACACTGTACCGACCAGGTAACAATCTGCCAACTTACAATAGATATATCTAAGAATAAAAAATGTATGAAAAATACTACAATGCTACATTGAGTAATCCAACGTGACTTACCCCGTTAACCCCAACTGCTCCACCTTATTTATCTGAAGTGTTTGACCAATTTTAATTTGCAAATAAGTTAGCTTGAATGCAGTATATTTAAGCCAATCTAACTGTTCTTAGCCGTTTTTTTTGCTGAATATTTGGCATACCCTTATAACATACCAGATAAAGTCTGTTGTTTTAATTTTTCTTTGTACGGTATCTCATATATGCCCTGATCTTCAAGGAAATATTTTCTTTTTGGATGTCGGTATGAGTTCTCCATTCTTGCTATATGTGTTGAAAACTGTTTTTATCTTGTGTTGTGCTAGGACTTTTCCAATTTTTTCCGTTGTTATGTATAAGTAGCTTGTGTATTATGTGGTTGTCATAGCCCTTTGATGTTAATACTTCTTTCAAATTGTTGATATCGGTGTTGCTGATTTCGTTGTCTGTTGGAACTCTAGATCTCTGAGTTAGGGTTTTAACTACTGAGAATAACTGAGCGGGGATATGTTGCGATTTTGCGTATCTGTTTGTGTCCGTGGGTTTCCGGTATACTCGTTTCTTTTTCATTAGTAAGTCCAGGAATAGCAGTTGGTTGTTTTGTTTTTCATGGTAAATGATATTTTTGGGTGTACTTTGTTTAGGTGATCCAGAATTTTGTGAAATTGTTGTCCACCATGTTGTCATATTATAAAAGTGTCATTGACTTATTTTAATCATAGCTTAGGCTGATACTCCGTGGTCTGAAGAGCCTGCCTTTCGATCTTTCTAGGACTGAAGATAAAAGTACCCCATTGGTGCGCCATCAATTTGCTTGTAAAGTTGATCTAGGTAGGTAAAATATGTGCTTTATAAGCAGTGGTTATCTAGATTTATGATATGTTCTCGAAGCAAAGATCGAAATGCAGGTTCTTCAGACCATGAAGTATCAGCCTAAGCTATGGTTACCATACGTCCATTACACGTTTATAATATGGCCACATTGTAGAGAACAACCTTACAAATTTCTGGATAACCTAAACAAAATACACTCAAAAATTACATTTATCGTGGAACAGAACAAAACAACCAACTGCCAATCCTCGACTTACTAATAAAAAAGATACCCGACGGAAAAATAGGAGACACAGTATACCGGAAAACCGTTCACACAAACAGATACTTCAACACATATTCACACCATCACCCCGGTTAGTTATTCTCAGTTGTTAAAACTCTAACACACATGTAAAACTCTGACAGAACGACAACAGCAAGGCTGAGATGGACATTTTAAAAGAGGAATTCACCTCAAATGTCTAAAACCAAAACATAATACAGAAGGCACTTACATTAACAACATAAAAGGCACATGGAAAGATTGGAGAAATCATACCACCCAAAGAGAAAATTCCACTTGAAAATCCAGGCGTATATCAGTTACCATGCAAAGGTTGCAACCTTGCGTACATCGGCCAAACCAACAGATAAGCAAGTAAAGCCCGAAGAGAGGAATACAGAAATGCAGTAAAATAAAAAACAACCATGCCTGCATTGTCACAACACTATCTACATACCGTCCATCAAATAGATTTGACCAGATGAAGATGTTAGCTAAATGTGAAAATTGTCAAGCAAGGTTTGTTAGGGAATCCCATTGAAAATACACAAAAACTCCAATTTTCGCCAATAATTGATTCAAACATATTAAAAAAAAATCACAGAAAAATCAATTCAAGGCTTAATATCTCGATAAATATTGATCTTAGCGATTCGGTTCATTGGACCTTTTTTCTCAGTTTCATTTTTCCTGTCGATCTTGTCATAAATGAGATACTTGCGACAAAATGTGAATTTGCTTAAAAATCAGATTTAGTAGCCCGTACTACCTCGCCGGTTTGAGTTACGACTTGGCCGCACTTTTGTAGAGCTTTCAATTCTGAAAAATGTTTGTCTATAGTCAAAACGGTGCCAATAAATGCCGCTGAGCTATAGAAATTTGAAAATAAAAAATCTGAATTTTTGTGTATTTTCAATAGGAAATCTTTACGATTCTTGGTATTTTACGTTAGTGACCAGGAGCGTCCCTTTGACCCTGGGTGTTGCCCCTGCCCCCAAAAGTACTATTTAAAGAATTATAATATTAATTATGCGCTGAAAAAATCGGTGGTATAGGACTATTGTTGGTGGATAATGCTGAATATAAATAATTTTTTATTCATCTGCCTGACTGTGAAATCCATTGATTTATGGACAAGTTTAAAATATTTCATAAATAGAACAATCAAAGAAATACATCAAAATTATTAACGTTATGAATAATCCAAGATAACAACCTCCTATGGGATCGTGTTTGGGCGTCTAATATGCGTTCTCGATTTTTTTTTAGCCCCAAAGCAAGGATGAGTGGTCGATCAAAGTCACATTTGAATGTAGTATTGTCCGATCTTTTATTTCAGCTTACTTCTCTATCTCCTTCCATTTTAAACACTCAGTATTTGCCGTCTTGACGCCGTACTAAAACCTTAAAATTTTGTTAACCTTTCATTTGTAAAACATATTGAATGACAAATGAATCCATTTAACATTAAAAAATATATACGTTTATTACGGAAACTTGAAATATCCCATTCAATGCACACGACTACTGAAAGGAATTAGCTGCAGTGCTACTGAACGGAAACACGAGAATCACCCCTTCAAAGGGCGCCTCCAATAAAGAAGATTACGAAAATTTCAATAAATGAAACAATGGCCTGCACCGGCAGCTTTATTAAACTTGCCCTTCATTTAGCATTAGATTGGAAGGAAAGTCATCAGCTATGAAAGATATTGATACTCCAAAGAGAAAATTATTTCCGGATTTTTTCAGAGCAAAAAGCTAATAAAAATGTTCTGAGAAAATTTTTCAAGCGAGAATGAACTAATACTCTCATTACATATGAATGGGTATTTACCTTACCGTGAACAAATTAGATGATCCGAAAAAGCTCCACCTACAACTGCTTCATAACATTTGCACAATGTATGGTATAATTAATCAGAATGAATAGCAATATAGAAAATTGTTCGTCCCTTAAAGTTGATGGCAGCTATGAAACAACAGCTGCATGATATGCTTAAAATAGTAAAAGGGTTCTCTAGTGACATCCATATGCAATTTGGCCTAGACAAATGCCGAATTATTAATATAGTTAAAGGCAAAATACAGCAGGGGCCCTTCGAAATTATTTGTTATTATACTTCGGATTATCATGTCTCGACTTGACCATACGGTGTATGGCAGCACACTCCCTCTAAGGCACGCATAACTAGAGATGGGCAGGTCCGGATGGGAACGCATGTCCGGACCTGCATCCCTAGTGTTACTGATGGATGTACATCCGACCGCAATTCGGACACAGATCCGCGGACCCGTCGGAGTTGCAAGAAACCCATGCAATGAGCGATACTGAATATAGTTTTAGGGATGTGTAGGTTCGGAAGGACATGAATCCTCGGACCTGTGTGAATGAAGGATGAACATCGTTACCGAACGGCGGAACCACTTGTTGATATTATACGCGGGAGCGGCATAGAAACATGAAATAAGCGGTACTGAATCAATGATAGCGGACTGGGAACTGCGGATCGGAGTGAGGGGGACGGTATTACCAATAGTTTGATCATATAGAAGCATTGTTGGTTCATGGTATATATTTTTATCGTTTTAGTTGTCAATTATGACTATTTTTATTTGTAATTATTGTTTTTGATAAATCATTATCGTTTTCACATAATTTTATTATATAAAGGGTATAAAACAACAATTCAGCGCCATAATGTCTTGCTAGCAGTATTACAATCCAACACTTCGCTTGCAGTCCGACTCCGGTAATCACAGTTAGACAACCGGGACACGGGTCTTGGATGTACATCTTTGGAACTGGATGCATATCCGGATCCAACTCCGAATTATGAACGGACCTACCCATTTTCACGCATAACGTGCCTTTAGGGGAAAATTCACTAACCCCAGATATCCTATATATCAAAAGGGTCTACCTCTGTGGGAGCCCTTGCCAGGTTATCAGGCCCGTGGTTGGAGTCGTGGCAGCTTCCCATGAATTTTCTGACCGTCCGGGCTGTTCCTAACAGAACGGCTTTTTGCATTAGCTGGTAAAGATGTTCGTCCAGATCGAGGTATTTTAAATTATTTAGTAGAAGTTTTGGGACTACTCCTGTTGTTGATATAACAATTGGTACAGTTCGTGTGTTGTTCATGTCCCACTGTGTCTTTATTTGAAATTCCAATTCCCTGTATTTGGCTATTTTTCAGCCTGCTTAATATTTATGTTATTGTTGTTAGGGATTGCTATGTCAATTAAGGTTGTTTTCCTAGAGATTTTATCTACTAAAACTATATCTCGCTTATTGTGAGCAACAGTCCGATGGGTCAGTATCGTGCTGTTCCAGTACAGCTTGTAGTTGTTATTGTCTAAAATAGATTATGGTTTGTATATTTAGTGCTCTTACCGACTGTGATAGCTCAAGTTTCAACGCTAGTTCCTGGTGCAGTATTTTTGCCACAGCATTGTGTCGTTCTTTGTATTCAGTTGCAGCGAACGCTTGGCAACCTCCTGTAATAGGCTGGATAGATTCAGATGTTTGGCAACCATATCTGCATCTGTCGTTGTTGATAGAACGGTTTTTGACGCTGTACTTTAGATGGTTCTTAGTTGGAATTACTTGATCTTGGATTACCAATATAAAGCCTTCCGCCTTCTTTCGACGCTGAACTGTCGACATAATCTTCTGATCAGTTGTCTGGTGGTATACTTGAACTTGTTGTTCTGTCAGTCGCAGAGGTGTTGAGTCATCAACCTGACATATGCCTCTGTGTAGATCAGAAAATTCTGCGAGTTTCTGGAAATGATTACCCAAATTAGAAATTTGTTGATCACGTAACTTGGCTATATCTGCCAATCCTCTTCCTCCTTCACACCGGGGCAATGTTGTATGTTCGACACAGCTCTTTGGATGGTGATTTTGAGCTTTTGTTAGTAGGACTCGAACTTTTCGTTGTAATTGTTCAATGTCGGTCTTGCACCAGTTAACTATACCGAAAGAGTAACTAAGCACTAAACAAGCGTAGGTGTTAATAGCCTGAAACAAATTTTTACTGTTAAGTTTGGTCTTCAGCAGTCATCTTACCCTTCTATAAAACTCTGCTCTTAGGTCTTTTTTCATGGTGGTGTGATCAATTCGTTGAGCCTGCTTTATTCCAAAGTATTTGTAACTATGGCCTTCCTCCATGGAATCAATTGAGGTGCCATCTCACATTTCGTAGGGCCCCTGCTGTTTTTGCCTTTAACTATATTAATAATTCGGCAGTTGTCTAGGCCAAATTGCATATAGATGTCACTATAGAACCCGTCTACTATTTTAAGCATATCATACAGCTGTTGTTTCGTAGCTGCCATCAACTTTTAGTCGTCCATGTATAACAAATGGTTTATCTTCAATGCTTGTACGTTATTGTGCTTGAGACTGATTCCAAAGTTTGTCGAGTTCAGTTTGTGTGAGAGTGGGTTCATGGCAAGGCAGAACCACAGCGGGCTAAGTGACTCTCCCTGGAATATACCCCTTCTGATTGGGATAGAGTCAGTTTGTATCGAACATTCGGATTCATTAAGAAAGATTTTGGTTTGCCAAGTAGTCATGACATGTTCTAAAAAGTTAACAATACGATTATTTACTTTAAAGAGTTTCAGCACCTGAATGAGCTAATCATGTGGAACTGAATCAAAGGCCTTTTCGAAGCCCACATATGCCATGTAGAGATTTCGTCGTTTGGCGTGAGCTTGATTGCAGACAACGGAATCGGTAATTATGTTGTTCAGCTCACAATGTCTGAAACGGCGATGATTAATGCACGACGTTATAAGTTTGTATAAGGTTGGGAGGCAAGTGATTGGTCGGTACTTTGCTGGGTCATGTGTACATAGGTTATCATTTGCTAAGAGGTATGTAGCAACATGCGTAAGGAAACTAGGCATCTTGTGTGGATGGATAATTATATCATTAATAAGTTCTGTTAATTTCTCGTAGGCGATGTGAAGTTTCTTTATCCAGTAATTCTGCACAGCATCTGGTCCTGGTGCTTTCCAGTTATGAAGGTGTTTCATTATGTTTGACGTGTCTTCCGTTGTAAATAGTTGGTGTTGCATATTATCACAATTCTGAAATGCAGGCTCCTCCTCATTAATCCAGCTTGCTCTGGAATTATGGGAAACTGTTGTGGAAAGTTGTGTTTTCCAGAACTGGTCAATGGCCGTTTTACTGCGATAACTAGGCGTTTCATCATTATTGATGTTGTTGAGTTTTCTATAATACCCTTTTTCTGACTTTCGGAATAGTGCGTTGTCTAGTTTCCGTTGGTTACTGGTTTTGTACCTTCTCAATCGACTTGTGTAGACGGAGAGCTTTTGTCGTAGACTGTCCAGACACTGATGAGATGTGATATGATGATTTCTCCATCCCACTGGGAGTGTATTTGGTTATTGTCCATGATAGTCCTGACAAGTCTTTTTATTCTGTTGTCCCTGATCCCTCGTTGGTACTCTGTCAGCCTTCCAGTGTCTTTCCGGAGAGAATTAATTTTCCCTTCTAGCCTTCGTGACCAAGGTGGTATTCGAGGTGTTTGTCTAAATTGGGGAGGGTCTTGCTTTGGTCTTATTGCGACCACAATTGTTCTGCAGATGGAAATTGCAGCACAGTAGATGATTGTGTGTAGCGACTCTAACGTATTGGTACCCAAAACATAGTTTGGCCAGATAAATTTGTTCATGGCCTGCAAGTTTCTTAGAAGATCTTAATTTGGGAAGAGTTTGTCTAGTCAGTGGATCTGTTCCACTGTACTCTATAACAGATTTTTCCATTTCTTCTTGGATTTTCTCAAGCAGGTCATCGTTGGCTGGCTGTTCTTGTTGAAGTTCTTGAGTATCGTCCACTCTTTGCGCCAAAGGTGGTTCAAGCTCTGGATCTGTTGTATTTCGACCAAATAATTCACGCTCAACATCGCTCTTTATTGTGTCCAGTTGATCAGGCGAAATAAGGCCATTTCTCAAGATGACACGAAATTGATCTGCGACTCTCTGTTCGGTAACTTGAAGCTCTGGGTACTCACGAGAGAATTCTTGATGGAGTATTTGGCGATATCCAGTCTTATCGTGGCCAAAGTTCGTAATTCTGTAAAATATGCGCATTATAAATTCATTCATGCCGCTAGTCCATTTCATGCGCTGTCGTTTCAGTCCCACTTGAGTGAGCGCTGGCTGTTGATCCTGTGCTGATGGAGTGCTCGTTCGTGTTTGACTCCGTTGGTGATTGTCACGTTGATTCTGTGACCGTATTGGTGAGGGTTGTTGTGGTTCTTGTGCTGTAGCCCTTTGGGCTTATAATTATTATTGTATTCTGTAAAGTATCATTACATTTCGGGTATATCTCCACTAAAATTATAATAAAGTATTATCAGTATAATTTTTAAATTATTTAGGAAAATATGTAGGAAACAGTTTCGTGAGTTTAGCTCAAAAAATCTAACCTTCATTGTATAATTTAAATCCCTCATTGCTCAAAACTTTCATGAGTTATTTGAAATGCTCTACACTATCAATCACTTATACCACAAAGCCATTTGTCATATTGTGGTTGATAATTTCATGTCTTATTATATTTTAGGGGTTGAACAATAAATGTATACTACTACTAAACTTGTGTAAAAACACAGTTTTGCACCCTAACACCAAACCTTTATTTTAAACACTCAACGCCGTTTCAACAACTCTAAGTTGCATCTTCAAGGAGTAAACACAAACTAAATCGAAATTACAATTTTCTCTAATTTATACCTACCACTAAACTATTACTTAAGTAATTAGTACAATAAATAAATCCTAAGTACCTGAATTCTAAATAACAGATTTCAGAGATAAGGCAGATTTTATATAATGCAAATATGTAAATTAGGATAATCCTTAATTACCTACCTACTTTTACGCTACATTATTAATGACAAATTTTAATACTTATTTTATGGATTCTTAGAAAGTAAACTATACAATGAACTGTATGGAATAGGACCCTTATCTGAGTTCATTAGTTTATTATTTTTATAAATCATTATGCTTTCGTAAGAGTTCAATTCCCTATAATTATTTACTTGTTTAACTAATTTTAATGAAGATGAATGTACAGAGTGGTTGTGTTCTAAAACATGATGTGCAACACTAGATTTATCCGCTTTTCCGTATTTCAACTGGGCAATATGCTCTTTGAAACGGGTACTGATAGATCTGCGTATCTGTCCATAATACTTTAAATCACAATCATTACATTTGATTTCATAAATACCGTACTTCTCGAAATCAGCAAGTTTATCTTTAGAATTGCTCAACAATTTCTGTAGTGTTGTAGTTGTTCTATACACCGCCTTCATAACAAGCTCTTTAAAAACTTTCTTAAAGCCCCTAGTATAACGACTGTACGGAACCGAGACAAACTTTTGTTCTTGTGACTCATTTCGAAAATTTGACACTTTTTCATTCGTAACCGAAGCCGTTTCTTCCTAATTAATTTATCTATAATATCTGTTGGATAACCATTACATGCAGCTATTTCTCTAATAGTTTTCTTTTCATTTTCAAACCTCTCTTTATTGAGAGGGATTGTCAACAACCGATGTACAAGGAAATTAATCCCCGCCATTTTATGTTGTTGACAGTGAAAAGACGTATTAGGTAAATATTTATATGTGCTACTATCCTTCCTATATACATCAAACTCTAACTTATCACTATCATTTCTTAAAACTAATACATCTAATAATGGTCGAGTACCCTTTTGTTGAACTAACATCAAACCATAACGTTTGAAATTAGTTCTATATTTCCTAGTGTACCTTTTCCACAAACTCTGAAGTACCTGGAGGACTTACTGCGTGAAAACTCTTTTTGTGAAGCAGAAATTAATGAATTAATTTCCCTCACAAAATTATGTATGAGCCAAAATTGTTTTCAGTTTGGAGGTTGCTTTTATGAGCAGAAGGAAGGAACTGCAATGGGAAACCCCTTGTCGCCGTTCCTTGCAAACTTGTTCATGGGCAGGTTCGAAGTTGAAGCAAAAAATGACTCCCAGTATTTTCCTAGGGTATGGATACGGTAACTGGATGTCATATTTGCTATATTTAATACTAATGACCTCAATGTTAATGATTTTGGTATGTATCTTAACAATAGATTTGCTTCTATTAAATTTACATATGAACAGGAACAAAAGGGTACTCTACCATTTTTAGATGTATTAGTTTTAAGAAATGATAGTGATAAGTTAGAGTTTGAAGTATATAGGAAGGATACTAGCAGATATAGATATTTACCTAATACGTCTTTTCACTGTCAACAACATAAAATGGCGTGGATTAATTTCCTTGTATACCGGTTGTTGACATTCCCTCCCAATAAAGAGAAGTTTGAAAATGAAAAGAAAACTATTAGAGAAATAGCTGCATGTAATGGTTATCCAACAGATATTATAGATAAATTAATTAGGAAGAAACGGCTTCGGTTACGAATGAAAGAAATGTCAACTTTTCGAAATGAGTCACAAGAACAAAAGTTTGTCTCGGTTCCGTACAGTAGTTATACTAGGGGCTTTAAGAAAGTTTTTAAAGAGCTTGGGATGAAGGCGGTGTATAGAACAACTACAACACTACAGAAATTGTTGGGCAATCCTAAAGATAAACTTCCTGATTTCGAGAAGTCCGGTATTTATGAAATCAAATGTAATGATTGTGATATTATGGACAGACACGCAGATCTATCAGTACCCGTTTCAAAGAACATATTGCCCATTTGAAATACGGAAGAGCGGATAAATTTAGTGTTGCACATTATGTTTTAGAGCACAACTACTCTGTAGATTTATCTTCTTTAAAATTAGTTAAAAAAGTTATTAATTATGGGAATTGGACTCTTACGAAAGCATAATGATTTATAAAAATAATAAACTAATGAATTCAGATAAGGGTCCTATTCCATACAGTTCATTATATAGTTTACTTTCTAAGAATCCATAAATAAGTATTAAAAATGTCATTAATAATGTTGCGTAAAAGTAGGTAGGTAATTAAGGTGTATCCTAATTTACATATTTGCATTATATAAAATCTGCCTTATCTTTGAAATCTGTTATTGAGAATTCAGGTACTTAATATTTATTTATTGTACTAATTACTTAAGTAATAGTTTAGTGATAGGTATAAATTAGAGAAAATTGTAATTTTGGTTTAGTTTGGGTTTACTCCTTGAAGATGACAACTTAGAGTTGAAACGGCGTTGAGTGTTTAAAATAAAGGTTTGGTGTTAGGGTGCAAAACTGTGTTTTTACATTTGTGACACACCAAAGGTTCCACAGCTTTTCCATTACTAAACTTGTATTGTTGACAAGTAACTATATTGTCATTCTTTTGAACGCAACTTTTTTCTCACTTTATAGCGAAATAAATATTGACATCTACTATTTTCAGGCTTAGAGACTCCAAATCAAATGAAAGAATCCGAAGATTAACTAAAACCTATCAAAGAAATTGTGATGTTATTTTTTCGAGATTTGGCTATTGGCAGTCTAGTATCAGTTCCGCTTCCCTCAACTTATTGCATTGTCCAATAAATATTTATTTGTTTAGTACATATAACTGAATTTAATGATTTATGGCGAAATGTATATCGACATCTAGGATTTTCAGGGAAAACTTGGTCCACTGAGACCTCAAATTTGGAGCCGTAATGTGTGTAATGGCGTTTTCCTAGGATAGAAATCACGCGAAAGTAAAATGTTTACAGTACAAAATACACCAACCCTTAAACGAAATAGTGTCTTGCCGAAATTAATATTTTAATGGGAAATGAATATCGACATAAAGGAGTTTCAGGAAAAACAAGCTCACAGAGAGCCCAAATCAGGGGTTGTGATGTGTAATTCTTTCGTGTAAATTCTAGAATCAAATGGTATTACACACAGTACGACTCCCGATTTGCCTGATATTTCAAGATGACGGTATTCATTTCGGAATAAAGGATTAAACTGTTATATATCATTGTTATTCATTTGAATGGATTGCAAAATCTCGAAAAAAGATACCATCATTACAAAGTTGTGATTGTTTTGAGATACCCAATTTTGGTAAATATTTGCATTCTATATAAGTTGCTAATTTGGAACTTTTTTCTTGGTAATTTTATGGAAATTAATGCCAATAAGAAACTAAAGAGTATTTTATTGAACCAAATAATGATTTCGTAGTTCTATGGTACAATTTAAAATAAACTAAAATACAAACTAAAAAAAGTAATGCAGTTGCGTGTTAGTAATAGCAAATTGCACACACAAAATTTGTTATAAGAACTTAACTCTATTTGACGTAACCAACAATTGTAGAATAGAAAAATTACATTAGTTCAGAAACATATTATTTGCTAAATACATGTGTAACGTTATTCACCGAAAGACTGATCGATAATATCCGAATTAACAACCTTCACCTTTTTGTAAAAATTTATGTAAAGAAATACATTAGAAACCTATTTTTAACGTTAGAAATTGTGTCTGCAGTTTTACACATTTCTAGTAAGGGAACTGCAATTGAATAACAAAGCATGGGATAATCATGCTAAAGTATATTTAATAGAAGTCACTACGACATGTAAATAACCCTAACGGTAATGGATGTTTAAACAATTAAACATTAAAAAACAAAGAGAGAATGTGAATTACAGATTTGAGAGCAATGAAATGAAAAATAAAAAATTAGTAAATGAAGAGATTATAATAGTATTATACTTAATATATGGTTTTTGAAAAGTTATGACAGTAAACAGTTTATTATTAATTATTATAAGAATATAAATTAATTATACCATAACATATCTCAGTAGCTGAGAAATAATATATTTACATATATAATTTAATTTTCGGTATCAGTTAGTACTATACACGGTGATAACAAAATTTAAAAAATATAACTTAATCTAACCTGTTGTCACTTTAACATTAGTGCTTAAGTGACTATTCATCACAAACTTCACCTTTAACTGAATTAGTTTCACAATACTTTACTAATATTATACCTATTCACAAGTTTATACATGAAAATTTAACTCATTTTCGGACCTAAAATTCAACAGCAATTCGCTTATACCATCACGTCAGTAACATTTTGTAGATAATAGATACATCCTGCAAAATATTTCTACAAGATCTACTTAACGTGCAATATCGATCTTCAGCGTTATTTAATCTCAACTTTTTAAACTATCACTAGGTGGCAGATTAAGGTTTCAGCTATTATTATAAACAACTTATAAATTTTTTAAAATCACTCACTTTACATTGGTTTTTGTAGCTTTTCTCCATGAAAAATGTTGCGATCAAAATTTATTAACAATCCTTATGAAGATTTTTTGATTCTCTGCAATTTTTGCTATTGACGGCATTATGAATAGATCATTACATTTTACACTATAAGTAATAAATGAAAATACCCCATATTTTTTGGTTTTTAAGGCTCAAATAATTTACTTCTACGAGTTTGCTGTTAAAATTAATTCAGTTATGACTATTATATAAGTGATGACTTATGCGGTTTGCTGTTGAATTTTAGGTCACCTAAAAATCAATATTGACTGGTGTACTATAGGTACACAAACGTGAACTTGTAAACACACACAAAATAATTATAATTTTATAGCATAGCTATAACATACCGTAGCAAAATAGCGTGGCTGTCGAAGACTTTAACTTTTTTCGCCCTTATTAATATTAAACAGAATCAAGCACACAAACATGTAAATTCAAAATGATTGTTAAATAAGCTTCTTCTGTTCATTAAAGTGTTCTCTCCTCACTTATTTTCTGTAACGGTATTTGAAATTTGTAACGGAAACCAAGAGGGCAATTTCGAACAATTCTCCCGGTTACTGGTTGTCTCTTACAGAGCCTTCCTTACCGACGTTTTGCCGTTTTGGCAAAAAATCTCTACAATATGGTATATTGTGTATACTTATCTGGTTTAAAGACGTTGCAACATCTAGTCTGGCGTCATCGTCAATCAATGTATGTATGTATTTATTTATAATTTATTTGATATTTTTATAAATAGAAAGGGAAAATAGGCATAAAAATTTTGGGAAACAAATTATAAAATTACATAAATATTAATTAATTAATTAAATTGTTTTCAAGCCCATCATGTAATATATCAAATGAAATGCCTGGTTATGTGAAATATACATGTATATTTTAGTATTTTTAAAATTATTTGTTCATAAGTTTAATTAAGGAATGTATGCAAAATTCGACCCTTTCTTCCCCCGAACTATCATGCCAAAAGTTTTGAAAAAAAATCGATAACATAGGGTCTCACCCATAGTTTACAAGAAAAATAAGGTCAAATATATATTGTTAATTTTGGAGAGCAGATTATAAAATTAAATGAAAAACAAACAATTAAAATAATTTCAAATGCATGATATATAATATCAAATGAGCAACTTCGCATGGGGAACACATACTATATTTAAACTATCTTGTTTATACTGCTGCCAATTAGTCACCCATTATAACTTACTGGTCTATCAGTTCTTGAACCATCCTGTATAACTATGCTAAATAACCGTTTTAGAGATATTTTTTAACCACCCCATATATGCAACTTTTCTTCTTTTAATCACACTGGATAACTATAAATTTCCTTCGCCCCATGTTTTAGATATTTCATGTATCCAGCAAAAATTTAGAACAATTTTTTATCCTCACCATTTGATATAATTTGACAAATACAAATTGTACTACCCTTAGTGAGTGACAACAACAGTAATCCCCAAGATGAGTGAGATCTCATTGAAAAGTTGAAAAAGTGTCGTTTCTAAGACAAACAATAGAAACACACGAGATTCCCGAGAACAGTCAATTATATATATATATATATATATATATATATATATATATCAGTTGCATTTCGGTCTCCGGTCAAGGCGGTCACGTTTTACAGCGCTAAAAACCCTGTGATAAAAATTGGTTATACCTAAAGTTTCGAGAATAAAAAAAAAATTAAATGAACAAATAAAAAAAACAGTGATAAGTGAAAGTGCATGTGAAAAAAAAAACGTCACAGTTATATAAAAGACAATAATTAATTAAAACTCTAGCATTTCTAGCCGAACAAACGGGCTCCGTAATACATTCATATTACCAAAATCGACAAAAGGTGAAGAAGTCTGAAGCTCGGAGGTACTTTAACACACGTGCAACCCATCTGTTACAATCAGGGATTTACAAGTAAATTGAAGGCAAATAAACTTGTGTATCCAAACAAATAAACGGTTGGTAACATCAGCCCGGCAAAAAAATATAATATTGAAACGTTAAACATAATAAAAAGTGATGGGCGAAAATGCAAACATCTGCACGATTTTAAAGGAAATGGAGAGGTTTAAGCATGATATAATACTGCTGTTGGAGAGACATAAAGAAGAATTAATAAGTCAAATACAAGCCACTGAAGAGAGGCTGTGTTTATCTAACAAAGAATTGAAGCAAAAAGTCGACAGCCTTGAGCTGGAAAATACCTTTCTACGCTCCCAAGTACAAAAATTCGAAAAACAACTAACTAACAATAATATCGTAATATTTGGCCTAAACCCAGAACCGGAAAATATACCAGTGCAACTCATTATAGGAGAACTAAATAGACATCTTGGAACAGACTTAAAAACGAGTGACGTGAATAACGTGTACAGTCTGGGGAAATCAAAGGGATCTCCCTTAAAATTAGAGTTTTTATCCTTTTTAAGAAAAAAAGAAATTTTACGTAACGTTAAGAAATTAAAAAATACGGGAATATCTATAGCGAACGACCTAACGCCAACTGAACAACAAGACCAAAAAATATTAAAAAGACATCTCAAACTAAACAGACATAATAAACCTGAAGAAACAAGCTACATCAAGGGAAACAAACTGTACATAAATAACAAAAGCTATACCGTCAAACAACTAATAGAAATTGAAAAAATAGAAGAAGAGAAAAGGAAGGTGGATAGTGAATTTCAAGCACAAACGGAAACGCAAACTAAATCTCCGGCGTTTCCAAAAATCACAGGACACTACAAGAAAACGAACAATTATACGGATCAAACACCAAAAAGTACGGAAGGAATAGCAAAAAAGCATAAAGGCATACAAAATCCGTCTAAAAGTACAGGAGATCCAAAAAGTAGTAAAGAACCAGACACAAAAGGAACAAGCAGAGTCAAAACCAGATCAAACCCGAGTGCTGACGACGTTAAATAGAATCACTATACAGAAAATTAATTAGTAAGTTTTGTATTAAATAAATTAGTTAATAGTACACTATAATTTTAGTAAAATTGAATTACGAAATTGAATCAGCTTTCCTTTGCATATATATACAAGTCTATATTTACCACTTTTTTATAGTGTAAGATTTTAGAGACATACAATATGGCGGGAAATATTAATGAAGCGTTTCATATATTAGATAATTTTAGTGAATTAAAAAATGTGATGTGTGAAGATTTTAGGGTGGTGAATAGGGGTATTTGTTTAATGGATGAATTTCACAACTTTACTATTTTGCATTATAATATTAGGAGTCTCAGAGCTAATTTTGATGAGCTATGTATAACTATTAAGGAAATTAACAAAAAAAATAATATCGCCATTATAGTGCTATCGGAAACCTGGTGTATAGAAAATATATCAGATTTTAACATTGATGGATTCTCAATTTTTTACAATGAAGCTTCTTTTAATAAATGTGATGGAGTTGTAATGTATGTTAAAGAAAATCTCGTTACAGAAGTTAAGAAAATTCCATTAACAGAGGTCTGCTTGCTTGAGTGCAAATTAGTGTTTAATAAGACAAAAATAAATATAATAGGTATATATAGGCCAAACCCAACAAATGAACGTATCTTTGTTCAGGACTTTGATGACTACCTGTCCGCACTATCTAAGGATGAAATAACAATTGCCGTTGGGGATGTGAATATTGACATCAACCCAAACAATGTACTAACTTTGTCTTCGATTATCTATTTAAATATGTTGGCTAAGAATGGATTTGTCCCACAAATAAATATACCAACAAGGGTAGATAACAACTCTTCTACAACAATAGATCAGATATCCACATACATAAATAAACAAACAAAACATAAAGTGCAAGTTAATGCTCTAGTTCTTAATAATAGTTTAACTGATCACTGTCCCCTAATTTATAATATTAGATTTCAAAAAGAAAAGCGTCAAGAAATTCAAAAACCGAAACTCATCAAAAAACTGAATGAAAGACTTTTATTGGATAAAATAAAAAATGCAAATTGGAATCAGGTATACGCTGCACAAGAACCTCAATCCGCCGTAAATATATTTTACGATCAGTTTACTGCCATTATTAGCCAATCAACAACAGAAATAAAAATAACTGCAAGGGAACAAAAATTAAAACCATGGATGACATGTGGAATACTAACGGCCATTAGAAAGCGAGATATGCTTAAACAGAAACTCTTAAAAAATAACCACAATAAAACATTAGAAGAAGAATATAAGAAGTATAGAAACTTCCTAGGTACATTAATAAAAACTTTAAAAAATGACTATTATGAAAATAAATTACAGCAATGTAACTCAAACTATAAGAAAACTTGGGAAGTCATAAATGATGTCACAAGTGTTCCATCAAACAAAAGCACTATAAACAAAATCAGTATCGATAACAAAATAATTAGCAACCCAAAACAAATAGCAAATCATTTCAATGACTTCTTTGTAGAAATTGGGGAGAAAATAGCAAACAAAATTAGTAAAAACAATATAGAAATAAAAACAATGAAGACTAAGCAATATACCAACGCGATGTTTCTGACTCCAACCGACTATTTAGAAATTGAAGACATAATATCGACGCTAAAAAACTTTGCATCTCCAGGGCCTGACAAATTGAGTATAAAAATAATTAAATTAACAAAACTGAATATCTCTAAACCGCTTACTCACATAATTAACCTAATTTTTCAGACATCAAGCATTCCATATCAATTTAAAGAAGGTCTTGTAGTGCCTATATATAAATCAGATAGAAAAGATCTAATGACAAATTACCGACCCATTTCCCTGATTAACAACTTTGGAAAAATCTTTGAAAAATGCCTGAACAAAAGAATATGGTCTTTCCTAGACAAAAATAAAATAATATCCACAAATCAATATGGATTTCAAAAAGGTGTAGGGATAGAGCAACCTTTACAAAAACTAACGACAAGTATACTGAAGAATTTTAATGAAAATAAAAAAATAATTGCAGTATTTCTTGATCTCCAAAAAGCCTTCGATACGGTATCACATAAAATTTTATTAAGCAAACTAAATGAGATTGGCATACGGGGACCCATACTGCAACTTTTTAATAATTACTTGTCAGAAAGATCGCAACAAGTACGAATAGGAGATGACATTAGTAATAAAAGATTTGTGAAAACCGGAATCCCACAAGGCACAGTCTTAGGTCCTACATTATTTTTAATTTTTGTTAATAATTTGCTATCTTATGAAAGATGTAGTATAGTCTCTTATGCCGATGATACTGTACTAATATGTAATGGGGCAACATGGGAAGAAGCCTGGAATAAAGCGCAAAATGCAATCTCAGATGTCAAAAATTGGTTAGATGTAAACAGCCTGAATTTAAACGTATCTAAAACTAAATATGTAGGATTTACACCAACAAAGGTAGGAAGAGCGGCTCTATCACCTCTAACAATTAATGGAGCCCTGGAAAGCGTTAAACAAGTATCATCAATAAAATACTTAGGTATATTGATTGATGAAAACTTAAAGTGGAAAACACATATCGAACACCTTGTCAAAAGAGTTAAAAAGCTTACCTATAAATTCTACACTCTCCGTAATTTACTAAATAAAAAGCTTTTACTTATAGTGTATAATAGTCTAGTCGATTCCATAATAAGGTATGGTATATGCGTTTGGGGTGCGGCATATAACACGCACTTAAAAAAAATAGAAGTATGTCAAAATTACATACTTAGAATAATCTTTAGGTTAAATAATCGTCAAAGTGTCAAGCATATTTATATTACGCAGACAATATTGAACGTGCGAGGTCTTTACATTAATGAATTGCTAAAGACGATACATTCAGGGAATAACCTCATTAAAACAAACCATCCACATAACACCAGACAAAAGGATAAACAGTTGCTCAAATCTGAGCGAATGAATAAAACTGTATGTCAAAAATGCATACTATATAACGGTATAAAAGTATACAATGTGATTCCATTAATTTTCAAAAAACTAACCAAGAAACAGTTCAATAAAAAAATTAAATTATACATAGCCCAGAACTATGATAGCTCATTAGCCCTTCTGGTATAATCAAAACACTAAAAATAAATTACTTTATTTAAAGAACAATACCCTTATTTACACATCTCTATTTCTAATTCATGTTTAGTTATACTTTATGTGGTTATATTTTGTTGTTTTGTATTATTGTAATTATGTTATTCTCAGTGACTAGTAAAATGAAATATTATAAATATATATTAATTAAGGGTATGTATGGGTTAGTATGAGTATATCTGACTGTGTGTATATATGAGTATATGTTTATGTATATAGGTACGAGTATATATGAATGTCTTGGTTAGTAAAGTAGCAGATTTTAATTGTAATGAATTTAGCACTAACTTAAACATACTTGAATGTTCTCTTGGACACAACACAAGCTTATGCTTAGGTGTTCATTTTTTTTTCTCTCTTATTTACCATTCTAACATTAATGTTTGATATTTTTACTTATTACTGTTACCTTGGTAATAATGTTAGTGACAATCTTATTGTAACAACTATAATTGTATTTTTTTTGCTAATAAATTGAATTGAATTGATATATATATATATATATATATATATTGTAATGGAATTAGCATAGTCTTAAATAGAAAATAATACTATAAGTAAAACAGATTAAAATTTAGCTTCAAAATTAGAATCAAATGGATAAGTAACATGTGGTTCCCTAACGATCAGATAAATTTGTGGTGAAAGATACTAATAAAGCAATTAGTATTGTAATATTTATGAAAGGCGAATTATGTTAGTAAATTCCACACTGTAGATATAAATTATTGTTTATCTTGCACATCCTGTTATTATTAATCTGCATCTTGATGATTGTACAAAACTGATTATATTATTTTAATTGTTTTAATTGTCATTGTAAAAGTTGTCTTCTTACTGTCAACACATTCTCAAATACAAAATTGGTAGATTTTGAGTTGTTAATTTTTATTTTTTTAAAAACTAACTTCCCAAACAAACAACCATTACTGGCGCAGTCAGTAGCAAAGTTCAGCAGTTTTTGAAAAAGAGACGAAAAACTGAGGTTTTTGAGCCAAATTGAACATAGCCTACACCCAAAGAAAACTCGATGTAAGTGAGACTCTTTTCCAATCAAACCGATATTTCCTCTGACAGTTATCATTGGTAGTATCAAGAGTGTTATATTACACATAGACTAAGTTTTTCGAATTTTTGAAATCTTTAAGTTTATAATATTCCATAATTCACTAATTGAAAGCGAATTATTATTGCATTTACAATTTATATTTACAACTGCATTTTCACTTGACGAGAAAAGATAAAGGTAAGAGATAAGTTATATTTAGATGAGAATATAATAGCTCTTTGTATTCTATACCTCGACTTTGTTTTAAATCACTATAGCAGATTACTAACTGATATTTTTCATTTAGACGAAACTGCAATCTTGTGTTTTAATTCACGAATGATAAGATTTACTTTCAATACAAACAAAAGCGAAAGTTAACAAATATTATATAGACTTGAACTTGACATTATTTATTTATTTGATGATATGTTATTGAATTGATTTATTTTTGAAAAAATCAATCAGTTCACAATTAAATTTTATTATTCAAGACAATTTCTTATATATTTATTGTTTTATGTGTTAACAAATTTTTATTTTTACTTCCTGTTATTTATTATTATAAAATTATATGAACGAATTTAGAAATCCCAAAAGCAATTTTGAAACTGATTCCAGTGACTCTGAAACCGAATTAAATCTTTCTTATTTTAAAAATAAATTAGCCATCATCATGAGTCAACCAACGCAATTGCCATCCGCGAACACTTCCCAAAGTTCACAGGTAGCAATTGATGTAAATTTAATTAAATATTTTGCTGAATTCATTCCTGAATTTGACGGTAACACTTTGGAATTAAGACAATATATTGCCCAGGTAGAAAATATGTTTGCAGAATTTCCCCAACCTACTCACAAATTTGTTTTTGTTCATGCGCGACAAAAATTAAAAGGTGCCGCAAAAATAACTTGTGCAGGAAGAATTGAACTTAATACATGGGACGCTTTAAAAAATCGTTTAATTTCCCTTTATTCATGTAATGATACGTTAGAAACCCTCGAAATGAAAATGAATCAAGCTTTTCCTAAACCCAATGAATCTCTTCTAGCCTTTGGTTCTCGTTTGCAACATATGAGATCCCAAATAATTGATAAGATACACCTAACTGAAACAGACCCTAATAGACAAATATTAAAAATTGAATTTTGTGAAAGCAATGCAAAAAACCGCTTCATAACTTTCATCCCCGAAAGATACCAAACTGACGTAAAATTATCTAACCCTGTTGCCCTTGAACAAGCCATCGATATATTTTCTGGACTTGAACAGGAATATGAAAACCGTATCGCTCAAAGAAATCTAGGAAATCCACAACAGAGACAGACAAACTCTAAACCCCAATTTCAAAACAACAGAACTTCTCAACAAAATCATAATTTTAATTCCCAAAACTCTAATCCTAAATATTATCACCAAAACTTTTCTAGAAATTTTAGAGGAAAATCTTTTCCGAATCAACACAATCAACCTCAACAAAGATCTTTCATCCCTCAATTTACAACAAGGCCCAACTTTAATAATCAACAAGGATCAAACCCAAACAGAAATGTTTTTACTCCAAACAGACATTTTAAACCTCAACCTCCTACCCCTATGTCTGGTGTTGAAAACTATGCTCAGAGAAATACTAATAATTTCCCAGGACCCTCGAAACAAAACTTATCTACCCCTATGTCTGGTGTAGAAAATTTTAATGTTGAAAATATCAATCCTGAACAATATTTTGAAAAAAAAACAGACATTCCCACCAACAAAACACAGATTATTTAGAAGAATCCCCAAATTTTAAACAGGATTTTCCAATCGATCACAATTCAAACAATCTAACTTAACATATGAATTAAACCAAATAACCGCAAACTCATTACCTTACATAAAAATCCAAATTAAAAATAAAATCTATAAACTACTAATTGACACCGGATGCTCATTTTCAATTATAAGACCCTATATAATTTACGAATATCACCCTGAATGTATTTATATAAACAGAACTGAACTAAAAACTTGTACTGGAAAAGCCATTGCCGAGTGCAAAGCATCAGTACCACCCTTTGCTGAATTTAATACAGACCAAAACATAGAATTTATTTTATTTATTTTATATGACTTTCATGACTATTTTGACGGACTAATAGGTTTTCGCGATCTTCAAAAATTAAATCTTTCAATTGATGTATTTCCGTGAAGACTTTTCAACCTATACATTTGATCTTAACCCCTTAGAAATCGTAACAAAACGTATACCAGTAAATATAAGAGAAGGACAAATACTTATTCATTGTTACAATAAAAATGGAATTTATATACCAGAAATTCTTACATAAGCTAAAAATGGTTTTGCAAAAATCGAAATCCATAATACTTGTTCAAACCAAAATTTAATAACATTTACCAACCCTTATCCTTGTACCCCAATTACCGACGAACACGAAATTTATAATTTCAATTTAATTCCACCTGAATCTGATAAAGTAGATATTTCATCCCTTATCAGAACAAATCACTTAAACCACGAAGAAAAAAAATGTTCTATTAAACTTATGCGAAGAATTCAACGACATTTTTCAAAAACCCAAAGATCAACTTAGTTTCACAAATATTGTTAAACACCAAATTAGAACTAAGGATGAAGAACCCTGTCATTCAAAAAGTTACAGATTCCCTCAAGTACATAAAGATGAAATTCACAAACAAATACAACAAATGTTGAATGATGGAATTATACGACCTAGTATCTCACCTTGGTCATCCCCTGTGTGGATAGTACCGAAGAAACTTGACGCATCAGGAAGAAGAAAATGTAGAATAGTAATAGATTACAGAAAAGTCAATGAAAAGACAATCGACGACCGCTACCCTATTCCAAATATTAATGACATTTTGGATAAATTTGGACGATGTAGATATTTCACAACTCTGGATTTAGCTTCTGGCTTCCATCAGATAGAGATGCACCCAGATAGCATAGAAAAAACCGCATTTAATACAGAAAATGGACACTATGAATTTTTACGTATGCCCTTTGGTCTAAAAAACGCACTAGCAACATTCCAAAGAGTAATGGATAATGTGCTCAGAAATTTTCAAAATAAAATCTGTTTAGTATATATGGACGATATAATAGTATTTTCGACATCCCTCACAGAACATATAAAAAACCTGAAACAAATTTTTCAAACTCTCAGAAATGCCAACCTAAAAGTACAATTAGATAAAAGCGAATTTTTAAGAAAAGAAGTAGAATTTTTAGGACATATTGTTACACCAAACGGAATAAAGCCAAATCCAAAGAAAATTGATGCAATTAAAAGATTTCCACTTCCCAAAACTCACCGTGAAATTAAAAGCTTTTTAGGACTTATAGGTTATTATCGGAAATTTATAAAAAACTTTGCCAAAATAGTAAAACCCCTTACACAAAAACTAAAGAAAGGTGAAAAGATAATCATTGATGATGAATTCGTGAAAACTTTTAATTATTGCAAAACAATTTTATGTAATGAACCAATTTTATCATAACAGTCAGTGTATTGAACCTAATAGATGTCGGTGACATCTACCGTCTATTGAGTAATTTAAGTATATGAAGGCATACTATGCTATAACATATACCATACTCTTGACAGATGGTTCGAGTGTTTTATATAAAAACACATAAGTAAATATATATACAGATATATATCCACATATTTAGAACTATATCATTCAACGTATGACAGCCGTTTCGAACCAGGAGTTCTCGACAGATACGCTTCCTTGAATGACAAATTCTAAAGTGAAATACTTGGATGTTATACACATCAGTAAGACAACAGTCAGTGTATTGAACCTAATAGATGTCGGTGACATCTACCGTCTATTGAGTAATTTAAGTATATAAAGGCATACTATGCTATAACATATACCATACTCTTGACAGATGGTTCGAGTGTTTTATATAAAAACACATAAGTAAATATATATACAGATATATATCCACATATTTAGAACTATATCATTCAACATATGACAGCCGTTTCGAACCAGGAGTTCTCGTCAGATACGCTTCCTTGAATGACAAATTCTAAAGTGAAATACTTGGATGTTATACACATCAGTAAGACAACAGTCAGTGTATTGAACCTAATAGATGTCGGTGACATCTACTGTCTATTGAGTAATTTAAGTATATGAAGGCATACTATGCTGTAACATATACCATACTCTTGACAGATGGTTCGAGTGTTTTATATAAAAACACATAAGTAAATATATATACAGATATATATCTACATATTTAGAACTATATCATTCAACGTATGACAGCCGTTTCGAACCAGGAGTTTCTCGTCAGATACGCTTCCTTGAATGACAAATTCTAAAGTGAAATACTTGGATGTTAAATTACTCAATAGACGGTAGATGTCACCGACATCTATTAGGTTCAATACACTGACTGTTGTCTTACTGATGTGTATAACATCCAAGTATTTCACTTTAGAATTTGTCATTCAAGGAAGCGTATCTGACGAGAACTCCTGTTTCGAAACGGCTGTCATACGTTGAATGATATAGGTCTAAATATGTGGATATATATCTGTATATAATTTTATCATACCCAGATTTTTCGAAGGAATTTCAACTAACGACGGATAGTTCAAATTTTGCATTAGGAGCAATTTTATCACAAAATGGACACCCTATCAGCTACGCTTCAAGAACTTTAAACCCTGCAGAAATAAACTACTCAACAATAGAAAAGGAATTACTTGCTATTGTTTGGGCATGCCGCTACTTTAGACCACATTTTTATAATCAGAAGTTTACAGCCTTTTGTGACCACAAACCCTTAGAATGGTTATTTTCCCTTAAAACTCCAAACTCAACACTTCACAGATGGAGACTAGAATTGGAAGAATTCGATTTCAAGATAAAATACAAGAAAGGAAAAGAAAATCAAGCCGCAGACGCTCTTTTAAGAATAAAATTAGAAAACAACCCTAATATGAATGCCATTGGAGATGAAAATCAATCGATCATAGCGAATGATCGAGATGAAGATACTTATCGACAAATTTTAGATTTAGCAGAAGAAATCGCTGAACAGGAGAATCAACAAATGAACAAAGAAACATTAAACAAAAATGACGAAAATCAACCCCTAGATTTATACACGTGATCCCCTCCTACTCCAAATATTCCACAGATTTTAAAAAATCAAGACGATGAACTTGCAACTCAACATACTTCTCGCGAAAACCCTATTTTAGAAATACGACCAACGGAAAGACCCACTAACTCTTACAAACGACAAATAATAATTTCTCATAATCCAAACGCCTTGATGTCTAGCATATCAGCCAAAAGAATTTTTGAAAATTTTAGATACACTTTAACTTTAGCCAGATCCGCAGACGAACAAGAAATAACGAATATGTTTAAACAAACTATTGCCGCTGACAGATTATATTGCCTTTACTTTTTTAATGAACACGATAAAGCCAAAATCATAACTACCTTACAGAAAAACTTTATTTCCCTTAATCTTGTCACATCTTCAAAACTACTTCAAGACATAACAGATAAAGAAGAACAACAAACTTTAATAAAATACCACCATGAAGGAAAAGTTTCCCATAAAGGAATTCACGAAGTTAAAAATTCTCTTAAAAAATACTATTGGCCCTCTATGGAAAACGACATAAAACTTTACATAAATACTTGCCAAACTTGCCAAACTTGTAAATACGAAAGACACCCTCAAAATATAAAACTTCAATTAACACCTACTCCTAAACGACCTTTAGAAATAATTCACATTGACACATTTTTCTGCGAAAATAAAACATTCTTAACAATAATGGATCCCTTTTCGAAATTTGGACAAGCACTACCCTTAAAAGATAAAAACTCAATTCAGATATACGATAATCTTCTAACTTTTATTTCATTTTATGGAATTCCCAGAATGATTATTTGTGATAATGGAACCGAATTTAAAAATCATTTAGTTGTTGATTTTTGTAACCTTCACAAAATAACCTTACACTTTACTACCCCTGGAAACTCAAATTCTAATTCCCCGGTAGAACGATTTCATTCAACCCTACTCGATGAACTTAGATGCTTAAGAAAAGATAACCCAACGAAAGACATTGAAACTTTAATAAAATTTGCAATGATTAGTTATAACAATTCTATACACAGCGTTACTCAACAAACTCCTTTTAATATTATACTTGGACATACCGACATAAATCCTTTTCATCTTTCTGAAAAAGCTATTACTTCAGAATATGCCCAAAATCACAAATCTCTAGCAGATAAAATATACGACAGAGTTAGAAACTCAATCGAACTTAACAAAAACAAAACAATTTCTAAAATAAATGAAAAGAAATCCGACCCTGAAACGGTAGAAACTGACCAAAACGTTTATATAAAAACTAACCAAGGTAGAACTAAAACTAGACCAAAATTCATTAAAACTCAGGTAATCAAAGATAAAAACATTATTGCCAAAACAAAACTAGGACTCGTACATAAAAGTAGAGTAAAGAAAAAACGATTTTTTCCAGGAACACCTACAGGAACACCCAGTCGAGACAAAGATGAAGAACAACCATCTACTAGTAATACTTAACTGTATTTTGACAATCCCTTTAATAAATACCCAAATAACTATAACCCCTATTAACAATTATATATATACTCAAGAATTAGGTTCAGCTAGAATACCCTCAACATATCATAAGTTTATTCACTATATTAACCTCACTGACTTAAACGTAGAATTAGGAAATAATGAAAATATATTATTATCCTTAAAGAATATTATAGAAAATAAGAAATTAAAAAATAATTCTATTAACTTAAATATATCACTTAACCATATGGGATTTAATCAATGGTAACCCATAATCTTAATCAAATATTAGAGATAAAAAATAGAATAGCCGCTTTTACTTCAAATCGCGTACGAAGAGGATTAATTAACCCCATTGGAAATATTCAAAAAATATTTGGAACAATGGACAATGAAGACCGTGAATCAATCAATAAAGCCCTATCGACCCTAGAAGAAAATCAGTATAAGATAGCAAAATGAATTGAAGTCCAAACATCAATTACAACTAAACTTCTCGAACATTATAACAAAACAGTTTCAACATTAGCTTTAAATCAAAATATTTTAATGAAACAATTAGAAAATGCCTTGAATAAACTCAAAATGACAACTAGAGATCATAAAATTATAACAAAAATCCAAAACACATTTTCACAGCTTTATATGAATTTAGATAGAATAAAAGAATTTATAATGACTATTGAAAACTCAGTAAGTTTTGCTCATCTCAAAGAATTACACCCAGGAATTTTACCGAAATCAGATTTACTTTTAATATTAAAAGAATTAAATACAATTTTCTCCCAAAACCAAATACTTCACCTTAAAGACCTACGGAATTATTATAAAATGTTTTCAGTAAATATTCACACTGAAGAAAATTTGATCTATTTTATAATGTATGTACCATTATTTGATGCTACACAATATAATTATTTCCATTCGTTCCCTATTCCATGGAAAAACCGAACCCTTATAATTCCACATCCATATATCCTCATGAGTCTTACTTCTTATCTAATACCAGCCGAAAATTGCCCAAAAATTGAAGACACATATATATGCCGAGGACAGCCACAGCCTATAGATGATAGTTGCGAAATTTCAATAATTTCCAAAAGTGACTCATCTCAATGCATCGTACGAACTACCAGGCTTTCAGCAAATATAATCGAACAAGTTGCCCAAAACGAAATTATTGCCGTTCCAGCAAATCCAATTCAAACCCATTTTAACTGCAAAAATGGAAATGGAATTCAGTTAATCACAGAACCGAGTATAATCAATATTCCTGAAGGATGCCAAATAACCATAAATGGTCAAATGTTCGCCCATAGCCAAGAATTTCCGAAAACAACCAAATTTTCACTCCCAAAAATACAAATACCGGAAGATTATGAAAGTTCAACCCTCAATCACATACAGCTTCGCCAAATCAAGTTAGACGAAATTTCAGAGCTACACAAATTGTGTCATGAAATTCAACCCTTGGAAATCAACCCCCTTGGAGAAGACTAGCCACCCAATTAGTATTACAATAATACTAATAATCATTGCAGTACTTGTAATCATTGCATTCAAATTATACAAGAAGTTCAAGCCATGGTCAAGAAAACCCAAGCCAAAACGCCAGGAGTCGTCAGAACTTCATGCCACCCCTGAAGTTCCATTTCGCCAGGGAGGAATTATGTTAGTAAATTCCACACTGTAGATATAAATTATTGTTTATCTTGCACATCCTGTTATTATTAATCTGCATCTTGATGATTGTACAAAACTGATTATATTATTTTAATTGTTTTAATTGTCATTGTAAAAGTTGTCTTCTTACTGTCAACACGTTCTCAAATACAAAATTGGTAGATTTTGAGTTGTTAATTTTTATTTTTTTAAAAACTAACTTCCCAAACAAACAACCATTACTGGCGTGAAAAAGAGTCAACTATGATTCAAATGTGATGATGTTAAAGGTTTATCAAAACCATTCAATAAAGAAAAAGCTAACACAACTTGTAAATTTCAATATCGTTAAACATGCCATTCTAACATACAATCAAAACACAGCAATAAACTGTAAACAAGGCTCTTTGCAGAATGTAAAAGGAAAAAATATGTAAATTATATAGTCTAAATAACATAGTATTAATAATAATAAGAATGTAAATACTCACCATTGTTTATAATTAGGTAATTAAAAAGCTTTGGTTATACATCTGGTAACGACCAAACTTAACATGTCAAATAGATAGATAGGAATCATTGTACATTGCCAGGAAAACATAAAATTCCATGCATTAGACCTAAAACAACAGTAATTAGTAAAAACACATGCAATAATAGCAATACAAAATAAAATATAAAGCAAAGCATCATATAGATACAGGTCAAGAAATTTAAAATGTCAATAAAGATTTAAATAATGAATAAAAGTACAAGAAAATTCTTCAATAAGCAATTGAAATGAGAGGGAAAAGATTAAAAGAACTTAAATTTTGATCTATAAAGAATTTGAGGTAATTTTTTTTAATTCAGAAGAAAAGGTAAATGACCTTGAAAAAAGAATGTAAATTTATAAATAAACAAGGCATTTAAATTAAAAATGGTAAGAATAAAAAATTTCTTAGAATTAAATAAGCTTTCAGAAAAGTATAATATAACAAGGGAAAAAGAAAATTTTTATTTCTTATGGGATTTTACACAGGCTAAATTTTAAGTTGACGGGCCAAACAGAAATTATAACGCAAAAACAATTGAAGTTTTCATCCAAAATGAGTGACCGGGACAGATTAAACGCTCCCGATAGTCATTTTTTTTTTAAAAGTATAAAAGCTTACGTTTGGTAGAAAGGGGGTCTTCAGTTCGCTCTTCAGTTGTGACTTTCTAAGAGATAGGTTAACAGTGCATGTTATGTTTCTGGGCAATAACCTAAAAATATTGTAAATAAAGGTGAAAGTCGGAAATTAAAGTGCGGTTATAATATGAACTATCATTGACATAACCAAAATATCAAGCTTGGCAGTGCATACTGTGACAGGAGGACGGAACAATTTAAAATGTAGTGGCTATTAGACAAACAAACTGGACAATGAAGTTGGGATAATAAAGTAACTAAGTGTGTCATATATAAAATATTGGAAAATAATAAAGGACTATGTAAATTAAAACCACTGGATGGAAATAATAGATAAAAATTTAATTTTATCAATCATACCTAAAAAGCAGATGGAATACAAATGGGTCTACTTAATGATAACCAAGACGAGGAATGAAGAAAAAAAAAGGTTAGTGAAGTCCAAATTAACTTAGATTTTTTTTTTAAATAAAAAAAAAGTGACTATTAATTTATATTTGTATTTAGTTAATTAGATATCATGAAATTTAGTAATAATACAGGAAAAAGAGAAATTTCTCAATTTATCGAATAGTTATAATGATTTTTGTTGAATTGTTTATTGAAAATTTGTGTTTATTGTTGTTAATGTTTTTATAAATGAATAATAATAAAGTTTGTATTTTAAATTGAAATGGACGAGTTGTGTAAAGTTATTTGATGAGCCAAAGTAATATTTGAATGAGTAATGATTCATATTAAGTTATTTGAATGAACATGAGGTTTCTAATTATCCAATAATAAAATATCACAAAAGTAAAAAGATTTCAACAAAATAAAATGAACATTGATAAAATAATTAATAAAATGAGCAATAGGGAAGTTATAAAGAGTAAGTATCAAATTTAAATAGGAGCTGTTGAACCACCTTGAGATAGGAGCAGAAAAAGAAGAGCAGATACAAGCAAGTATGCTAATTAAATTGATAAACATAAACCCTGAGAAACTAATAACATCATAGTTAATAATTAAATCTAATCAAACAAATAAATACTATTTCTATTAATAACTTTTAAAATAAATAGTTAATATAAATAATAATATAAAATTAATAATCAAAATACACAATAAATTGTCAAACCAACGTGGGCTTTATCAATACAAGCTCTCATCTAAAACATAAAATTATCAAAAATCTAAAATAATATATATATAACGATTTGCCTTTATTTGAGAATATTTATGGATTGTATGGTAACAGAATGTAAAATCAGCAAAATTTTAGTGGAGGCTTAAACGCATCTAAAGTATCCTCGAGTCATCCATTTAGTTCAAGGGTTCACCACTGGAGCTAGTGTTGCCTAAGAGTGATACAACAAGTGAGTTCTGACCTCCGGGTTGTACGTTCGTCGTTATAACCTCCAAATTTTTGCAACGCTGTGAATTTGAACGGTAACTTGTTATCAGGTCTTCTTCTTCTACTTCTTGTGAAATCGAAAATGCGTAACAGAGCATCTCTGATACATCTCATATTGAAATTCGCTGTGGGTAAAGATAAGCGATATATTTTTTAATTTGATTTTACAAATTTTCATAATAGTAATTTGTATTTTAGAGAACTCAATGATCTAATTAAATGTAAAATTATTCATTCGTTTAATAAGGTTTTGGGTCTTTATTGCAAATTTCGATTTCATGAGTTATGCTATTTTATGAAAATATTCAACTTTTTCGATTTTGGGTGGGATATAAGATTGTAGATGGGTTAATTTTAGTTGTTAGGAATTTATTTATATAATTGGGGCTGTCTGAATATACTTAAGGGCGAAATCAAAGGAGGGCACATTGTGGAAATAAACATCCTCTCGATGTTTATTCACCGTGGTTAAATGAGCTTGAAAGACACTATTATTTATTTCGTAATAAATATCACTTTAAATCTTGAATTATAGTCGTAAATGTTTATCAAAACTACGTGACTACTTCATCTTGAAAAATTTGTTGCAGAAATACATAACTTTCGTATAATAGAATACCTAACAATGATCATTATTTTTTTTCAGATTTCAAATAGAAAATAAATATGACATGAATACTGAAAATACTAATTTTCAAAAAAACCGATGTAAACTATATTTCTACTATACGTGAGTTTTCAAAATCAAATTTGAACAAATATTTATTATGACTTTCATGAATGTCAGGATATGCAATCGTGGTTTATATAGTAGCATTATTTAAAGTAAAGGCATATCTAATATGTAAAAATATCGTGATACGGTGTTTGTGATCGAACTTCTCCGAAACGACCCCACCTATTTTCATTATTTTTTATGTATATTTGATAGGAAGAGGTTGTAAAATATATTTCATGTCCATATCCAGAAAAAAATTGATTGGTAAATATAATTTAAAAAAGTCTAATGTCACAATAAATTATAGTTATGAGTTCAGTACAGTGGCAATGATTAAATAATAACATATTAATAGTCTGAGAAAATTAGGTTTCAATAAATGTTGTTGATAAAATAACACATATGTGTTATAAGTGAATAATAGTTGAATTAAATAGATACATTAACCCCGAACCCAAGTCCTGAGGAAAGAAACAAAGAGTCATCAAAGGTTAAAGCCCCAAAATTTTAAACATTATTTAATAAATTCTTAAATATAAATAAAAATAAAATTTGCACAAAAATCATGTCACGGTGTTTGTGGTCGAACTCCCCCGAAAGGGCTCGACCTATTTTTATGATTTTTTTTGTATATTTGATATGTATGAAAGTAGGTTGTAAAGTATATTTCATGTCGCCAGCTGATTAGATTGTCCCCATCCAGAAAAACAAGACATGAAAATTGGTGTATATACTTCTCTCTCCAAACAAATAATAACGAGTATAGTCATTCTGTAAAAATTTAATTAACTCATGGGGGTCAGGACAGGAAAGGTTTTTTTCCAAAAAGTTACTCTATTTCCGGAAACTGAAGTAAAGAATTAAGAGGTTGAGTCCTTTATTAAATGAAGTAATACGTGAGTCGCTATTTTGTCAAAATGGATGAAAAGGGGGTTACTATTGTTTTAGAAAGAATTTTATATATCCGAAATAGAAAGTAATACTGGTGTAAATCTTCATATACATACTCTTCTAAAATCAACAGAGTTTTATCAAATTGTGAACATTCGGGAATACGATAGGGGGCAAGCGGTGAATGTTTCAAGAAAAAATGACTATTTTGGGAACCGAAAATTATACAGATATGAGAATTATAATATTAGTTCCTTAAGTTTATTGAGATTTGATGTGTCATTATACGAAAACTCTGTTATTGCAGGAAGACGATGGGTGTCAGCAATTTTTAAGCAACAAAAAAGATGCAAGCGTGAAAGTTGGTATACATGCACTTCTCTTAAAATGACTAGAAATGAATTAATCACTTAGCGATCATCACGTAGCCGATAAATGGAATGTGGAGTATTTATTTATTCATTGCATGAGAGGTGATGAGGTGATAAATTGAATCTTTTCTTAAATGTTTCCAGTAGTGAGGGGGTGGGGTCACTATCAGATTTAGTGCAGGCAATATCTTTAAAAATTAGAAAATGTTGAAATTTTCAAATGATAGTTAAGACCTATAAAGTAACAATAAATTCCAAAAAATGAAAAAAAAGTATAAACCTTCAAACGCTAAGAATATTAAATACACCAAAACATCACAATAATATAAAATTTGACAAAATTATCAAAGTTATTGTGTCAAAAACATAAAACGAGAAAATCTAAAAAAACGCCAAAAAAAGAATGAATGAAAATACCAACATCACCGAAAATGCAAACGAGACCCAAAAATAGTCAAAAACAATAAGTCAATATGTCAAAAATGAGAAAAAATACAAAAATATCAGAAATACCAGAAATAAATGAAACGTCAAAAATGTCATAAACCTCAAAAATGTCATAAATTTAAAAATGTATAAAACACCAAAAACGTTATAAATAGCCATAAAACCTGAAACGAAAACTAACTCATCATATTAAATCCGAAAATAATGTATTTTTAGAACAATTTGTTGCAATATAATTTTCGCCCATGAATGATAATGTTAAAATGGATTTGAAAACAATCTAAAAATTTAAGCGATGTGAATATTACCAAATTAAAAAATTTTCAAGATAAATATGTCAAATAAGCTGACTCGCCTAGCGTGCGCAAAGATTGGAGTGATTAATGAGGGCATTATTTGTAATGCTCGGGCATTATGAATAATGGCAAGCTACGTCGGGCCAAGTGATATTATCTAAACTTCATTATTTATCAAACTCCCTGGGCATTATGAATACTGCTGTCATAATCGAGGGGTTGGGAGGCTTGGTCCCGCTGAATGTAGGTTTTAGGAAAATAAACGCTAAAAAATCTCAGATGCTTGGGAGGGAAGAGTTGAGCCCCCTTGAATCTGCCACTGGTTGGGCAAAGTATAATACAGATGCCTTAAGAAGAAGGCATACATGCGATGACTGACTGCTGACTCCAATTGCTTTACTGCTCACTACATCGTGTTCCTTATTTTTGTTTACTTACCATTTTGTGTTATTTGTCTTATATTTTTAATTTGACTTTTAACAGCTAAGAACTAGTAGTTTCTAAATGTAGAACCCTTTCATAATAAGTACAAATTATTAACCTTATTATTTATATTGTTTGTTTTTAATCATAAGGAAGATGGTCTACAAAACGAAGAAGTTTTATATTACTTGTGTTTTAAATTTTGATTTCATGTCAGAAAAAATAATGGCAATAAAACATGTTATTTTTTACTTTGACTTTATGTATGGGCTATTTAATGATTTAAATAGATATTATGCTTTTGTCAAATCATTTTTCCACAAGCCCGGGCATTAGGAGTAGTGTCCAATTAATCACTTGGTCCATAACATATACAGGGCTTTCATTTCAAAACTAGTCACACAAAATAACTTATAAAATATATTTAAAAGAAAAAGAAAAAATAACATTTTAATTTATATTTACGGGGGACACATTTTGTACGTATCAGTCACCTTGCATTCCATCTCTTAACCGGGGGTGAATATCACTTCTAAAAGTTTAAATACACAGGGTATCATCTGAAACCTCTTTTTGCCAATCTTTTGAAACATTATTTTTTTTAACCAGATTATTTTTTACAGAGTATTGACCTAGAAATCTTCAAAAATTATATTTTTAATTTAAAAAAAGCATGAGAATAATTACAGAGATAAACAAGTGAGACAAAATCCTTAAATGTTTATGCGAAAGATGTAAATGTAATAAATTTATTAGTAGTAGGTAATGGTTGCGTTAAAAACTAACCATCATATTTCGACTATGTTTTATTCTTTACAAGGAAGAATTGAAATAATATATATTTATGGGAAAGAAAAACGCGGTGCACGCAGAACTGCTCATGTTTTTCATCAGAGACATCCCGATAAGAATATTAGGCATTAGTAGGTATGTGTTGGATTTAGTTCATAAATTTCTCAAGGTTAACTGGTTAACAAATATTTCGGTGGGCTCTGTGCATAAAACGTCATGCCTAAATTAATCCGTTCCCTACAAAATACAGCTTGCTGAGGATGATTATGACAGAAGGTTCTGCGAATTAATGATTCAAAGGGCAAATGCAGACTCTATTTTTTTAATATTTCTTTTTCTGACGAAGCAGGATTTTTTTAATGGATTTGCCACTAAACAATTGTAGATTCTAGAACAATACCAACACACAAGTTTTTCAGGAAGAGAACAACCAACATATAAAACTATAAAATTATAGGTTCTTTATTCGTGGAAGAAAATTTAACTAGAGAATTTGTATTTGGACTTTTTAATTTTAAAAAGACTGGGACTGAACGATGGAAGCGAAAGCTTCTTACGAAATATACTTCCCGTCGCTCATTACCAATTAAGATAGATTACTTTTTTGGTTGCGCATAAAATGAATTTAAATAGATGGATATGACTATCAATGTACAACAAACGGAAATACTAAATAAAATATAATGAGGAATGTGATGCGAAATAATATGTGAACTTTAGGGGGTAGTTTTGGGGGTGAGTACCCTTACTGCCTTTGAACCAATTTGTTTACAACCACAAAACAAATTCTATGTCATTTACAGTTTGTACTCTATTCACAATTATTGTGTAAACTTTTTTTATTTCTACACATTTAGTTATAATAAGATTTTACATCTCAGATACAGACCATAAATTATATAAAATTCTAAAATTCTATTTTTCTAGTAATTGTTGTAAAATGTACGGAGTCTAGTTACTGTGTGTAACTGCCATAACAACATTCAAATATTTTATGTGTGCTTCGACATTTCTTTATACTCTTCTTTCTTTATATATCTCAAAAATATTTCAGCATTTTAAATTAAATTAAATTAGTTTCGTTTTTATTTCTCTGAATTTATTGATATAATGCGCTTTTGATTATTATCTAAACCTGCCTCATTCATTAAATTATATGTATTTAATAAATTTCGTTTCAGCTTCCCTCTTCATATTTTGAATTTGAGTTTTGTGTTCTCGGTTTAGACAAACCGATACTCTCGAACTAGAAAGCCGGAATCCTTTCTATTTTTAAATTGATTGTTTGTTGAATAATATAATAAATGCATCAGCAACCAACCAATACATTTCATTTTGCATTTTTCGACAATAAAGCAAAACAAACAATATTAAACTTTCTTTCCTTTATAATTTGTAAATTTTTGACTATATCGCAATGCTTCCAAAAGAATATTTGTAAAAAAGTGAAAAACGTTATAAAATTAATTTTTTTAAAGCATGATAGGAGCATTACCCACAGGGAAAAACTGGAATAACCACTAACATTAATGATATTTGAAAAATCCATAACTTAGGCAGTTTTCAAGCTGAAGCACAGAGTATTCAGAAAATAATGGTTTACGAGTTGTTTTTTAAACACGGTACTTGTGGACTCTGTCAGATTATTGAGTTTTGCATAATCGCATTATAAACAATTTAAGTTCATTGTATGAAATGTAGTTTGTTAAAACGCAAAGAACATAAATTTATACCATATTGTCAATAGTAACAAATCAGAAATAATATGGTTAATTGCAACATAATTCTGATTTTAATTGACAGACTACAAATTTATAATCCAAAATTGCAAACCAGTGACTCCCAGGGAATAATAAGAATTTAAAAAATAAATACTAATAATTACGCAATATAAATTGTTGTGTATGCGATCTCATATAGAACAAGTTTGCCAAAAAATTGTAAGGCTAGAAGGTATCAGAAATGCATTATCGGATAATTTTAATTCTACTCTGCGGTCCAAAGCATCATTAGTATGTTCTAAACTAATTGAATTTTGTATGGGTGCCAGTTATTTCTATGCAAGCATTTTAGAAAACAAGATTTACTTATTGCTTGTTCTGCGGCTATTTGTCTACTGGATTTGTGGGGATTTTCTTGTAAATCGAGCAAAACATTTAATTGTGTATCTTCTGGAAAATGTTTGGTTTTGTAATTGTCTCTTACTACAAAATTCTAGAAAGATATTTTTCTATTTTACTTACTACCGATCGTGTAATAGGCCGCGCCGGGTACTTCATACTCGTATTAAACAATTCGCAAACTTCAACTTGTGTTCGAGTTCTGTTGCCATATCCTACCATCTTTAAAATTTCTATTCGCTATATAACGTTGGATAAAATAATACCAATATTAATTTATAACCAATACAATAGAATATTTACTTTGGGTGTTAAATGTAAGAACACAATTCGAACATCAAATGGAGGTGAAGATACAATAATTTTATTGTGATCGTAAAATAATCAATCCAGGTCATGGCAACTTTTAATGCAAGATTTTATAAACATAACTAGTAGAACATAATTTATTGGAATAGAGTAAATTTAACACTTTTATCAAAACCAGTAATCTTTTAACCAGCATGAAAAAAATCTTCTAATAGTTCAATATATTATATGGGAACTGTTTAAGTAATAAAATTAATGAATTTTTACCTGGATTTTGATATGAAAGCTTAGGGAATAACGTTTAATAAAGTCAGAAGTATAGACTATCATTAACTCCATATTTTTGGTAAAGCAAGGGTTGAAATCGACTTCTTCGGCATCTTATTAGAACAATTCAGGGAAAACACATTTTGAATATTCATTATTTCCATCTAAAACCACAAAATTATAATTTTTTTAGAACGAAATTTTTACATGGCCAACGAACGGATCCATTTGAAATTTATATAGTACAATAATGATATATAACTAGTAAAAATGCAAGCATTATTCGGAGTAAACAATGACAAATTTATCAAATATTAGTAGCAGGTTATATTTTTGAACTTCGGGTGACAACTGGATAAAGGAACAAGAAGAAATATAAATATATATTTGAAGAAAATGGGATGCTATTTTGGAAATAAAAGCGTATGGGGAGTGAAATTTGAATAAGGGGTCAACATATGGATAAATGAAGATTGGAAATTTAGTAATTAAAAAGTTAAATGAAATTTTGTTCTATGTCAATATTAATACTATAAATAAGCGACAGGTTATGTAATTCGAGGTATTCAGATTTTAGCAGTGGGAAAGATTGTTCGGGGTTATAAATTAACGTTTAATAACTGTCAGAAAAATTTAGACAGAATTTTTTGAAGCGAAAGCTTCTTATCGGAGCCCTACATTTACACATATGAAAATAGATGAGCAAGGAAATGAATTGGATAACTTAAGATTTCATTTCTTTCGACACCGACACCGATACTACACACTGCCTCGCTCTTGAAATGCCCACCCAATTTAGTTCTCAGTGCAAGAAACAAGGACCAGGTAATATGTTAGGAGTCTCTTCTTTCATATAAAATCAATAATATATAGAAAATAAAATAATATACAATATCTGCACAAAATTTGATGTTCGTTCTAAGGAAAACTCCAATTCTCTCTTTGCGATACATTGAGACTTGACATGCGCCAGACATCAGAAAGAAATTTTCCAATAAATGCATGTATTTACTAGCATCATATTATCAAGTAAACATTTTACATTAAGACTTCTGAATAATGATTTTATAGAAAATCAATAATAGATAGGAAACAAATCAATATAACATCCAAGTAATATAGAATACCTGCACAAAATATTTGCTTTTCGTTCTAATAAACGCTCCAATTATCCCTTTGTAATAAGTTTCATACTTCCTAAATTAAAAATAATACCTCACAAAAAGGCAACTTGGCATTAAATTTTCATATTATCAACGAATATCGACTCATACAAGGATATACATTAAGTCAAACATTTTATCGTAATAATAAACAAAGTACTCAATAGAGGGACTGATGGATTATATACATCCGGAGCGTTTATGTTCACCAAAGACAAGTGGCCCGGTGTCTTAAGCGCACGGCCCCGAATCAAAGTTATCGGGTTCATAACCGAGAACTAATATATATTTTTTTCTTATTATTATGTCATAAAATGAAAAAAACTCATTTTAATATTACATAGAATGAGAACTTAATTTTTTTTTAATTGTTGCTATCGTTGAATATATAGGTAGGTATAGAATTTATGTGTTTGTAATGATTTTAGCTAAGAACAAAACGAACGTTTCTTTGACTTTTTGTCTTCAAATACTTATTCAGATGAACAAAACTATTCACGAACACTTACTCAATATATAACCTTATATTTCTTTGCAGATATATTAATTTTAAGAATTAAATTAGAATTAATTTTTGACTCGTATCAAAATAGTAACAATTATTTTAATTCACCTGATATTTATATCCATTACTAAGAGTGATACAAATAAAGAAAAATAGAGACACTTAGGGAGCCAGAAAAGTGAAGTATATTTCGTAAGAAGCTTTCGCTTCCATCGTTCAGTCTCAAATGGCTGCCGCTTTTTTTATTTTAATTCAAATTTTGCAAATTGTATTACAAGAAAGATTGATAAAGTGACATTAACCATAAATATTCAAAGAAACCTGTTGTGCAGAGAAGCTTTTGAAGTTGCAGTCAGTATAGAAGACAAGTTATAAAGAGAGCAGTTAGATTATATAGCAGATAGCAAGCAGAAATTTGATTGAGGTTACAGAAAATTTTATAAAGATAGCAGACAGATAAAGTTAGAGTATCAGTTGCAGAAAAAAAAGTCAACACAGATAGATTGGAGCAAGATCATAAAGTGGTTGATGCTTTAATGCGAACTTAAATTAATCAAGTAGTATACTTTTGCAGTAAGGTTAAAAATTTCATACGGCGCTCATATTCAATTATGATAATAGAATTTACAATTGCTTTTGATTCAAAAAATCAAAATTTAGTAACGTGCATTTAAAATTGGATTGTGTTTAAAATTTTATTTGTAAATTTTCGCATCATAAAATCTTTTTAGATTAATTCACAGATTTCAAGTTTTAGTTAAGTATTGCTTGATATTTCAATTTTATTATTGATTTGAATTTTTGATTTTTTCACATGGTTTTTTAGATCGAAATATTAAATTTCTAATACAAAATCTATTAGATATTTGTGTTATATTGACTGGCAAAAGTCGATTGCATATAGAAAGTTTACATTTCAGATATTGAGTCTCAAATAGCTAAAGCAAGAAGGAGTTGTGGTGGAATTTTTATATTTTCAATCAGAATTAGAGTATCAAAAACAAGTAATTTATATTTTAATATTATGGAATATATATATATATATATATATATATATATATATTATATAAGCGATATTTATTATTTAAAAATATTTAATAGCCTGTAGAACATTGGGTTAAAGTATGACGCAGTGTAGATTATTACTTTATGTAGATATTTGTTATTTTGCTAATTATTTATCGTAGATGTCACTAGTTTGGATAATAAATAACCAAAATCGTGATTTTAATTAATGCTCATATCGGAAATCAATTTTTTTATCATGTGTTATGGCATTTATTCATGTGTGCCTGGCCGATTCTGTTTGTCATATTCCAGTCAAGCATTTACTCTGTTATCTATATTCCATAAACCTTTGATCCTAAACGAATTATTTTGATCCAATTTCGTTCATGTCTGATTACAAAATAAATAAGCCTGTAAATGAAACAATATGAAATTCAAAATTCATTATCGATATTTCATAAACGAATGAGGGAATTACACTACATGTTGTCTGACGATGACAATATGGCATACAAAAAATTATATTAATACTATCTGTAATGTTTGTTTAGTGTGTTTCATAATATGAAATGTCAACGATATACAATAATTTAATGTTCTTTTCGAAATGATTTGAAAACATAGTCACAATTTATTTGTTAATAAAAAATCCGAGTTACTTTATTTCAAAATGCTTTAAAATATTTTGAAGAATTAGTTTTGTATCAGTCATTTCCCAAATTAAATATACATTCTTCAAGAATTCTTTCATATTTTTAAGTTCACATATTACTCGTTTATGTTAATACCAAATTTTCTCCACTGATGATATCAAAGAATACATAAATTAACAGTGTACCATATGAATTTTTTGGTACTAATTTGCTATCCTATACTTTGTTGATTTTTAAGTTTTTTTAAATTAACAAATTAACTTATTGCAGAGGAGATATCCGTTCATCCAACTAAACAGATTTCCACTAAGCTAGAAATTTTTAAATGTTTTAACTAATTACTTTTCTTAAACTGTATCAATGTGCATAAAGTTAAATGTCATAACACTACGCCTTTCTTCTTCACGATAGGGAACAAGTAGATCCAGATGAGCCACCTTCTACTTACCTCTCGGATTCTGGAGAATGTGATAGGCAACGTCGTTAAGTCGCTTAACAACTGTGTATGGCCCATCCCAAGTTGTTTTATATTTTGGAACCTGTTCTCCTCTGGGAGTTTTTTAAACCAAACCTTATCTTCCCGTTGGTACTATATCAAATCGCTCGCTTGTTGCCAGTATATGCGACCCAGCATGATTTGTCTGAGTTGGTCTTAATAATCGTTGACTTCATTGGGCGGTTCCTCTAGTAGGGTCAAATCACCCGGTAGCTTTAGCTCCCTCCTGAACAGTACTCTGGCTGGAGCCAGTTCAGTGCTGTTGTTAATGGCTGAGCGGCAGAGAAAAAAGAACATGGCAATTTGCATATTCCAATCATGCTCGTTATTGTAGACGACCTTGTATAGTTTTCCATCATTCCCTTCGACTGTTGATACAACGGGTTCGTTCTGGTTTTCTTAATGCCCGATATCGTACAGAGAATTTGGTATACGTTAGATTATAATAACCGACAATTCCGTTTATGCCTAGATATCCCTGCGTTGATACTACGCTGTATAGTACTGATATATACAAGTCTATATGAAAAAGGCATTCTGCACACTCCTGGCGTCGACAAAGGTTCACTAGCATCTTTTAGAGATCGGCGAATATGACGCAGTTGCAGAGCAGGTTTTAAAACAGTTTTGTAAACAACTTCCCAATTCGATCCGTTGTGTATGTATGACAAGTACTTTGTCCCCAAGTTTTGAACTCACTGATGACTGGTGTACCTAATAATTAGCCTCAAACTCACGTTCTAAATATATTAATTCATCTTTTAGGTGATGTCGCAGATGCTGGCGGCTCGATCCACGAGTCTTATTTAAAAACTTTTGAAATACAGCCTAGTAACATACTAGTCAGCTTCAACGTGTTTTTGCTTTACCCCATGACCCGGGTAAAAGAAACCATACTCCATCTACCAAGCATCTTGCCAATCTCTTAATATTTTAGACTTGTTATAAGTATCACATGTTTCAGGAGAACCAAGAATTCTGGGAAGAAGTTGATGGTGATTAATCTAGGGATTTATAAAAAAGAAGCTTTGAATATTGCTACATTAAATCCATGGGGAACAATCTTTAGTTGGATGTACACGCTATTTAAATACTATTCATCCACGCATTGAATTAACAGTGGAGAACTGTCTTTTCTGGACTTATTAGTAACTAGAAACAGTCTCCACTCCATCTTCACCAACCAATCAGACCCCGCTGTATCTTCCCACTAACCTATAAATACCAGTGCTCTACCACTCGAGTATCCTATTCGTCCCGAGCATTTAACTAGGTATTACCTTTGTTGGCGCCGCTGAAGATGTCTGCCGCAGTTGTAAATCAAACGTTAGGAAGTAATTCCAGTAGACCACGCCAAAATAGCTCGGAAACCATAGTTTATGCTAACAATATAGACTTTTGAAGACGCGAGATGTAAGACCGACATCTAGGATTTTCAAGAGGTACAAAGGAATGACACCTCGAAGAGAGTATTCAATATCTCTGACAGGTGAAGTAACCTGAAAATTTTATCGTGACATTCTGTCCTAGGAGTTAAGGGAGAACAGCAATTACACGGAACGGCTCCAGATTCGGAACCTCTGTGTACTGATTCTCTTGAAAATCCTAGATGTCGGTCTTACGTCTCGCGTCTTAAAATTTAACTAAATGCATCATATGCATAACGAAGTGTTCGAGAGGACATTCGTTTGTGGGAAGCGCAACTGATGAAGGTTTCCGACCAGAAACAATATATATTATATTTTTATATATAATATATATTGTCTTGCGTACAAAGGAATGACACCTCGAAGAGAGTAATGAATATAGACTTTTCTTGGCCATCCCAAACGCTAATTGTAGACACTTCTTCAAATTGTTGTTCGTACATAGGCCAACTTTTTATAATCCTATATTCTGTATTTTCTTATTTACCACTTCTTTAACTTCTAAAAATTGCAATTGATCTCTCAGGAATTTCCTGTAGAGTCTCGTTTTTCAAAGATCTTACATCGTCCAGCATATCTGTTACTTACTTATACAACTTTCCTATATATTCTCTTCCTTTGCGCCTCCTTACTTCTCACTATTGCCATTTACACCAAAAATCAATCGTCTATATTCACTAAAAAAACACAACTAAATTTCTTGAACTACTTTCCTTAGACTACATCACACTACGATATCTATCAGCTATTCCACTTCATCACTATTTGCTGAACTCCACTGCTGCTGTACGGCAGCATATTAATACATCGTAGTCAATCTCGATTATGTTGAAGGTCCGTTATTGTTCGATACCATGCTTACTGCTAAGTGTATTAATTAATTATTTTTCTTAAAATATTTAAGTTACCACCAGCAAGTCAACATTTTAATGCTTCTGTTTAGGAACTTTAATTTTGCTCCTGGAAAGTTGTCTTCTGCCAAAAACATATTTTTAATTTCTAATTTTACATAAATTTGAATGGGAATTAGGTTTTAGTTTTCTCTTATATATTTTCGTATACTGTTATTTCGATGTAAATGAAGTGTTGTTTATATACTCACTGACAAAGAAAACAAAACCCCCAGAAGGAAATGTTTAAACTAAAATTATTTTGGTAAAATGTAGATGCTACAGTAAGGACTAAATGATTAAAATTTGTAAAACAATACTAAGTTTATATTTTTAAAATTAAGTGTGTTAAGAATGTGTTCTATCTACGGCGGTTATCTATACACCTTCAACACGTTTTGGCATTGATTCAATAAGTTGTTCTATTTCTTCTTGAGGAATAACTATCCCACGCTACTTGTATTTCATGTCTTAGAACATCCAAAGTCCGTAATGGACGGGGTAAATTTCTAGCCTTCTACCCATCATATCCCCAAAATATTCTATCGGCGAAAAATCGGAGGATCTGGGCGGCCATGGTAACAGATTGCACTGTCATGTTGCCTCGAACAATGACTAAAGGTAACCGATTTCCATGTGCAAGAGCACCCCATACCCTAAGGCCTACTGTTCGGTGTACATGTAGCTCAACATCAAATTGAGGTTGACCTCTTTCTCCTCGACGTCGTCTAACCCTTCTTCGGCCATCATGTCCATCCAAGCACAATAGAGATTCATCAGAGAAAACGACCTGATGTCATTCCACATTACAATGTGTTCTCTGAACCATTGTTATCGTTGCCGTCGATGGTCAGCGGTCAGGTAGCATAAGAAGGGGTCGATAATGCTGCAGTCCATAAGTCCTTATACGGCGGTAAACCCTTCGGAGAATTACCAGATGGGCTTGTACTCCTAACCTCTTATCAACCAAATTTGGAGTTGTCGAAAATTGTTATCTCTAAATGTCATATATATGTCTTAGACGTCGATCTTGAACTTCATTTGTGCCCCATCGACATCCGGTGTCTACTCTTATCCGATTTTGGGTATTATCAAACCAAGCTTGACACCATCTCATAACAGTAGTTGAATTTCTGGTCATGCGGTTAGCGATTTTTCAAAATGAAAAACCCGCCACCCCTAACCAATAATTCAACCGCTTTCAAATTCATTTAGCTGGCAATACATTCGACGTACAGGTACGTTTTTTGATAAGTTTAAAAAATAAAAAATATTCACCAAACTTTACAAAATTTTAATCATTTACTCCTTACTATAGCATCTATTTTGTACTAGAACAATATTAAATTTAAAGATCTCATTCTGGGTGTTGCGATTTCTTTGTCAGTGAGTATATCACTGGTTTCTACTCTTAACCGTTTTTAATACTATTCAGTTTGTTGTTAAACATTTCTTTTACTTGTAATATTTAAATTTGTTTAAAAGATACCATTGGAAATATATAAAGTCGTAATTTTAATTTTGGGGGACAAATTTTAAAATTAAATGTATTCCAAGTGCAAAGTATATAAAAATATATAGTATATACAAATAGAGAGAAAAATAAACAGTGTGGGAAATAAAAGAGTAATTTTTCAATCTATGACTCATAGATTAAAAGGTATTTAGGAAATATAAGAACATCCATTCATTATCTGCTTATTCTAAACTAGAAAATTGGAAGTAATATATTGTGATTTATCTATATTATAACAATTCTCAAAGGTATTACGGAACCCTTAGTATGCAAGTCCAACTCGCGCTTGACCAACTTTTTCTTTGCATTTGTTTCTGCTACTACAAGTAGATACGTTCCGATACTACTAAAGTATCGATACCGGTATCGCTAGGAGTATCGAAACCAAAGTATCAAAAAAAGATGTTGATACGAATTTAGGTGGGGCAGAACACTAAAATCAGTAAAAAAAATATCGAAGTCTCTAACAAGTATCGATATTGGTATTGAATAAAAAATACCCATATATGTATTCAAGTATCGCAAGAACAGTATTATCGATACCAAAATATAAGTAATATCCCAACATTCCACTCTACAACATGTTGCTTTTAAAATGAGAAAAGTGTTAAGTACTTACACTTAAAATTGACACTAGTGACATTGGATTGAGCACCCTCAAAACGCTCAAATACCAAATTTCAGCCAAAAATATTTCTCTGTTGGCCTAAAATGTTTAACAGCTCTGTTTATAATCTTGCTAGTAATAAACTGTGTAAAGTGGCTAGTTCGATTGCGTGTCAGAAACAATTATTGATTGTGAACCAAAATCTCTCTGAGACTATCTGTCGAAAATAACAGCTCCTGCATGGGGGTATGTTGTATTTGATATGATGCTACGCGCGGCAGTGTGGCGTATGTATTTTCATTATAGACAATAATATGGTACTCGTTTAGAGGTTTCTTTTTCGTAGTCAATGAATCTTGGTATGTGGAACAGTTTTATTGAAACTGGTCGTACCGTTGTGCTCAAACAGCTTCGATTTCGACACAGTTGTAACGTTGCTCGGTTTGGCTACGTTCTAAAACGCCATACCGTTTTCAGGTGTACAAATTTCAAATAATAGGATGATTGACACCAGGGACTGCATGGGGTGGAGATCTAACTGTGCAAACCCCGGAAAACGTTGAATGGGTGCGGCCATCGCATTGCAATTGGACTTTCATGCCCATCCTTGTAATATTATCGTTGTTAAGAAATTGCAACAAAATGGCTGTGGCATGCCCTAGGTTCGCAGAAAATATATTGGAAGTCCTGGACGGCAACATCGTTTTGCTCATGAGTGACGAGACACTTTTTTCATTTATTGGGGATGATAAACAAACAAAACTTGCGATTCTGTGGACCAGAAAATCCACAAGAATTGCTTGAACAACCTCTGCACTCCGAGAAAATAACTCTTTGATGCCCTTTATCTAAAACTTGTATAATTGGCTAGCGCTGTTTTCGTGAAAACGAACGAACAGTTTATTTTCTGTCAGAACTAAAAGGATGACGCATTAACTTCAATACAGTTGAATGTGAATAGGCAACTCGGTCACCAGACTTTTCAAGTTGTGGCTACATCTTATTTGACTACATAAAATACAAAGTTTATATACACAAACCGCGAAGTATCGAGGCTCTGTCCGAAATTATAACACGCGAAACTGAGAGGACTTCTCCTGCCATGCTTGAAAGGAACATGAACGATTTTACTAACCGTCTCCAATAAACCATAGACAAAAATGTGAGGCACCTAATTGATGTAGTTTTTGCCACTTTACATGGTTATATGTAGTTGAATGGCACTATACCACTAATGTATAAAAATAATAAATATTTATATCCTCTTAAAAAATAGTTTTTGTCTTGTTTTTTCAAAAACACCATATTGTCCTTCCGGACCCTGAAATTGGATTCGTGCTCACAATTTTGCCACAAAGTAATAAAAGCACATGCCCCGCAAGTTACAGATATTTCCGTTTAACAATCAGCCACTACGAAACCGATTACTAGTACTTTTAAAACTAATTAGAGGCAATTAGTTCAGAATATTTTGTCGATTCTTTCTTATTTTGTTGATAACATCAATTACTTATAGCTCCCGACAAATATTTCTGTCCTACCCGTATTATCTTATTGAGTTTAACGTCTGCAATATCGTATAACAGTTCTGATGAAGACATAATGAGTATAATTAAAGCTATAATTTTCTAAATCAAACAAGCATAAACCATGTATTTTGTAAATAAGAAAATACTAAAAATAAGTTCAATAAATGTTTAGATAATTTATTAGTTTAAACGCCTTTATAAGAATTAAAAATACCTTTATTTCTCACAGAGACGTTGTAGTGTTTAAAAACTTTGAAGCCGGTATTGACATTTATTTATTTTATAATAGGATATGCTTTGTTCCTGGTGTCGCTCTCTGATAGATTTTTTATTTCGATCTTTTATTGAACGAAAGGCTGCAGGTTTTCTATGAAGATAGTATTAGAATTGTCAATACCGATATTTTTTTCTGGTTTACATATGTTCTTAACATTATTAATTGTCAATTTACAAGATAAGGTAATACTGTTAACAGTATATAGACATGTCATAAAATACCTTGAATCATGATACATTAATAGTAGAATCAGTTTTGCATAGTTTTTTTTTCAACATGATATAACAATTTTTTGTGATATAATTGGTTCAACTTTGCAGCTTTAATGTGTTAATAATTAATTGCCATATTTTTTTTTTGTTTTGGACCACATTTATTTTTTGATATTCATTATATTCTCATTTGTACTCGTTTAATGTATTTCTACCTGATTCTATCGAATGACAAAAGTAGACATTTGTTGTTTAGCAAAAGCACATGTAAAAATGTTGAATATAATAATTAAATGTTTCATGAAAGTTATAATAAGTTCATATTATACAGCATACTATTCTAAAATTGTGGGTGTTGAAGATCTTAACCTCATATCGATTTTGTCTGTTATAAGGCATGTTTCATATTGCAGGTTATTAATCTGTATGGCGCCTGCAAAAAAATGACTGGTTATTACTTAACCACACCTATAAAAACATAACATATTGTTATATAGTCCGTGGGTTCAATTTAAACTTTGTCCCTCTCTTGGAACCCGACTGAATTGGCCTTGAGGTCGTATCGCGTCTTCATCCGGTCACTGGTGGCCAACATCTGCGTTCGGGCTAATTCGTGTATTGCCAGCATGTTATGTCGGAGGTGGTCGGCATAATCGTCGATTTCTTGGGAAGGTTCTTCGGGGGAGCCAAAAGCCAAATCGCAGCTCCTTTCCGAATAGGGCCCTCGCTGGAGTCAGGCCTGTACTATTATGTACGGCAGAGCGATATGCCAAAAGCAATAAGGGAATATGCTCATCCCAATCACGCTGGTTATTACCTTGGATAGGTGTTATTCTAAGGTCCTGTTGAATCTTTCCACCATTCCGTCTGACTGTGGGTGAAATGGTGTTGTTGTCGTTTACCTGATCCCCAACATCCTGCAGACCTTCTGGAATACATTCGATTCGAAGTTACGCCCCTGGTCTGAATGTAGTTCCATCGGGACGCCAAACCTGCTGAATAGTTGTTCTACTAGAACCGTCGCTACCGTGGTTGCCTCTTGGTTGGGTATCGCATATGCCTCAGGCCATTTGCTGAAGTAATCCATTGCGCCCAGAATGTATTTGTTCCTCCTCTCAGACTCGGGAAACGGACCGGCGACATCGATGGCTATTCTCTCAAATGGGACGCCCACATTGTACTGCTGCATTCTGCCCTTGGTCCGAGTCTTCGGGCCCTTACTGGCTGCACAGGTGTCACATTTCCGGCACCAAGCTCTGACGTCTTCAAAGTAATTTACCCAGTAGTATCGCTGGCGAACTTTGTCTAGGGTTTTGTTCATGCCCAGATGGCCACTGGTAATCCCATCATGTACTTCGGTCAGGATGGCTGGTATATTTTTCTTAGGAACTACCAGTTGGGACTTGGTTTCTCGGCCATCAGTGCTTCTCCACACTCGCTTGAGCATCCCATTCTCTATTCTTAGAGAGTCCCATTGGGCCCATAACGATTTCAGCATGCCCGAGTATCTAGCTACCTCGTCCCATCGTGGCCTGGGTGCCCCTCTCGTTTTGAGTGACAAGATTGGTTCGATGTCTGGATCAGCCATTTAGTCCTGGAAGCACTGTTCCGTTGTCCAGTCTTCATTGGCCCGCACTCGGATCTGTCTGATGGAGTTACGCTCCCGCTGTTCCATCTTCAGACAATGTCTGCATTTTGCTCTACAGGGTCTTCTGGATAGGACATCGGCATTATTGTGCATTATTGTATGAGTGGCTCAATAACTCCATTTTGTAACATGCACTCGATGTTTTCCTCGACTGCCTGTTGTTGCCCCAATGGTAGTCGTCAAGGTGGTATTCTGATGGGTTGAGCTTTTCCGCTATTCGGTGCTGGATGATGTTGGTACGACCTGTGGTTCCATCTTGACTGTTAAAAATTTGCCAGTGCTTCGTGATAAACTGCTTGGCTTTCTTCTGTTCGTCTGATGTCAGCTGGGTCAAGTGGTCAGCAAACTGTTGTAGGAATTCTTTACTGGGCCCTGTCTCCTTCACTGATGTCTGGTACCCTTCTTCGCAATTGATGATGGTCTCGACTCTTGACCATTTACAATTCTGATGTCGTTGTTGGTCAAATTAAGGACTCTGATTGGTATTTCTCGTCCGGTTTTAACTATAGCCCGTCCAACTAAGTAGTAAGGGGCTGAATTTACGGGCTCCACCATTCCAACGCAGCTCCAGGATTGCTGTCTAGCTGCCCATGGATCTTGCTACAATTTTTATGGAGGTCGATGAGCTGTTAACGGGCCGTGTCAATACAAACTCCTCATTTAGGAACCGAAAGACATCATACCTCGGGTAGAACATAAATCCATGCTGGCTAATTAGGTCCATACCCAGTATAAAATCGTCCTCAATATTCGCTACCAGGACCCTATGCCGGATCATATTGTCCCCTATCTGTAGCACCACATCTGCCTCACCCTGTATTGACATGGACTCACCGGTGACTGTCTGAGCTAGATGTTATTGGTAACTGGCCGAATTTCTGATGCTCTCAAGACCCTGGACTTGGCAATGGACACAGCGGCGCCGGTGTCGATGGTGATGGTAACTGCCCGCCCATTGATGGTGCCTCCGATGACTAGGCTGCCGCTATCTCGGCAAAATCCCGGATGGATAACGTTTTGGGGGCTGGTGGAAGGGTTAGTCAGCATTGGCATGTGGCTGTTCTGTTGGTTACCCCTGGTCGGTGATCGTTAAGGTGGCCTCACTCGACAATCACGTTAAAAGTGTCCTGTCCGTCCACAGCGGTAACATGCCCCTCTGGTGCCAATTCTTTGTGGCCGTTCTAATATTTTGTTCCGACCAGCCAGCAGCGCTTGAAATGGTGACTCTGACTCTTCCTGGTTAAAAGAAACTGCTCGGACCCTCGGCTTGGACATGTTCATAACGGCCTCTACTTCTAACGCCCGAAGTAAAACTTCATTACTTTTCTTGACGCCACTTAGTCTTAGATTTCGTTGTACTTCTACATCTCTGATTATGAAACTCTGTGTGGCCAATTGATCTTTGGTTTCCTCTGGTAGATGTGGGTAGAACAAGTGTACTAACCGTCTAATCTCTGCTTCGAATTCTTGGAGGCAGTTGAGTTGGACTTGGTATACCTGGCTCAAGGATTGATTGTCGTATCTCTTGTCCAAAATGGCGATGATCTTGTCGAAATTGCCTTGTTCATCGACTGGAATGCTTTGGAGGGTTTCTAGGGCCGGACTTCTTAACGAAATTACCAGAGAAGTAGAATTTTCAAGATTATCCCATCCACTAGCTGTAGCCACTGCCTCAAATTGCTGTCTATATATGGGCCAAGATGAACTGCTGTCGAATTTGGGTGGTTTACTAAAGGAACCTTTGGTACTCACGATGTGCTGGTATTTTCCTCGCTGTAAGTCCTGTTGCATTTTTTAAATTTCTGTTTCTACATTGTTTTGAATGACACTAATTTTATCTTGAACCGTGTTTTGAATAGTACTGATTTCAAACTTTACCTGACTTTGGATGGAATAGAGGTCATCTACTTTGGTTTCAAGAGTGTCCACGGTATTTTTTATTTTCTTAATGTCATCATTTATTTCTTTTATGTCTGACTCAACTATTTGCATTCTGTCATTAACTGCTTCATTAATTTGTGCTACTATTTGCATTAATTGTTCCAATTGCAGTTGTCTTTTCTCTTCAGTTTCGTGTCGTTTTAATTCAATGTGATCTTATTTTTGTTCAAATTTCGAGAATAATCCTTCAATTAAATTTTCATCGTGGAAGATTTTTTCGTTTTTCTTCCATCGTAGTGACAAGATTTTCTAATTCTATTTTACGTTTTTCATCAAAAGATTTTACTAACCTTTTTTGAATTTCTTCTTGATGTTGTTTCTCCTTCTTGTCACGTTTTTCTAGAATCTGGGCTATTTTCTCGTCTAGTCCCTCCGTAACCAGCTGGACTATTTTTTTGGTAGTTTCGTCCGTTTTTTCGATGCTACGGGATTCCATAAATCAAATTACGATTTTAACTGCACTTAATCCTGCAGTTCCGATCACCAAATTTGTTATATAGTCCGTGGGTTCAATTTAAAATTATAAAACTAATATTCACTTTCACTTTTCTAGAACTTTTATTTATATCAAATTATATAGTACAGCTGATTTCACAACAACATTACAACGTGTTTCTTGTATTTGCTAAAACCAGCATAGAAAACCTCGTTTGAATAAATCATCAACTTCACAGCCGCCGAGCCATTTCGAGAACATTTTTTGTTTCGGTGTCGTACTTGAAACAGGGTTTAGGTAATTTATTGCAATATTATGCATTTAAAAAACTATTTTTCTAATTTCTTCTCAAAATTATGTTGCATACTTTAATAACAAACAATATTTGGATATTCACCTGTAAAACATGTGGTTTTCAAAAACGTGTTTCGTTTTGTAATTTTTGAACTGTTTATTATTAGACCATAGTTATACTTTATAATTTGTTTAAATATTTTCTTTTTCTACATTAGTAAATGTTTTGTAAATGAATATCTCAAGTCAGTCCCTCTAACTAATCAAACTTGGTTAACCATAAATTCTAGTTAAGGGTATTCCCGACTCTTCTGAAATTTTCTGTTCAATTTAATGGAGATGGATATCAGCGTTGCTTCAGTGACCTTAGTGGAAACAATGTTCGGCCATATATATATATATATATATATATATATATATATATATATATATATATATATATATATATATATGTAAAGGTTTTATTATATGTTCGACCTTACTTATATATAAAATTGTTGAATGTAATTTCTTGATTTTGGCTCGTTCAGAATGATAATATCATGTTCATTTTGCATGTTTTATTAATGACATTTCGGCCATGGTTTTGGCCTTTTTCAAATCTATTCTAAAACAGTTAAAACTATTTATAATTTACGAACTTATGAAATTATAATAAACTTACCTACAGCGTGAGTATGTGTGAAGTAAACTTTCTTCTACTAATACTTTTACATTTTGTAACACTTGGCACCAGACTAAACTAATGACAAAGATGTGGGTATGTTCAAAGAACGATAAAAACTGATCCAAAATGTTGTTTTTAATATATCAGTGGGCTGATTTCCGGAATTTACTTATTGTTTAGTTGCAAAAGTCAAATTTATTTCTGTTTTAATTGTGGGTTATATGTCTGAGACTTGTGCAATCATATTTTATTAAGTTTTTCTAGTCGTGTGTACCCCATACATTGCAGTGTGCTTTCGGGTCTGTATGTATTAGTATCCATTGGTGTAGGTCTATTTAGATAATCGAGGTGTAATTTTACTTAATTTATTTATATCTTCTTTGTCGTTTCAAAAAATTTCAAAAAACTCTCTCTTTTTTAATTAGGCTTTTTTGCAAGGATTTTTGTTTTTTTTTATTGAAATTTATATTTTGTTGATTCATGGTGAGTTAGGGCTGTTTTATTCTTTTTCTCATACTGAAGACCTTTTAATCAAAGCTAACAAAATGTTTGAAAATAATATGATGTGTTTTATTTTATAAGGAAATATTGTTTATTAGATACTATTTGATAGTTCATAAAATATGTTTAGAAGAAATAACAAACTCCACACACCGAACTAGATTGATAATAATCATATTAATTAACTGATTCAATAGAATTTTGAACTAAAATTTCGATAACTTGTTTCATTATTGTTGATATGTTTTAAAACTTTATGGATAACTAATAAATAAAAATGTTGTAAAATTTCATCCCAGCTTAATTAAAAAAAAGAATGGTCACAATAAACAATTCAGCTTCAGTATTATAATTGAAAAGAAAATATATAACTAATGAATTAAAACAAATAATAAGAAATATTAAAGTTTTAATAGTTAAAGATAAAATACAATATATAAAATAACAAATAAAATAAAAACAGTTTATTATCTAAAGCAAATATCGTGTAAAATAAAACATTTTACCTCTGAAAAAAAAAGAAGTACTGGCAACAAGGTTAGTGAATGATACCTATAAATAATAAATTTTCAATGATTCTAGTTCAGTTTTGAACTCAACCCGCTTTCTTTTTTTTTACTTCTGTTTCTATTTGTCCTTAATTGTTTAACGTGATTCCTAGATAGCTGCCTTTCATAATCCGTTTTATGCTGGCGCCATCAATCTCTTTCTTACATCTAAACGGTTCTCTGCTAATGACAATTTTTGTTCTCTTCTCAGCTCAGATTAATTTGTTGAAGATTTCTGCTATTCTGCTTGTGAATCTTTATTACTCATCTTCATTTCACTTTTTTCAGTGGATTTTTTAAAATTTTTTGATGCCTTTATCTTTCTTCATGGTCTTTATTATCTTACCCATTAAGAGATTGAAGAGTAGGGAGTTAAAGAGTCTCCTTGTCCTATACCTGTATTGTCTATATCCTCAATTGTCTTAATAATGTTGTAATAACCCGGCCTGTATGTGTAACCTCGGCGGCTATACCACTCTGTAATAGCTTCTACCCAGAGTGATATGTCAGCTATTAGTTCATTAAACAGCTGCAATCCTGTTAGAATAAGATCTCAGAGAAAAAGGTGTTTCGCTGCCACGATCAAGACATATGTTGTAGATTTTCGGTGAGAGAGAATTTCCAGAAGGGTAGTTAAAAGAAAACAACCAAAAATAAATGACAAATTATTTGAAAAAAATAAAAAAATAAAAAATGTTTTAAACCCAAGATTAACAAACAAACATGCATATATAAGACTTTAAGAACGTTAATTGAATGAAAAAGAAAACAAGCCCAACAAAATATGACGTTCAAAAGAAAACCACATGCAACACATAACATATAGAATAACAGGAGCTCTAACATCACCACCAGTATAATTTAAATATACCAATTAGTGCTGGGATTAACGGAAACTCAAAACTAGCTAAGCCCTATATGGACCCTAACTACATTAAAACTTCTCTTATAACAGCACTTGGTGAACCAGTTTAACCAACAAGTCTCTGTGGTGTTATTCCAAAGAAAGAAATCAAATTTTTTCCGTGCTGTTTGTTTATCGGTTCAAGCGTCTGCTGTTACCAAATATGGATAATTAGGGTTCCGTATATACAATATACGGATACCCTTATAATATCACTCCGGATTTCTGCCTGTGTCACATCACAGCCATTTTCTCCTAAACTACTGGACGAAAGAGGTTGAAATTTGGTATCAATGTATAGTTTGGTGACCCGATCAGTAGTACATATTGTAAAAAATTGATTTTAGGGGTATTTCTGGGGGGAAAAACTAAAAAAATCGACCGCCCCCCCCCCGATCTCCGAAACTACTGAGCCTAAAATTTTGAAAAAAAAATGGAAATATAGAGCGTTGCCCGAACTTTACAGGAAAATTAAGGAGAAATCATTAATATTAATTTTGGGGGGCAAATTATAGAATTAAATAAACGCATCATGTAATATATCAAATGAAAGGTCTCATTCTGAGGAACACAAATATATTTTTTTCATATTTAAAAAAAAATTATTTAAAAAGATATTAATGAAAATTTACCTAAATTTACCCATTAACCCCCCCCCCCCTTATCACCGAAACTATGAAACGTAAAGTTTTGAAAAAAAAAAATTTATAGGTTCTGACCTGAAGTTTACTGGAAAAATAAGGAGAAACCTCTACTTTTAATTTTGAGGGGCAAACTATAGAATTAAATGGAAAATATAAAATTAAAATGGTTATCAACCCATCATGTTATATATCAAATGAAAGGGCTCATTACGACGAAAACAAATATATTTTTTTCATATTTTTAAAATAAATTAATTAAAAGATATTAACAAAAATATTAAAAAAATTATCCATCCCCCCTATCTCCGAAACCATAAGCTGGAAAATTTTGAAAAACTGGAAGTATAGCCCCTCACCTGAACTTTACTGGAAAAATAAGAAGAAACTCCTAATTCATTTTGGGAGGCAAATTATAGAATTAAAAGGAAAATAAAAAATTATAATTGTTTCTAACGGGTCATGTAATATATCAAATCCCAGGGCTCATTATAACGAGTACAAATATATTTTTTTAATTTTTTTAAAATTAGTATTATAAAATATATTAAAAAAATATTTTAAAAAAATTACCCATTCTCTCCGTTATTCCCCAAACTCTAAGACCTCTTTTTGTTGTTTATAGAAATAATATGAAAAAAAATTCTATTATTTGGGGGCCAAAAACGGAAAATAAATTATTAGAAAACACCCATAGTAATTTTAGGGACCAATTATACAATTAAATGGAAAATAAAGATTCAATTTTCAAACGCATCATGTAATATATCAGATAAAAGGCTCATTATGTGAATTACAAATATATCATATTTTTAAATCATTTGTATAAAAGATATTAAAAAAATATTAAACATCGTCTTAATTCCCACTTTAGAAACTACACTGTTTCAAATTTGAAAAATATATTTTATTTATATTTTTAAATAATTTGAATAACAGATTTAATAATTTATAATTTAAACTTTGACCTATTTTGTCATTTTTCTTCCAATCTACAGAGCTTCAAAACTCAGACAGTAGATTATAAAAAAAATCTCTGAAAGTTTATTAGTAAAATAAAACTCCAATGTTACTTTTTGGGGGCCAAATTAGAAAATTAAATACATATGTATTGTGTTAAAAATCAAGCGAATCCTAAAGCAGATAAAATAAAAAGTCTATGTGTGTAAAATCAAAGTGTATACTTTTTATAAATTTAAAACGCTTTTTTTAAAAGATATAAGGGTAAATATAAGAAAATGCACTCATTCCCTGCTTGTCTGAAACTGGAATATTCGAATCTTGAAGGTGGTACGGAACCCTAAGTATGCGAGTCCAACTCGCACTTGACAAATTATTTTTATCTAACTATACTACCTAGCTCTGCATACTCCGACGCGAATTATTCCCTATAACGAGGTTTCTTCCTTGCCATTCGCTGGTCTAAGAAACCTCTACCCTGGATTCGGAAGTGAGGAGTAAACATGGGCGCAGTGAGGCGATTTCTCTTTTACGGAATCCAACTTCAAATCCCGTACGCTGGATTAACCGCTCGTTACGACCACATCGCTCTCCTTTTGGTTGAACACGACTAAGGCGCCGTGACAAAATATAAAATATCTAAGTGCACCGGCATCAGAAAAAGTTTGGGAACCGCTGCGCTAAACTGTTTTCGTTTCGAAGAGCTTTCATAATTCAAAAAACAATCACATTCACACATTTCTGGTACAATTTGTATGCGGTTAGGAATAACATTACAATTACTTTAAGTATTATTTTTAAATATTAAATGTAAATATGGATTTTACAGTTATTTATGAGACTAAAACACATTCCTATTCACACTTCTATTTTCTAAGGATCAAATAAGTGTTTTTTGTTCAAAATCTTATATCTCCGAGAAAAAATAAAGATAACCTGATATTTTTTTTAGTTTTAGTGTATTTAATCTAGATGTAGGAAAAATTAATGTGCGTGCAATCATCCCCTACTGTATCGGTGAAAAACAAAAACTATATAGATTTTGATGTTCGCTAAACATGAATCTGACTACCATTTATTCATCAGCTACATTACATTAATTATGCTTTTTATATATATTTTTACTCGAAGATATACCATTTCAAGAAAAAAGAAGCCTGTCGCCTTGACCATCCAAAAATTGTAAATTGATTTGCTTTTTACTGTTAATAATAATAAATTTCTCTTCTTACGTTTTACCTTTACTGTTTTTGTAATTATATTATTTGTTGACGTGAAGTGTCATATGCGACTTCCAGGGCTATTAGGAAGACAAATACGGGCAGGTTCTAAATAGGGCGCCCTACTGTCATTGCTTTCATCACCTTGTATTCCGAGGTGAATAGTAATTCACACGTTAGCCGTAGTAATTACATTTAATTTAGTTAACTCCACTTTCTGCTTTGAGATTTGGATACATTTTTACTGCAAAGCATAAAGGCTTAACTTAAGTTGTACCGTATTTCCTGCTATGCTGCTACAAGACGAAACTTATAAATGATACCAACCTTACTCTAATTATTATGTGTGTCACTTAAAGCGCAGAGCTCCTCTCCCCCTGGTGTAATTATCAGAACTTCTAATGGAGTATAATTTCTTTTGCCGAAAATTGCAAAATGCCCGCCCAACAACTACTCACTAAAATGAGTATTAATACAGCGCATCTATATTTGATGATTTAAATAGAAAATTTAAGTCTTGTTCCAAAGAAAACAAGTTATAAATTAAGATGAAATTTAAGGTTTGTTATTATTTAATTTCTTTTCTTAAAATATATATTAGAAGACATGTAACGTTTACAATTTTTAACTCCCGGCTTGCATGATAAGGTCTTGAATTGAACTCCCAACTTTTCCCTATAAGTGTTTTTAGAACAAACTTTAATCACCCTTACTGCTATCCCTTTAAACTGTAATGACTGTAGTATCGAATTACTCTAGTATATCGCTTTTACTCGTACGTAGTCGTTTTCAGTTCGAACGTATCTTAAACTCAGCGATCAGACGATATGAGTGAAGGAGATAGCAACAATATTGCAGAGAAATTATTGGTTTATTTTTGGTAAATCCGGTTCGAGCGTAGTTTACTATATTATTTATGCGACTTTACTTCCTTGAAAAAGCTATGATACAGGCGATTCGTATGTGTGAATGATATAAGGGGATTATCTTTTCTAGTCAGCTCGGCAGAACTAATAGCAGGGGAGCTTCCTGATTTATTGGTCGTAGATCCAAAAAAAAATCAGACGTTGAACTATAAAATGCTGGAGCGTTTTTCATGGAGAAATTATTTTTTAGAGCGTATTACTTTTTCCTATTTAAATACTGTTTAATTAATTAATGGCCGAATAAATTTTGAAGTTGTAAATTTATCTTAGGCTTCTCTAGTTGAGACTTGCATAATCTTATTTGTGACTGGGATGGATGTACGTAGCTACCGCGATTATGCCTTACTTTAAAAATAATTGATTTGGTTGTTTAGATTTGTAGATAGGTAAGATTATAAATACAGTTTTATACTTAAAATAACGCAAGCTAATAAATGTGTTTATGTTTGATATAATTCATTGTAATGTTAATTTTGATATTTATTTACAATCTGCAGATTTTAAGGGTAGTAAGGGAAAATTTAAAGGCCGTATTCAGATCCAGAAATGTCATGTCCAGACATCTGACAAACCATGACTTATAAGTAATATAGGTGACGACATTAGTAATATGTAAATTGTAATTGTTCTGTATGCTATATAGGCCTTCTCAAAATTTCGCCCACAAATCAGCTCCATGCATTTAAATGACCCTTTACTCATAAGAAACACAATACGGGTGATATGATGACGATAACACAGGGTGCAACTGGGTGATTTTAATGAAAAACTTTTACAGATATATAGGTTTATCAAGGCGAAGCCATCAAGATGAAAGTTAACTTTTAATACTATTTTGGGTGTGGAAGAAAAATATATTTCTCTGCCTTAATAAAGTTTCACTGTGTTATAGAAATTTAGAATCATTAAATTCGTACCCCAAATAGACCATTACGACAGGGAACCACGAATTTAAGCGATATATTATTATATTGAGCGATTAGGTGGTCGTATCGATAGAAATGTTAATATTATTAGTACAACTCTGAGTAAACATTTGCTAATACTACCTAGAGCAATAAATAAAGCAATTGAAAATATAATCAGATAGTATCGAAAATGTCGTTATTATTGGTGTAGAAGTACCCGTCATGGAACAGATGCGGAACCTTATAAAACTTGTCAAGATGGCGACGGGTTAAATAGTACATTACAGCCTTTTTACTGGTAGTTCTAACTCACTGGTAATGACTTTGATTTACTTTGGTACAAGTTTGACCTCTCGCTCTCTCTTGGTTTTCAATCTATGTAGTCGTTTTTAAATTTCTATATGATTATATGATTTATCTTTTATAAACAGTGACTTCAGTTTTTGTTATGATTACATTTAATCTTCTTCACAATACAACTTTCAAATAAAAGTATAACGTTAAATAACAGACATTATTTCTAATTTGAAAAATTACAATAATTAAGAAAGTACACTAATTAATGAACATGACTTAATTCTACAACAAATAAATACTTGGAAAATAATTAGCTAGTTCGAATACAACGAATAATACTAAAATCATTATCTATTAATAACATAAGTGCCTTAAGATGTTAGAGGTTAATGAAGTGTTAAACTACATCGAACGACAGGAGATTATCTAACCTTTTCAGTGCATTTGGATTGCTGTAATTTACCCGAAAGTTGAGGCAAAATGTATGGATTTTACTTAGATTATGGACGTCTCCGTGACACAAAGAAAGAACAACCTTCTCCTGTAATTGATGATACCTTGGACGCCTTAAGGAGATTGAGATGGATCTCGATGTTACAGCATGGATGGAGTTATCAAGAGTAAATTGGATCTCTAGGAACACTTAGCATTACTTATTCTATTGACTCATATTTTAAGGGTTTTATTAACGCTAATGTCATCAGAATTAGTAAACTTAGTAAATACAACTTTTAGAATGTCTTTGATTCAGCAGTATAGGTACTCGCCAAAATTTTCACTTGGCAAAATACTCCTACTATAAATATTTTTGTAACTTATCGCTATGAGACATTACTTTTCTGAATTTTATTAAATTATGTACATACAAATGTCGGAGATTATATGTCAAGCAGGCATGGGGGTGGTTACTTTGTAACGAGATTACTTCAGAACATGATAAAAACAAATCACTCAACCTACATATTTACTCGAATGCCAAGTTACACTTTCTATTAAATCCCTTGTTTCTTCTTTTCGAACAGTACAACACAATCTGTGTACCTACATGGCATCATTTTGCATTTATTGCTATTATTCTTAATCCTTTCTTGAAACAGAAAATTAGTTAGAATTTTAATTGAATCAGTTTTAATACGACTATTTCGAAATTATTAATTGAGTTTATTGTGTTTTACAGAAAGTCCCCCTCAAAGATATTTTAGGAAAATGAAAAACATACAATTTCATCAAGAAGTCAGACATTGTTTATGTGTTTGGTGAGTTATTTCAACTCCAAGCCTGAAGTTATTATCAATCATATTTTGCCAAATTATGCGTTCATGTTTGTGCATTTTTATTTGAAGTTTTTAATTTGTCAAACCAGTTTCTATATGAAGTTTTTAATAGTTACAGAAGTTTATATTTCATTTGATTCTTTGTCGTGGTCACATGACTAGGCGTAACCTCAATATCTATCCCGTTTAGAAAGACATCTACTAGATGTTCGAAGGAGCATTGTTTCCTACTATTACACATATAATTATTGTTTCATAAAACAGCAAGAAAAATTACTTTTCGATGTGCGAACCAACTTTATTTAGAACATATTTCGTTCCTTCGTTAATGCATGCAACACAAATAATTTTTTTGATTGTCTTATATTTGAGACCGCATCAAGACCGCATCCATCTCATGTCGAAATTCAAGCGATTCATAAAAGAGAACTCGAATTGTAATTTCGACATGTGTGTTTTGTTGGGCAGTTCATTTTGTCACCTAATAATAATTTTCTCATATCAGACAAGCAGCCATTGTTTAACTACCATTGTTAAAACTAAATGGCATTGTCCGTTTTGCAAGAACGGAAGAACTGGTCTCATATATGCGATGAATAAAAATCTAACTTCTTACAAAATTAAAGAAGACTTTGGTTTAGCCAACTGGTCGAAAGTGGAAAATTTTGTAGCTTTTAACAAAGAGCAACCAATGAGTGTGCATTTGAATTGGTTTTCATATGTGCTGCTGTTAATAGGTCGAACGCTGTGTTACGGTGCCAAAAAATTCTGGTTGCACCATCTGTACTTTAGGCGTTGTCTAATTTAAATTACGAACAGTTCACCGCAATGAATTATTATCTATTTTGTGATGTATTTCTCAACTAATGATAATATATCAGTTCATTCGAGAACAAGTTCTAACAGTGAATCAGTTAGTGTAGTTTCTTATTTTTCTTAATGTTTTATGATTTTTGTGCTTTAAGCAGGTTCATATTCGGCAAATATTCAAACAGTCTTTAAGAAACGGCGCGTTATAAGAGCCTGAATCCACTAGACTACTGTTCTGTGGGGACATTTGAAGCAAAGGTGTAACTCAGCGTCATGAAATTCAGCACTATTCTACTAATGTTTCATTTTTTAGGGTTTGTAACATATTCTTTTCCCATTCCTTTCCATGCGCTTCTGTTCTTAGCTTTTCGGGACCAGGTTATGACAATTAATTTCCGAATGTCATAGCTTTAACATATAAACATATATCAGGTACGTCCTGGGTTTTTCCACACCCCTGGATAACCATTTATTGATTTCTATGGCCATATATTTTTTTGTTTGTTTTGTAAATGACATTTATTTCTTTAGGATTAATTCTTATTCATTTTATTCTCTTTCAGACTCTACTTGTTATTTCGACCATGCACCTTTCTATAAACCTTTGTGTAACACGAACATATCGTTTAGTCTCGGTTTGTAGGTATTAGCTTTCATAAACTATCTGTCTATATTGGTAGAACCCCTTTTCTATCAATTCTTGTGTCTTGATACAGACTGGCATTCTAGATATAAAATGAGTTGTGTCCAAATGTTTTCCATTCAAGTTTGATCCCTTACTAATTTACTTATTATTACTATTTTAGGGCTTATTTCATTTTAACTTCATTATGTTTAGTTATTTATTGTTGTAATTCTTCTGCATTTTTGTCACTAAATATACTATTATTAGCAAATTTCAGATTATTGAAAAATATGCCTTTCCATGAAGTTTCTAATGACGCTCAAAATACCTTGGAAAAGGCAGTCACCTGATCTGACTCCACTGGTGGGAAATTCTACATTCATATCTTGCAATTTCCGTTTTGGCTTCACTGAAAATATTGGCCAGTGGTCCTTTATATAGTCTACCATGCTGTGCTATGAAGGCTAAAACGATAGCACTGATAACTTTCCTTATAACATATATGTGATTATCATTGTTCTCCTCGGTTTTGCAGATTCTAGTGTACTTAAAATGCTATGATCTCAGTGAGTACTTTGCACAGTACTTACAGAAGACTTATTGGTCTCTTTCATTACATTAGACTGTGTCTGGTTCCTAGGCAGTGTGTATGTATTTTGGCAAGAATTTTCTTGTTTTTCGTCCATCGTCTTTTAGCAGATCAGCCGTTACTCCGACGTTTCCTGTTGAATTTGCCTTCTTTACGTTCTCGACAGCTGACCCCACTTCTTTCCCGAGCACCTATTACTGATATTTTTATATCAAGAGTTTCCGCTGCTTTGTATATGCCTCCGTAAAATTGACAGGAGAAATAATTATTCGACATTTCAATCATTTGAGTGTAGCGCTACTGATAGAAGTTCTTGACTAGAAACCATATATTGTCTTGCGTTCAATGGATTGAAAAATCTTAAAATAGTAATATCATAATATCTTTAATGGGTTTTAGTCAGCCGACGAATTTGATCTACTCCCGATTTGGGGTCTCTGTGAGCTAGTTTTTCCCGAATCCCCTAGATTTCGAGATTCATTTCGCGATAAAACATTAAATTCATACATAATTATATTTCAATCAGTTGAAGGGAGCGCAACTGATGAAAGTTCTGGACTAGAAAGAATATATTGTCTTGCCTTCATTGGATAGAAAAATCTGGAAAAGATAGTATCATAATTCTTTAATAGGTTGTAGTTAACCTGCGAATTTTTTCGTGTGATTTCTATCCAAATAATCAGGTATCCGACATTCAATATTTGGCAAACTGTATGGGCTTTCAAACTTTACATTTTGAAAATGTAACGAAATGCACCTGTTTAATTTCATAAAGTCCAAATGTGCATTTATAGGTTTTTTTTATATCACAATTTGACAAGCTATTATATCGGCTGTAAAATTCGACTTTGAAAACGAAAATAAATGGACCCCTTTATTTTCATGAAGTTAACAATTCCTCCTTTCTGAAATTTGACATTCACTCAAAAATATGCTTTATTAAATTCTGATATATCTGCCTTTTGATGTTAAATAAAATACTTATCTTGACTTAAGATTTCATTTGCTTCAACTGAAAATTACCCCAAACTTTTTATTCTAATCTTTATGTGCATTGGTATATAATTTTATGTGCATTTTTAAATTAGTTGTAAACAGTTTTTTCCAATTAAAAAATTTCTGAAAATGTAGTGGTATGCAGGTTATATCTATGTGTCTTTATTAAATATTATAATCCTCACTATTTAGAAAATTTTAAATTATATTATTTAAAAAAATGTAAATTTATAGCAAAGGATATTTTCACCCAAAGAACATGCTAAGTAATTTAGAATAAAACATTTAAAAAAATGTAACTGACTTTCAACTATAACTAAAAAGTTGAAAATAATTATAACGAAATATAACTCTAGACAGTAAATAACACATTCAATGTTTTTAGGTACCTACACACAAAGTAAAAAATTTAAACATTAAAAGGTGCTCATTCTGCACAAATTAATTACCTACCTATCTAGTATATTTTTCATTTTCTTTAAACCAGTCAAAAACATATTTGAAGTTACTGTAACAGTTTTGGTATTCAACCAGTGTAACAATTTGTTGCTGCCACCAGTGTAACGGTTTGCTTCTTCCACCAGAGTAACAACCCTATTCCGTATGCTTACTGTGTAAGGGAGAAAAATGAATAAAGGCCCTGAGAGAAAAGGGGAATGCTGCCACCACCCGAAGAAAATTTGTGTTGTAGAGAAAGACTCCGGGAACCCTTCTCTGTAAATGTTAGCTGAAAATAAATAATATAAAAGGAACTTTACTGCCCTTTTCTGCCTTGACTCTCAGTCCTTGGTAGCTTCTGGTTTTCGTCACCTAGCCTCCTCTAAGAGGGTAAGTCCCCAGGCTTCTCAAATGCTGGTGGTTGTAAGGGAAGAAGGAAGGAGTTAAAAGTAAACAGCAAAAAAAAATGACACATATATTGAAGAAAAACAAAATGAAATGAAAAAAAAAATTAGAAACAATAAAATAACCCCGATATGTAACACAAAAAAAATACAAAACAAGTAACCTCAATTTCTAGTGGTTAAACAATACTTAAGGACAAATGTAACTCCCCAAATTATGTTTTTTTAATCAACACAAGAAAATACGAAAATAACTTTATGGGACACAATATTACTTATACCCACTAATCCTGGGAATGACAGGTACAATTAGACCCTATTTAAGCCCTATCGGTGCCTACTACAATAGGTCTTCCCTTATATCAGCAAACGTTGGTGAGCCAGTTTATCCAACGCATATATGAGTATATCCCCAATAAACAATATAATGTATATAAAAAAACAAATTAAGACAAAACCAAATTTAAACAAGATATCACAAAACAAGAAAACAAAATTTTTGCCGCTCGTTCCTTTTGCCGACTCAGGGAGTCAGATGAAATCTTTACCAGTTTACAATCTAGCTGTGCGTACTCCGACGCTACTTCGTCCCTATCACCAGGTCTCTTCCCGACCGGAAAATGTAAAGGTACTCACCGGATGCGATTTATCTGCTAATCCCAAAAGGTTTACCTGTGAATTAAAATAAATTATACCTCACTGAATTTTTAGCTAGCTAAACACTGATCAAAACACACTCGCGACTCTCGCGTTTCCCGTCCTTCGGCGATAAATTTGATAACTCTTTAATTTACTTCCTAGCGCCCTATTTGGACAAGGTGAAACGTTCCTCTCTTAGGAGTCTGTTTTCCACCTTTTTTTTATGTCCCCTAAATCCCTTGCGTCACGTACGACTCCTTTTCTGGAGTTCCGGCCCCGAACTTCCTTGGAAATTCTCTGGACCTTTTCCTCGTGAACTTTGGCCCCTCCCATGTACTATCTTCGCGAATAAGTTAACAACAAAACTCCCTACCCCGTGAGTTGTTCATTGTCCGATTGGCTGCACCTTCCCCCATTACCCGACGGGTTCTACGCACGTGCCTTTCTTCGGCATTTTAAAAAATTCTACAACAAACTTTTAATTAAGGACGGCAAAATCAGCAATTTTTCTCTAACTGCGTGTCTACCTGGTTTTTAGCACATACCAGAGTTCAACAGTCTGCTAACCATGAATCGACAAAAAAACCAAAACGGAAGGACATGCCTAAACTATTCATTGTTTAAATAAATTTATTATAACATGGAAAATATGCAATTTTAGCGACATGTTTCAGATTCTGCAATACGAGCGAAATTTTTCTATACGACGTTTTTAGTTTACTTCCGTGAAGAAATATTAAATGACATATATCCGATAAAAGAATAAAAAAAATGTATTATGAATTCTTGTAAACATCCTCGGGATGTTACATCATTCCCCCCTTCGAAAAATGTAAGGCTTAGTAGCCTTGAATTTTCCTGTAAAATTCCAAAACTTTTCGATCTCCCCTCGTAAAGCGAAATTTTCATTACAATTTCTGTTGTCGCATTTATACTTACGTCTATTGACAAAGTTGCACTTTTCCGTTACAAAATTTAATTGAACGCACTTCACAAACACACTCGATACTTTTGTAGACGCTGCATTTTCTCCCTATCTCCACTACTAAACGCCGCTAAATCATATCAGCTGAGATGAGGTAGGTCAAAATTAGTTCAGTAGGTAACATGCGAAAAATTGATTTAACGCAAACCAAAGTTGGAGACAACCTGATGGATGACCAAATTGCGCACTACTTTTGAGAGTTTACATTGTCTTTGTCAATTATACGTTTTACGCCACAAATAAAAGTTGTAATGTCTAAAATATCAGTCCAATGAGGGGCGGACGGTTTCACGAAACGAATCGGTCGACCTGGTTTGGATCAAACGACATTAATTTGGCTTGCTGGTACTGCATATATTTGGGCTGGCTAATCGGCTGTCCGGGTTGAACTGTGAACTTCGGTTGACTCTGGAGCTCATACTATTTTGGATCATTATGGCATCTCTCATATCTGGAACTTATAATTCGTTATCTGCTTCTCCCTTGGCTAGTTATCTTTTCTGGAACTTATTCCCTGGTAAATCTGGCTGTCTATCGTCCGGTTATTGGCTCTTCTCGCACCAATATTTTATCATTTTTAACTCAATTCGCCACATGCTCTGCGTTCATCAACGCAACTGCCTTTTCTCAGGCAAACCGATTCCTAGAACATTTCCTATATCCGGGAACCAAAAATTCTTCATGGCTTCTGCCATCTTTTATTACAACGCTTCATTGCTTCCTCATTGAAACCTGTGAGGCCTACCTGGACCTGGGGGCCACACTAAACAAAATTCTCCTGGACTTTTCCCAAAAGTCCTGACTTCCACTCTGGAAGTGAAAATCGTGGATACCTAACCCTGGTATCCAAACAATTATTTTTCATCTGGATGCTCTCCATCCATTTCGACTCCGTGTGTAGATACACTTTAACCTGTGTGTATCCACACCAATATTACATGTGGACGATTTTTTTTTCTACAGCCTGTCGTCTTATTTACCAAAATTAAATAAAACCTTTTTTTTTCTCCTAGATAATCTTGATCGGTGTTAACTTGCACACGTTTCATTGAAAAGTAATGATTTTGCTCAAGCCACTTCTGGTTCCAAAACTTCATCTTGTGCCCAAAATTACGATGTCCATTTCCACGATTGACTTGATTCTGACGCGATGACATTCGCAAAATTTTACTGTACCGTTTTCTTTCAAACTTGAAATCGACCATTAAGTCCTTTTGCGAATTTATAACATGTTACTTTGTATTTCGAAATGCACGATTGTCCTTGAACGCACTGACGTGAATCTGTTCATGGGCACTACGCGGACCTCTATTACCGTACTATTAACTGCGGGTTACCAACTTTTTTACCATACAGTGTACATGACTTCATGTATCGTGTCATTTTAGCTAAGCGCTAGTAGGAGATCTGCATCAGGATCTCTGCATCTCCACAGACCATGACCATGGAAACTGATGACTTCTTTCTTGAAGCCATACACAAGACCATTTTTTAAGTCTTTAAATTACATCATATACAATAAAACAATTAATTGCAATAACCAAAAGAAAAAAATTAAATCAAAAATTATTTTCAAAACAAAACAAAAAAAATCTCAAGATTCGTTCCAAAGTACAAAATCAAAGTAAAAATCAAAACTAACAATGTTATTAAACATTTTCTACGAACATGTTCCGAATAATATTTAAAAAATCATCAAATTAAAATAAACTTATTTATATAAATACCAAAATCAAAATTCAAAATAATTGTCCCAAATCAATTACAATATATAAATAACCCAACTTTAAATAAACATATTTATCAACATTTCAAACTGTCTGAACGTGATCTGTTAAGTTCCGTTTATATCCCAAATAAAATAAGTAAAACATCTATCCCTAACATTTTTATAATTCACCAACATTAAATCCCACCTATATTCTTCCAAATGATTGCCCTGGCTCATAGCAAACATTTGTACTATTCATCCAATATCTGACGGATATTGGGTCTGTGAGTCCATCACTGACTCCTATAGTTCGTGGCACAAAAATCAAAGAAAAGAAAATCTATTAAAAAAACAAGAGACAATTTGTCTCAGCTCACTACTGGTGAACATGTCTCCATCTTACTTTATTTAAAAAAAAGTCAAAAGACTGACTCAATTACTGATCCATCTTCCAAAACAAAACAAAATCAAATTTCTCTAAAGCTTACTCAATTATTGCTATAAAGAGCTGAATACAACCTTTATCTTTGCTACTCATTAAAGACCCTTCCAACTATCCTAATTTTTACTTGTATATCCACAGTACAGCCCCTGTGATAAATCCTTTATCTACTCAAAACAATTAGTACTTCAAAATTTCGTACTCTTTATGCCTCGTACTACTAAAATCCATTGTAATAATTATTCGCACTTCCTTCAAATATAATACTGCTTATGCTGAGGCCGTATTCTGTACACTAAAAAATTGTTGACTGAGTACATTCTTCAGTGAACATTACTCCGAGCGTTTACCTTTTATTTATATAGTTTACACTATTTTTTACATATCCGGTATTCAATTAATTATTTTTATTCATGGCAATAATTTCTTCTCTTAAAAAATTTCTCTTCATCTACTTTACTGTCTTTCAAAATACTCTAAGTCGTCTGAATACTTATCTCATTACATTTAATAAAATATTTCATAATTTTACCAGAATTAACATTGCATTTATGCTACAATGCATAGGATACCATATTATCTTTTTATTTCTGCGGCGATTATATAACGTTAGTTAGCATTTCGCCTTGAGTTATCTATGTTTCTCGGAATTATTTTTTTTTAAATTTATTTTCAAAAATACAATTGGTTTACGATTAACGCCTTTATGTCATATAGGAAAATCTTACGAGTGGAGAACAAAATTATCTCCGTAATACAACAAAAAAAATTTTAATTACACATTTGGACAAAAATGTATCTTTGTATTTTAGAATAGAAAATTCTACGTAAGATTTACCCTTCTTGCATTTAAGGACTTGTCCAGGAAACTAATGAATGGTTATGATAACCTTTCATGGGGAAGAAAAAAAAGAGTCTATGTGGTATAGACTTTCAGGGGAGGGGGAATCAGGATTTTTACATCTCTCATCCGGGCATGTATTAATTTTGCAAGGGTTTTACTGCTGACCAATACAAAAAAGTCGCGAAAAATATTCTTAACCGTTTTTCGCAAGGCGATGCCATTACCTTAATAATGAAAACGCAAGGGGGGTTTCCTGGTTCGCTCGGATCTCCGTAGATGACCTTCTATATCTACTGATTGAGTCCTTCGTCTGGGGTCCTCCGTGCTACTCAGGCATTTCTTCAACTCCTCTTTATCAACATCGATCCATCCGGGGAGAATTACTCGCGGCGTAGGTTGCTCCTCCTCATCTTCACTCGGATCTCCATCAGTTTCTGGTTCCGAAATCATCGTTTCGACTTCCACATCGTCGGTCAATTCAACTTTATTATAACCTTCTGTCTGGCGTGGTTTAAAATCCTTTAGCCGATTTATATGCACCACTTGATCATCTCGACCTCCTACCTTTCGAATTTTATACGTTTTATACGATTTCTTCTATTATCCTGTAGGGTCCTACCCAATTCTTGGTCAGTTTTATTGATTTACCTACAATAGTTCCCATATCCTTTAAATAAACCAAATCTCCTAAGTCATAATGTCGTTCTCGTGTCTTTTTATTGTATTGTCTTATCCGGTACTGCTTGGCTTCTTCCGTATTTTCTTGAACGTCCCGGTATACTCTAGATAATCTGGCCATCATTTCAGATGCGTAATTGTCATCGTAATCATATCGTATTCGTTGCGGACGTATTATTTCATCGACGGGCAAAGTTATGTCTCTACCGTGAAGTAAGAAAAAAGGCGAATATTTTGTTGAGGAATGGATGTGACTACGATAAGCAGCTAATACGTATGGAATAAACGTATCCCAATCTTTCTGATTGTCGTTTATATAATGTGACAACATATCTTTTAAAACTCTATGCATTCGTTCTATTTGCCCGTTCGTGGAAGGTGCATAAATAGGCGTCTGAATTTTTTCAATTTTTAAAAGTTTACATATCTCTTTAAATAGTGTGGTCGTAAAGTTTGTGCCTTTATCTGTTAATTATCTCTTAGGAGTACCGTGACGACATATGATGTGTTCTACAAACGCTCTTGCTACTGTGTCCGCTCTTTGATTTGGTAAAGGTATTGCTTCCGCATATTTTGTAAAATGGTCCTGAAACGTTAACAAGTATTTGTTACCTAGCATTGTTGTCACTAAAGGTCCAACGATATCCATCGATGTTAATTCCCATGGTTCACTCACAGACGTGAAATGTTGCAGTGGTACTTTCTGAAAATGTGGTGACGTTTTTCGCTGATTGCATGACTCACATGTATCACAATATTTTTCAATCTCTGTTTTCATCCCGGGCCAATAAAATCGTGTTTGTATAAGTTGATAAGTTTTTTGTCTTCCTGCGTGTCCGCTCATTATGTTATCGTGAAAATCCCTAAGTACTTTATTAACGTAGGTTTTCGGTATCACTAGCTGGTCTCTTTTTAAGTCTTGATCTCTTTTATATAGAACACCATCTTTGTCCATAAAATAATTAAGCTCGTCGTCGTCTCTATTTCCTGTCTTAACTTCGCTTAAATGGTTTAAGATCCCTTTGCAAAAGGTATCTTTATTTTGTTCTCTCACTATCGCATCTCGTTCCTAGTTAGGTTCTATAAGTTATTCTTCAATCACGGCAATTTGACGAATTGTTGATTTAGATGTACCAAAAATACTAATTTTAATTTGTGCGGTTGAAAATTTGAAATTAACCATGTCTTTCGTTTCATGCCACAATTCCTCCGTTAAATCGTCCTTTATTAAAATTATATTTTGTTGATTATTTTCGTTAGCCATCCTCTGTAGCTCTTGTAAGCCAGTCCACAAAGATTCTAAACTTTTTATCTCATCAGTTCGTTCTCTAAGTATTAAATAAAATATTGTCCTCTGTCTGTCGGTAATTTTAACGGTTTGTCCAGCATCTGCGTTTTCTAAAGCAGTCCCGCGTAAGTGCTCCTTGGTAACGAATTGTACTATAGACAAGTCATCGGGTAATTCATTTATTATTTCCATATCTTTTATTTGTGGTAATGCGTGTTTCCTGCAATAATCTATGAACTCCAGATAAGACATATCTACATAGTTATCATCGGTATTATACATGCGACTTAATGCATCAGCGTTTCCATGTTTTCGACCAGGCCGGTGAATTACTTCGAAATCGTACTCTGCAAGCGAGAGGGCCCATCGCGTCAATCTGGAGCTCGGATCTTTCTCTGTCAATAACCATTTTAACGCTCGGTGATCTGTGATTAAGGTAAATTTTGAATTGGTAAGAAAACACGAAAATTGTCGTACTCCAAAAATAATAGCAAGTAACTCTTTTTCCGTGGTAGAATATTTTTTCTCTGCTTGGTTCATTTGTCGGCTTGCAAACGCCACCGGTCTCTCGTGCCCATCCCTGATTTGACCTAATATGGCGCCAACGCCCGTATTTGACGCGTCAGTGGCTAAAATGAACGGCTGACTAAAATCTGGGAATATTAAAAGCGTGTCATTTGTTAAAGCGCCCTTTAATTTTTCTATTGACTCTAAAACTTCGGTAGTGATTTGAAACTTCACGTCTTTCCTCGTTAAATTTGTCAATGGTGTAGTTAATTCCGTTATCCTCGGTATAAATCTTCTATACCATCCAACTATTCCTAAAAATGATCGTACTCCTTTAACATTTTTCGGTATTGGAAATTCTTTGATAGCTCTAATTTTCTCTGGGTCTGGTAAAATTCCTTCTTGTGTTAAAATATGTCCCAAATATTTTACTTTTTCTACGATAAAATTACAGTTTTTCGGTTTTAATTTAATATTGGCATCTCTTAGTCTTTCGAACACATTTCTGATTCGTTTTATATGCTCTCTGGGACAGTCAGAATTATATATCACTATGTCATCCAAGTAAACCATAACCGAATCTCCGGTCAAACCTGATAAGGTAACATTCATAAATCTCTGAAATGTAGATGGTGCATTAACTAATCCGAAGGGCATCTTTAAGTATTCATAATGTCCATGATAAGTGCTAAATACTGTAAGCGGTATATCCTTTTCTTCCATGGGAATTTGATGATAAGCTTCTGCTACATCGATCACCGAAAATAAAGCTTTATTTCCCGCCTGATAACCTTGAAGTAAATCAGAAATATTTGGTAGTGGATAATATTCTTTTTTCGTAACACTATTTAATCCTCGATAATCAATACACATTCTAATCTTTTCTTCTCCATCGGCCATCGTAGGAATCTCTGTTCGGGTGCTACCGGTGCAGTAGGAAAAGTAAATTTCCCCGGGCCCGTCGGACTGGTCGGGTTCCATGATTCCTTACTTGGGCCGCCGGCCGATGCATTTGGTTTTACTACCCCTGGACCGGGCATTATAGTAACACGGATTTATATATATATTTAATATAGAAAAAAAATTAAGTGGCTCTAATGTAAAAAAATGTATATAGGGTTTCGGGGTCTCCAAGGATTCTAATGTCACAAAAATTTTATAGGGTTTCGCAGTATCTATATCTTGGAAACCTTCCGTTCAGTATGAGATATCAAATAAAATGTAGTAATCAATATCAATCAAATAATAAAAAGTATATAAATATTTCCTGTAAACTCAGTTTAACTAAAAGCAATGAAAATTAATAAATGTCTTTCAATACATCAAATAAAACATTTCCAATCAAAAGTAAACGAATAGCACGAAAACTAATAAAATTATTTCAATTATATCAAATAAATATTTCTCAATAGTGGTAACTTAAAGAAAATATTTCAGAAAATAATCAACTATTTCAATATATCAATGGTAAATCAAATGCAATTGAAAATATATATCAATTGGTAAAACACTACAAGTCAATAACTCAAAAAACGATCAAAAGTTACTTTGTATATGATATAATTAAATCACAAATCATAACCAATCATAATTAGAATCTGAAAACCGACAGTGCATAATTTATATTTTCACATTAAATTCAACCTTTCTTGCTAGACTTTTCAACCCTGTTATTGTTCAAAAGTTAGTGCCAACCCTGTGTGTTTGTTTTCCTCTCTAACGTCCCTAAGCTCACCACCTAACTTCCTAAAATATAACCAGATCCCACACCGCTGCCAACCAGTGTAACAGTTTTGATATTGAACCAGTGTAACAATTTGTTGCTGCCACCAGTGTAACGGTTTGCTTCTTCCATCAGAGTAACAACCCTATTCCCTATGCTTACTGTGTAAGGGAGAACAATGAATAAAGGCCCTGAGAGAAAAGGGGAATGCTGCCACCACCCGAAGAAAATTTGTGTTGTAGAGAAAGACTCCGGGAACCCTTCTCTGTAAATGTTAGCTGAAAATAAATAATATAAAAGGAACTTTACTGCCCCTTTTCTGCCTTGACTCTCAGTCCTTGGTAGCTTCTGGTTTTCGTCACCTAGCCTCCTCTAAGAGGGTAAGTCCCCAGGCTTCTCAAATGCTGGTGGTTGTATGGGAAGAAGGAAGGAGTTAAAAGTAAACAGCAAAAAAAATGACACATATATTGAAGAAAAACAAAATGAAATGAAAAAAAAATAGAAACAATAAAATAACCCCAATATGTAACACAAAAAAAATACAAAACAAGTAACCTCAATTTCTAGTGGTTAAACAATACTTAAGGACAAATGTAACTCCCCAAATTATGTTTTTTTTAATCAACACAAGAAAATACGAAAATAACTTTATGGGACACAATATTACTTATACCCACTAATCCTGGGAATGACAGATACAATTAGACCCTATTTAAGCCCTATCGGTGCCTACTACAATAGGTCTTCCCTTATATCAGCAAACGTTGGTGAGCCAGTTTATCCAACGCATATATGAGTATATCCCCAATAAACAATATAAGTATATAAAAAAACAAATTAAGACAAAACCAAATTTAAACAAGATATCACAAAACAAGAAAACAAAATTTTTGCCGCTCGTTCCTTTTGCCGATTCAGGGAGTCAGATGAAATCTTTACCAGTTTACAATCTAGCTGTGCGTACTCCGACGCTACTTCATCCCTATCACGAGGTCTCTTCCCGGCCGTTTGCTGGTCTAAGAAACCTCTACCCTGGGTTCACAATCTGAACCTACAACTCTACGGACAAACTCACAGGTTTTTGGCACTAACACTCCTCGGTTAGTAAAATATAAAGGTACTCACCGGATGCGATTTATCTGTTAATCCCAAAAAGTTTACCTGTGAATTAAAAGAAATTATACCTCACTGAATTTTTAGCTAGCTAATCACTGATCAAAACACACTCGCGACTCTCGCGTTTCCCGTCCGTCGGCGATAAATTTGATAATAACTCTTTAATTTACTTCCTAGCGCCCTATTTGGACAGGTGACGTTCCTCTCTTAGGAGTCTGTTTTCCACCTTTTTTTATGTCCCCTAAATCCGTCGCGTCACGTACGACTCCTTTTCTTGAGTTCCGGCCCCGAACTTCCTTGGAAATTCTCTGGACCTTTTCCTCGTGAACTTTGGCCTCTCCCATGTGGGTACTATATTCGCGAATAAGTTAACAACAAAACTCCATACCCCGTGAGTTGTTCATTGTCCGATTGGCTGCACCTTCCGCCATTACCCTACGGGTTCTACGCACGTGCCTTTCTTCGGCATTTTAAAAAATTCTAGAGCAAACTTTTAATTAAGGACGGCAAAATCAGCAATTTTTCTCTAACTGCGTGTCTACCTGGTTTTTAGTACGTACCAGAGTTCAACATTATGCTAACCATGAATCGACAAAAAAAACCAAAACGGAAGGACATACCTAAACTATTCATTGTTTAAATAAATTTATTATAACATGGAAAATATGCAATTTTAGCGACATGTTTCAGATCCTGCAATACGAGCAAAATTTTTCTATACGACGTTTTTAGTTTACTTCCGTGAAGAAATATTAAATAATACTAGCTGTCGCCCAGTGGTCGAAATTCGACCAATTGTGTCAATATCTCTGGCAGGTTAAGTAACATGAAAATTTTATCGTGACATTCTATCCTAGGAGTTTAGGGAGAACAGCAATTACACAGAACGGATCCAGATTCGGAACCTCTGTGTGATAGTTTACTCGAAAATCCTAGATGTCGGTCTTACATCTCGCTTCTACAAATAAGTAACGAAATTCAAGTTTTTTTCAGATATAATTCATAGAACTTTATTTATTCTTAATTTAATATGACAACAATTCAACTGCTAATGGGCTACCCTACATATTTATTTTTTCTAACACCCCTGTATAGCTATAATTGCACTCAATTCTCTAACATTTATTAAAATCCTCATTATAATAATTCCATCTCATTATATATTTCCACCACCCTGTATATGCAACTGCTTATAGACCACGCATAATATTTTTTAACATTTTTCAACCATCGGGTAAACCATTCTGTATATGCCACTGCCTATGACCCACCATATTTACTCTTTTTGTTTATGAAATTTTTAATTATCTTCTGTAGCTATAATTCTACTCCGACCTATATTTCAATCATTATATATATGGAACTCTTCGTGGTCTACTCTATAAATCAATTCCTATTCTAACATTTTTTATCACCATCCTGTATATCTATAATTCCTCTTACCCTATATTTCATCTTAACTATATATACAACTGCTTATGGATTACGAAATGTTGCATTTCCATTTCCGCCACCCTGTATATGCATCTATGTATAACATTTTTTGCACCACCCTGTATAACTGTAATTTTACTGCACCTACTATTCCAAGAACCCTGTAAATTCAACCGCTAATGGGCTTCCCTATATAATTATTTTATTAATTATAATTGCACTCTACTCTATATTTTAAACACCCTAAATATGCAACTGCTTATGTGCCACCCATTAAAAAAATTATTTCTAACATATCTGGAATCGCCCTGTATAATTATGATATTCAACGATTACTTTACCCACTAAACAATAACAACGCTTGCATGCCACCTCCAGAAGTACATGCTCTAAGTATATAATAGCATTGGTCTGTCTATATATAATTACTCAATGGTTTGAGTCTGGCGGCGGCGGCACGCGGCACATTCATTTGTTTGGCATTGACATTATTGACGTAAATAATGAATTTTTATTATATTTTATTTAATGAATGAACCAATATTATAAATTAATATTAGCATTCTGCACTGAAGGTCGTCAGTAGCTACTAAACAAAACAAAAATGAAGAAAATCGGTTGAGAAAGAGAGGAGAAAATGGTACCTAATCGTTTTGTCTTAGCCTATTTATATATAGATATATCCGATAAAAGAATTAAAAAAAACTGTATTATGAATTCTTGTAAACATCCTCGGGATGTTACATTACTTAACTTGTAGTAAATCATAAAAGATTATAATACATTCAGCCAATTCGTTTGAAAATTGATTATTTTTGTATTTATTGTGACACTTCGAGTACCTATATTATATACCTATAAAAATCCATCAGTCCTCATCACTAAACAAACTGTAGTCCATTATCTTTGTTAATTAATTAAAAATAGTATTTATGAAAAAATACTATTTTAAGTCCTAACAAGAATTAGTAATAAAATTGGAACAATTTTATTTCTTCTAAATAAATTTAAAATAATTTACAGAAGGAATTTTGGCTATTTCCACTTATCTCCAACTGCTAATTCAAATTCAAACAAAAGCTGAACTAAACATACTTCGATAGACTTCGGACAGCCGAGTGGGTTAGAAATCAGGTCGAAGCGCATAATTCTTAGAGCTTTTACTTATATATGCTCTAAGGTATGATCGAACTAAAAATCCTTGCTTCAGGGCATGAACCATTTGAATCGATTAAGAATCGATTCAATACCGCGAACACCGAACTCAAGAATATTGTATCCCAGATCACCAAATTTTTAACCGACTTCCAAAAAGGAGGAGGTTATCAATTCGTCGTGTATTTTTGCGCTTTTTTTTTTGTATGTGTGTTACCTGATTTCTTCTCCTGTGGTGCACCGTTTTGAACGAATATGGTCTTGTTTAATAGAGTATATATCCGGATTGGTGAAACTTCAAATTTTGGAAAAGAATTCTATTGGTAAAGTGATAAAATTTGTGAATGAACACATGCGTGCATGGAAATCGACCGATATCCCTAATATTTTAGTCGATTTTTCGATAACTCCTTATGGATGTCTATAGTTTTTTAACGTTTAATCTATTAAGGAGGATCCTTAGGTGATCTCATATACTTTTCTGCGACGTGCAACTTGCAGTTTTGCAGAAAATCGCCGAAAATTCCAAAATTCTTATCAAAAATTTCATCGAAATGACATAACGGACATTTCCTCATAAATATTTATTTATTCCAACGTAATAGTGCGGTAATTTTAGGCACTAGAAGTTTTAATTGCGAATTTGAAAATTTTCTATGTACATCTCAAGCATATAGGTAGTAAAGCATAGTATTTTCGGCTCCTTAAATCAATGAGTACCAAGCTCGTTTTGTTTGTATACCAGGTAAATACCTATTTAAATGCAAATTTTTCCATTTTGCGAATACGGTACTTTTGGTTGTCACATTCTCCCGGCCTAATAGAAAATTCAGTGACAACACATGTCAAACTTTAAACTGGTACTTGGTGGCTTATAGACAGGGTGTTTAGTTATAGCAAACAAAATCACAAAGTAAAGTGGTGGAAGGAGTTGCATTTATATGAAGATTGAAATATAGGACGGACTAGAATGATAGTGGTCCGTAGGCAGCCGTATATACAGGATGGTTGGAATATAGGGTGGACTGGACGTAAAAAACGTATAAAAATGTTGAAAAAAATGTGAAATTAAAATTATATAGGGTGATTAAAAAACTGTTATATGATGTGTGGACATAAGCAAATCATATACAGGATGGTTGAAATATATGCTGGAGTTGAATTATATTTATACAGTGTGATTAAAAAATTATTTCTTTTATAGCCCATAAGAAGTTGCATAAAGTGTGGAGAGGAATTAACATAAAATGTTAAAAAGGAAATAATTTATGGGGTAGCCCAAAAAGAGTTATATACTATGGTTGAAATATAGGACGGATTTGACTCCGTAAATATAGGATGGATTCTACTCCGTCCTTTAGTTTACAGAAGGCAGCTAACAAATTTATGCTTGTCCGTGGGCAGTCGTATGTACAGGCTGGTTGGTACATAGGTTGGAGTGGAATTATCTAGTTATACAGGGTTGTCAAAAAAGTTAAAAAAAGGTTACATGGCGTAGTCCATAAGGCATAAATATATTTTGAGCTTATTAAGTCAACGCGTACTAGTACATTTTGTTCGTAAAGATTTACCTGTCAATTTAAATGATAAAGTATCATTGTGTAATGTTGAGGCTTTCGATGTTACCTGGTTCTGTCTATTAAGGTTATACATACAAAATAAAAATAAAGAATGAAAACTACCTGAGTTCATAAATGCTAAAAAGTTAAAAATAAAACATTTTTAAAAAAATATAACCGACTTCTACCTATAACTAAAAAGCTAAAACTAATTATAACAAAATACAACTCTAGCAAATAAATAACACATTTAATGTTGTTAGGTACCTATCCAGGAAGTAAGAAATGTAAACAGTAAAAGGTGCTCATTCTGTACAAATTTATTACCTACCAATCTAGTATATTTTTGAAGTCGGTGCCAAGCAACAATCAAGTTTGATGAAGTGGTAAATAAGTACGCAATGAAGGATTTTAGATTTGCTTGGCACCGGCTTCAAAATATACTAGATTGGTAGGTAATAAATTTGTACAGAATGAGCACCTTTTAATGTTTACATTTTTTACTTCCTGGGTAGGTACCTAACAACATTAAATGTGTTATTTATTTGCTAGAGTTGTATTTTGTTATAATTAGTTTTAGCTTTTTAGTTATAGGTAGAAGTCGGTTATATTTTTTTAAAAATGTTTTATATAACAATAGATTTGGTTCACAATACAATTCTAGCTTGCCATTGTTACCGGGAAACGGCGTTACACACCTTACGATTCCCGATTTCAAGTCTCTGTGAGCTAGTTTTTCCTCAAAACCCTACATTTCGCTATAGAAATTTATGTACATTTAAAAGTATTTTACTCCAGCTTAAATCAATAATTTTTAACTTTCATTTGTACCGCTAAATAGTTCAAAGAACTGATTCTTGATTAACGAACCTGAAGCTACCCGTTAAATTTAAAGGGTTAAAGGTGTCCATACACGAAATGCAGAGAGGCCTTATAAGCGACTAATATTAATCAGACATAAATAATAAACAAATATTTGTACTGTCAAATATTAAATTAAACAAAAAATGGAAAATACAGTAGTTTCTTGCGAATTATCAGAAAACTTTTGAACATGCTTGAACATTGTGAATAAGTTGAGAGTTAGTGATCAAATGTTCACTTTTCAGTTACGATAGAAATGATAATAATTTCTTTTTGCAAAATTTCCGAACCCAAATTTTTTTTCGTTTGTCTTCAGTTTTCTATTCGGAGAAATATAACAGACGGTATAAACCGTTGGCGAAATAGTTGCAAAATTATTCACTGTTAAGTTATCTACTGTGATCACAAAAGCTCGTATCTTCGGTTTGCAAAATTTTTGGGCTGTGATATTTTTTGTTGTTCTTCAGTTTAGTATTTTGAAGGAAAATAACCGAAAATCTAGACTGTTCGCGAAATATTTGCTAAATTTTTCACTGATTTACTGTGCCTGCAAAAGTTTATATCTTCGGTTTGCAAAATTTTTGGGCCATGATATTTTTTGTTGATATTCAGTTTAATATTTTGAAGCAATATAACCGAGGATCTAGACCGTTCGCGAAATAGTTGCAAAGTTTTTCACTGATAAGTTATCTAATGAGCATTCAAAACTCATATCTTCGATTTGCAAAATTTTTGGGCAGTTATATTTTTTGTTGATATTCAGTTTAATATTTTGAAGCAATATAACCGAGGATCTAGACCGTTCGCGAAATAGTTGCAAAGTTTTTCACTGATAAGTTATCTAATGAGCATTCAAAACTCATATCTTCGATTTGCAAAATTTTTGGGCAGTTATATTTTTTGTTGATATTCAGTTTAATATTTTAAAGCAATATAACCGAGGATCTAGACCGTTCGCGAAATAGTTGCGAAGTTTTTCACTGATAAGTTATCTAATGAGCATTCAAAAGCTCATATCTTCGATTTGCAAAATTTTTGGGCAGTTATATTTTTTGTTGATATTCAGTTTAATATTTTGAAGCAATATAACCGAGGATCTAGACCTTTCGCGAAATAGTTGCGAAATTTTTCACTGATAAGTTATCTAATGAGCATTCAAAAGCTCATATCTTCAATTTGCAAAATTTTTGGGCAGTTATATTTTTTGTTGATATTCAGTTTAATATTTTGAAGCAATATAACCGAGGATCTAGACCGTTCGCGAAATAGTTGCGAAATTATGCACAGATAAGGTATCTAATGAGCATATAAGAGCTCATATCTTCGGTTTACAAAATTTTTGGGCCGTTATATATTTGTTGATAATCAGTTTAATATTTTGAAGCAATGTAACTGAGAATCTATACCGTTCGCGAAATAGTTGCGAAATTTTTTACTGATAAGTTATCTAATGAGCATTCAAAAGCTCATATCTTCGATTTGCAAAATTTTTTGGCCTTGATATTTTTTGTTGATATTCAGTTTAATATTTTTAAGCAATATAACCGAGGATCTAGACCGTTCGCAAAATAGTTGCGAAATTTTCCACAGATAAGGTATCTAATGAGCATATAAGAGCTCATATCTTCGGTTTGCAAAATTTTTGGGCAGTTATATTTTTTGTTGATATTCAGTTTAATATTTTGAAGCAATATAACCGAGGATCTAGACCGTTCGCGAAATAGTTGCGAAGTTTTTCACTGATAAGTTATCTAATGAGCATTCAAAAGCTCATATCTTCGATTTGCAAAATTTTTGGGCAGTTATATTTTTTGTTGATATTCAGTTTAATATTTTGAAGCAATATAACCGAGGATCTAGACCGTTAGCGAAATAGTTGCGAAATTTTTCACTGATAAGTTATCTAATGAGCATTCAAAAGCTCATATCTTCAATTTGCAAAATTTTTGGGCCGTTATATTTTTTGTTGATATTCAGTTTAATATTTTGAAGCAATATAACCGAGGATCTCGACCGTTCGCGAAATAGTTGCGAAGTTTTTCACTGATAAGTTATCTAATGAGCATTCAAAAGCTCATATCTTCGATTTGCAAAATTTTTGGGCAGTTATATTTTTTGTTGATATTCAGTTTAATATTTTGAAGCAATATAACCGAGGATCTAGGCCGTTCGCGAAATAGTTGCGAAGTTTTTCACTGATAAGTTATCTAATGAGCATTCAAAAGCTCATATCTTCGATTTGCAAAATTTTTGGGCAGTTATATTTTTTGTTGATATTCAGTTTAATATTTTGAAGCAATATAACCGAGGATCTAGACCGTTCGCGAAATAGTTGCGAAATTTTTCACTGATAAGTTATCTAATGAGCATTCAAAAGCTCATATCTTCAATTTGCAAAATTTTTGGGCCGTTATATTTTTTGTTGATATTCAGTTTAATATTTTGAAGCAATATAACCGAGGATCTCGACCGTTCGCGAAATAGTTGCGAAGTTTTTCACTGATAAGTTATCTAATGAGCATTCAAAAGCTCATATCTTCGATTTGCAAAATTTTTGGGCAGTTATATTTTTTGTTGATATTCAGTTTAATATTTTGAAGCAATATAACCGAGGATCTAGACCGTTCGCGAAATAGTTTCGAAATTTTTCACTGATAAGTTATCTAATGAGCATTCAATAGCTCATATCTTCGATTTGCAAAATTTTTGGGCAGTTATATTTTTTGTTGATATTCAGTTTAATATTTTGAAGCAATATATCCGAGGATCTAGACCGTTCGCGAAATAGTTGCGAAATTATGCACAGATAAGGTATCTAATGAGCATATAAGAGCTCATATCTTCGGTTTACAAAATTTTTGGGCCATTATATATTTGTTGATAATCAGTTTAATATTTTGAAGCAATGTATTTGAGAATCTATACCGTTCGCGAAATAGTTGCAAATTTTTTACTGATAAGTTGTCTAATGAGCATTCAAAAGCTCATATCTTCGATTTGCAAAATTTTTTGGCCGTGATATTTTTTGTTGATATTCAGTTTAATATTTTTAAGCAATATAACCGAGGATCTAGACCGTTCGCGAAATAGTTGCGAACTTTTCCACAGATAAGGTATCTAATGAGCATATAAGAGCTCATATCTTCGGTTTGCAAAATTTTTGGGCAGTTATATTTTTTGTTGATATTCAGTTTAATATTTTGAAGCAATATAACCGAGGATCTAGACCGTTCGCGAAATAGTTGCGAAGTTTTTCACTGATAAGTTATCTAATGAGCATTCAAAAGCTCATATCTTCGATTTGCAAAATTTTTGGGCGGTTATATTTTTTGTTAATATTCAGTTTAATATTTTGAAGCAATATAACCGAGTATCTAGACCGTTCGCGAAATAGTTGTGAAATTTTCCACAGATAAGGTATCTAATGAGCAGATAAGAGCTCATATCTTCGATTTGCAAAATTTTTGGGCAGTTATATTTTTTGTTGATATTCAGTTTAATATTTTGTTATATTTCTTCAAAATATTAAACTGAATATCAACAAAAAATATCACGGCCAAAAAATTTTGCAAATAGAAGATATGAGCTTTTGAATGCTCATTAAGTAACTTATCAGTGAAAAACTTCGCAACTATTTCGCGAACAGTCTAGATCCTCGGTTATATTGCTTCAAAATATTAAACTGAATATCAACAAAAAATATAACTGCCCAAAAATTTTGCAAACCGAAGATATGAGCTCTTATATGCTCATTAGATACCTTATCTGTGGAAAATTTCGCAACTATTTCGCGAACGGTCTAGATACTCGGTTATATTGCTTCAAAATATTAAACTGAATATCAACAAAAAATATCACGGCCAAAAAATTTTGCAAATCGAAGATATGAGCTTTTGAATGCTCATTAGATAATTTATCAGTAAAAAATTTCGCAACTATTTCGCGAACGGTCTAGATCCTCGGTTATATTGCTTCAAAATATTAAACTAAATATCAACAAAAAATATAACTGCCCAAAAATTTTGCAAATCGAAGATATGAGCTTTTGAATGCTCATTAGATAACTTATCAGTGAAAAACTTCGCAACTATTTCTCGAACGGTCTAGATCCTCGGTTATATTGCTTCAAAATATTAAACTGAATATCAACAAAAAATATCACGCCCAAAAAATTTTGCAAATAGAAGATATGAGCTTTTGAATGCTCATTAGATAACTTATCAGTGAAAAACTTCGCAACTATTTCGCGAACGCTCTAGATCCTCGGGTATATTGTTTCAAGATATTAAACTGAATATCAACAAAAAATATCACGGTCATAAAATTTTGCAAACTGAAGATATGAACTTTTGAATGCTCATTAGATAACTTATCAGTGAATAAATTCGCAACTATTTCGGGAATTGTCTAGATCATCGGTTATTTTGCTTCAAAATATTAAACTGAATATCAACAACAAATATAATAGCCTAAAAATTTTGCAAATCGAAGATATGAGCGTTTGTATGCTCATTAGATACCTTATCTATGCAAAATTTCGCAACTATTTCGCGAACGGTCTAGATCCTCGGTTATATTGCTTCTAAATATTAAACTGAATATCAACAGAAAATATCATGGCCCAAAAATTTTGCAAACCGAAGATATAAACTTTTGCAGGCACAGTAAATCAGTGAAAAATTTAGCAACTATTTCGCGAACAGTCTAGATTTTCGGTTATATTCCTTCAAAATACTAAACTGAAGAACAACAAAAAATATAACAGCCCAAAAATTTTGCAAACCGAAGATACGAGCTTTTGTGATCACAATAGATACCTTAACAGTGAATAATTTCGCAACTATTTCGCCAACGGTTTATACCGTCTGTTATATTGCTTCGAATAGTAAATTGAAGACCAACGAAAAAAAATTTGGGTTCGGAAATTTTGCAAAAAGAAATTATTATTATTTCTATCGTAACTGAGAAGTGAACATCTGATCACTAACTCTCAACTTATTCACAATGTTCAAGCATGTTCAAAAATTTTCTGATAATTCGCAAGAAACTACTGTATTTTCCATTTTTTGTTTAATTTAATATTTGCCAGTACAAATATTTGTTTATTATTTATGTCTGATTAATATTAGTTGCTTATCTTGGCCTGTCTTCATTTCGTGTATGGACACCTTTAACCCTTTAAATTTAACGGGTAGCTTTAGGTTCGTTCTTGATTATTCATTTATGTGAAATTTTTGTAAAGAATATATTTATTTGTATAATTAAAATTTTATTTACTTAATATATTTTTGTTTGTTACTTTCTATAATTTCAAGATGAAATTAATGAACTTTATTACTATTAAAAATTTTAAAATCTATTTAGTATTGCAGATGAAAAATAAAGCTAAAGGCAATAATTCTAAGACACTTAATAATATATGCCGGCAGAGATTGCTCACGAAACTGGCAAAAATAATCAAAATATATTAGAGTACGCTCTATGCATACCTTCCATTATGTACAAATTCAAGTGAGATATCTGTCTTGATTTTGTAATTTTGTTTAGTGTGCGCAGTTTCTCCAGGGTATGACTTTTCTCCTAATTTGTCTCTGAGTAGAATTACGTGCGGATGAGCTACCTTAGATATTAAAATGAAAATGTGGTGGTATTCATGCCGGAGATTGTGATTCATCAACCTTATAGCATTGCACCGGCAAAATGAGGACATTTATTCTTCACGGTAGTTTATCTCCTTCGAGTAACTAGGAAAATTAATCAAGTGGTTTTATATTCAATGAGAACTTATCACCGGGGTTCTGGATATAATAACGTCATTTTCATTTGTATGTTTACTGAATAGAATATTCTAAACTCAAATGGATTTGAAGTTTTGCCAACAGCATCGTCATCTGTATATCTTAATATCTTGATTTAAGTGAAATACTTTTTGTAACGATATTTGAGTTAAGGATATAGGAAATAGTATAAATAATGAGATGGTGAGTTCTGTCGGTAAGGCTTTTTATTACAATTGTAGTCAGTTATTTAAATTTATTCACAGTATTCATCATTTGTATAAATTCATCTAGTCCCTGAAAGATTTCTTTTCAGTTGTCTAGCCAAGAATACATTAGCTGTTATTAACGTTATTGATAAATCTATGAAACAGCCTACCTATGTGTTTCTTGTCACTGTTTTTATTAACTCATTTCTTAACAGGAGATCGCAATTTGGCTTAAATAATTTTAATTATTTAAACTGCATTGAATATTCGAATATTACAGAAAGATACCATAAAATTTTATAACGTGAGATTTACGGTTTGGCAAGAAATCAGAAAAAAAACAGTAATAAAGGGACTACAATTCACTGAATCATCAATGATTTGTTTATTTGAATATTTTAAATTTTATTCTACAAAAATATATTTCATCTTGATTTCGAATATTTTTCTATTTTGTAAAACAACGCTTTTCAGAAAATCTGAAAAATGTGTTCAAAAAACGGTAAACATCAATGTATATGTCAAATTTTATACTCAAACTCATTTCATAACTATAGTACCTTATGAACATAATTCAAAGATCCTAACTGCTTCTCTAAGTTCTCTTATTCACTGTATAAATATTCTACCCTTTTCAACCACTTGGTATATGGAACTGTTTATGGCCCACTCAATATAACTTTTTTGGACCACCCCGTATAACTATTTACACTCCCCCTTTTTCCTCCGTATCATATATATCCAGCTGCTTATAGGACACCAAATATAACTTTTTTAGATTTTTTTAAATCTATGTAATTCTACTCCGCTCTAAGTTTCCAATATACAGAACACCCTGTAAAATTACGCTTGATTTATGGTTATTTTTGTTAAATCGAAACATGTTACATTTGCACATTCCGAATTTTGAACAAAAGCTAAGCTGATGCCAGTATCTAATATTTTGTGGGTGCGATGGAACCAATTGGGTAATTCTTTTACTAAACATGGTAGAAGTTTTTTCGTTATATCTACCGTTTCTGCCAATTTAGAGAGATAAAATGTCTACCAGATTTTAAGTCAAACTATAGGCTTCGCAACAAAAAAGATTCATCAAAATCAGTTCAGTAGTCTTTACATGAAGCCCGAACAAACAAATAAACAAACTTACAATTTTATAATAGTATAGATTATCTATTCTCTCTTTTATTCCCGAAACCATGCGACCAAAACTTTTGAAAATAATTAGGGCTATAAGGCCTCATGTGAACTTTATAGGAAAAATAAGTGAAAAACCCCAATATTTATTTTGGGGGGCAAATTATAGAATGAAATATTATATCTATACTATTATAAAATTGTAAGTTTGTCTGTTTGTTTGTTTGTTTGTTTGTTCGGGCATCACGTAAGAACTACTGAACTGATTTTGCTTAATCTTTTTTTGTTGCAAAGCCTATAGTTTGACTTAAAATCTGGTAGACATTTTATCTCCCTAATCTGACAGAAACGGTAGATATAGCGAAAAAACTTCTGCCATGTAGGGTAATAGAATTACTCAATTGGTTCCACCGCACGCACAAAATATTAGATACTGGCATCAGCTTAGCTTTTATTCAAAATTCGGAATGTGCAAAAGTAACATGTTTCGATTTAACAAAAATCAACATACATTAAGCGTAATTTTACAGTGTGTTCGCTATATAGGAAACTTAGAGCGGAGTAGAATTACATGGATTTAAATAATCTAAAAAAACTTATATTTGGTGTCCTATAAGCAGCTGGATATATACGATGTGGTGGAAATAAGGGGGAGTGGAATTAGTTATACGGGATGGTCCAAAAAAGTTATATTGAGTGGGCCATAAACAGTTCCATATACCAAATGGTTGAAAAAGTGTAGAATATTTATACAGTGAATAAAAAAAACTTTAAAAAAATTTCTTAGGACTTTGAAATATGTTCATAAGATACTATTGTTATGAAATGGGTTAAAGAAATGTTAGAAGCAGTTGTTTATACAGGGTGTTTGAAATATAAGATGGACTGGAATTATAGTTTATGTTGTGGTTAAAAACTTGTTTTATATCCATAAGTAGTTACATATATAAGATGGTTGAAATATGTAGCGTAGTATAATTACAGCTATACAGGTGAGTTTATAAATATTTTAAAGTAATGGTATGATCTACAAGCAGTTCCATTTACCGGATGTTGAAATATGGGGTGGGGTTGGATTCTAAGGACACAGGGTCGTACAGAGTGTTATATTTGGTGGCAAATAAGTAGTTGCATATAAAAGGTTGTTGAAATAAATAAGCTACCCTAGCTTACAGTTAAAACTATACAGGGTGGGTAAAAAATGTTAGAAAAATTTTGTCATATAGCACTTGCATATATAGAGTACCTGAAATAAGGTAAATAAATTATAGTTATACATTGTCATTCAAACAAAGTTAGAAAAAGTTGTAAATGAAGGGTGGTTAAATTAAAGTGTGGAGAGAAATTATATTTTAATATATCTTGAAAAATATAAGGAAAAAATGTGACACAGCGTAGTTCATAATAAGTTGCAAAGATTTGATAGTTTAAACGTAGGGTGAAGAAATGTTATGATAATTATTTAAAAAATGTTATATTGGTTGACCAATTAGCAGTAGCGTATACAGGGTAGTTGTAATACATACAATGTGATTAAAAAACATGTTCACCAAATTGTTATTTCCGGTGCCTCATAAGCAGTAGATGCAAATACAAGGTGGTTGAAATAGCGGGTGGAGTAGAGTTATAGTCAAACAGGATGCATAATTTTTTTTTGTAGGATAGAACATGAGCTGTTGCATATATGCAATATCGGAAACATGGTTCGAAGTCAAATTATAGTTCATACAGTGTCATTAGATGTATTTAAAAATTTTATATTTGGTTGCCCCTAAGCAGATGCACATACAGGGTGGTTGAAATATTTTGTAGAGCAAAATTATGGTTATACAGGGTGGTTAAAAAATAAGATGTAATATTTGACAAATTGGCAGTGGTGTATACAGGATGGTTTTAATCTAGATGGAAGTAGAGTTAGTTATACAAAGCGGTTAATTTTTTTTAATTAAATTGTTATATAGGGTGACCAATAAGCAGTTGTAGTTTGGGTGAGGGTTTAAATAAAAGTTTGGTGTTAGGGTTTGGTTTTTATATTTGTGACTCACGAAGGGTTCCACATCATTTCCATTAGGAGGGATCAAAAAAGTTAAAAAAAAATTTATATAGGGTAGACCATAAACAGTTGCATTCTACTATATGGAATATCTGACATTTGGGGAGAAGCAAGATAATAGTTTTGGAGTGTGTTTAACACAATGTTAGAAAAAGCTGCATATAAAGGTTGATGAAATTATAGAGTAAAGAAAAATTTTGCTTTAAATGGTCGTTCAAAAAATATCAGAAATAATTGTATACAGCGTAGACCACAAACAGTTGCATGGCTGAAATATAGGGTAGAGAAGAGTTATAGTCAGGTGTTCAAAAAGTTATATTGGGTGACAAATAAACAACAGGATACAGGATGGTTGCAATGTAGGGTGATGTAGAGTTACAGTTATTCGAGGTGATTAAAAAAATGTCGAATAAAATTGTTATATTTGGTGGCCCATAAGTACTTGCAGTTTGGATGAAATATATTCGGGATTGGTGGATTTATGGTTAAGTAGGGTGATTCAAACAAGTTTTTTTATATGGGATAACCCATATGTTTCATAAGTTATTTCTTTGGCGATGGCTTGAACATTCCCTACGCGGGTGAAACCGCAGGTAACGACCAGTACTATTTTGTTTGTTTGTTTGTTTGTTTTGTTACCTCATCAAGTAAGAACTACTGAACTGAATCTTTTTTTGTTGCAAAGCTTATAGTTTGACTTAAAATCTGGTATACAATTTATCTTCCTACATTGACAGAAACGGTAGATATAGGGAAAAATCTTCTGCCAAGTTCGGTAATACATACACAATTAGTCAATTGGTTCCACCGCATGTACCAAATTTTAGATACTTGCGCATCAGCTTAGCTTTTATTCAAAATTCGGAATATGCCAATGTAACATGTTTCGATTTAGAAAAAATTCCAACTGATATATGAACTGTAATTTTACAGGGTGTTCCATATATAGGATAGGTAGAATTAAATGGATATAAAAAATCTTGAAATAAAGTATGTTAGGTGGCCCATAAGTAGTTGCATATATACAATTGGTTGCAATAAGGGGAAAGTTATACAGGGTGGTTCAAAAAAGATATATTTAGTGGACGATAAACAGTTGTATATACCAGGTGGTTCAAAAACGGTTGGAGTTGAATTATATTTGTAGAGGTCGGATAACAAAATGTTATATTTTAGTTGGATATACATACAATGTAGGTGAAATAGGTGTAAAATAGAATAATATTTATACAGGGTGGATAAAAAATATGTTATGTAAGCAGTTATGTTATTTGAATTTTCTTTAATTATTATTATAGTTGGAGTGGAATTTTAGTTTGTAGTGTAGTTAGAAATTTGTTTTATAACCTCAAGTAGTTCGCAAGTAGCATATTATAGGATGGTTGAAATATGTAGCAGAGTATAATTACAGCTATATCTACAGGTGGGTTTAAAAAATATTATAAAAATCTTATGATCTACCACGTGTTTCATATACCAGATAGATGAAATATAGGGTGAACTAGAATTCTAAGTATACGGGGAGTGAGAAAAATGTTATATAGGGTGGCCGATAAGTAGTTGCATATACAAGGTTATTGAAATTAGCGTGGAGTAGAACACTGTATAATTACAGTGTGGGTAAACAAAGTTTGGAGTACCTGAATTATGGGGCAAAGTCAAGTTATCGTTACATATTGGGCAAACAAAATGGTTTAAATGAAGTGTGGAGAGAAATTATATTTTCTACTTCACCTCAAAAACTATGAGGTAATAGCGTACCTCTTAATTATTTGCACAGATGAGATATTTGAAATATAGGGAAGAGTAGCATTAAGTAGTTTAATATTTAAAAATTGTTACATAGGGTGCCCCATAAGCACTTGCAGTTTTGTGAAATTTATTGGGAATTGATGGATTTACATTTATACAGGGTGGTACAAAAAATTTCAGAATTGTTCGAAATTTTTTTTTAAATAGAACATGGGCTGTTGAAATTATGCAATATCTGAAACATGGGGCGAAGTAAAATAGTTATACAGTCTGATTAAAACATGTTAGAAAAAGTTGCATAGAAGGGGTGGTTGACCTCTAAGACGGAGACAAATTGTATTTTCCACTATGGTTAAAAATGTCTCAAAAATGTTAATATTTACCGTAGTCCATAAGCAGTTGCATAGATAAGATAGTTGAAATATAGATTGGATCAGAGTTATAGCTAAGTACTCTCTTCGAGGTGTCATTCCATTTATACGCAAGACAATATATATAATATATATTGTTTCTGGTTAGGGAACCTTCATCAGTTGCGCTTCCCACAACTGAATGTGAATATTTGATACATTTTGTTAAAATAAAATACATAAAGAAGTGTTCGAGAGGACATTCAATTGTGGGAAGCGCAACTGATGAAGGTTCCCTAACCAGAAACAATATATATTATATATATTGTCTTGCGTACAAAGGAATGACATCTCCAAGAGATATCAATATCTCTGACAGGTGAAGTAACCTGAAAATTTTATCGTGACATTCTGTCCTAGGAGTTAAGGGAGAACAGCAACTAAACGGAACGGCTTCAGATTCGGAAACTCTGTGTGCTAATTCTCTCGAAAATCTTAGATGTCGGTCTTACATCTCGCGTCTTATAGCTAAGTGTTTAAAAAATGTTATATTTTCATAATGGTTGACTAATTGGCAGCAGTAAAGCTACTAAGGAAATTATAACCAAATGCACGTATTCCCTGCTTGTCTGCAACTTATATATTACAAACATATATATTGTTACGAAATTTACCCAAAGCCGACCCTGTTTTATTTCAGTACGACAACAATCGCTTTGAGATAAAAAATGGTTCTCGAAAAGAATCGGCACCTGTAGGAGTGATGATGATTTTGCGAGAATTTTCTATGCTGGTTTTATAAAGGAAGCAGGCCACGATCGCGAGTTCAGTCGTGGAGCGAAGAGCTTATATGTAAAATTGTTTTGTGATATTTGAATCAGCTGTTGTATATTTGACGTAAATAAGGGTTCTAGAAAAGTGAAAGTGAATATTAGATTTATAATTTTAAATTGAACCCACGGACTATATTGCAATATATATATATATATATATATATATATATATATATATATATATATATATGTGTGTGTGTGTGTGTTTTTTTTTTATCCGAAGAGGGGGGAAATACATTGCGTACTTAGCTAGCACGTGCTGGCCGTCGTGCGGGACTCCCGATGCAATGACTTCAAAGCAAGAGTAGATCGTTGCATTGAAACCAGTATACCGTATACCCGCTAAAACCCTAACCTCTTTCTCCTACAACCATGGTCCCTTACGGCACTCTTACTCAATACTACTTCGCAAGGGTGGTTCATTGCAGATGTTTACTGCTCTTACATTGGAAGCCTCTAAAGCCTACTCCTCGAACGTATTGCGGAGTTCTTTGAGGATAGTCTCCGCGTAATCTAATACCAAGTTCCAGGCTTGGGGGCCCTTCAGCATGGCTTCTACTATTTGTTCTGGAACGATATTAGTCTCCAGAATCCTCTCCACTTCAGCACGTTGATCCTGAAACCGGGGGCAGGAGAAGAACACGTGTTCCGCGTCCTCTACCACGTCCGTACAGTGTGGGCAGTTTGGGGAGTTTGCCCTCCTGAACCTGTGCAGGTATGCTCGAAAGCATCCATGTCCAGTCAGGAGTTGAGTGATGTAGAACCCAACCTCACCATGCTGGCGGTTGACCCAACGACTGATGTTAGGTATCAATCGATATGTCCACCGGCCTTTAGTAGAGCTGTCCCACCTCTCCTGCCATTGCCCTAGACTCATGGCTCTTTCATCGCTGTTTCGTGTCGGTTGGTCTTTTTCTAACTTTCTGCGATAAAGCCTTCCCCTTTCTGCAGCCAGGATGTCGATTGGCAGGGTAGAGGCAATCACACTCACCGCCTCGTAAGACACAGTGCGGTAGGATGATGCCACTCGAATCGATGAGAGCCGCTGGACTGATTTCATTTTCCGGCGGTACGATGGTAGCTCGAGCGATTTCTCCCATACCGGTGCCCCGTACAACAAAACAGAAGTAGTTACTGTTGCCAGTAGCTGTCTTCTTATCTGTCTAGGGCCTCCGACATTAGGCATTATTCTAGATAATGCCCCCTGTACCCCAGCTGCTTTCTTGCTGGCCGCGATTATGTGCTCTTTGAAGTTGAGCCGTGTGTCCAGGAGCACCCCCAAATAGCTGATGAAGGGCTGCGACTGTATGTAGGTGTCGCCTATTTTGAGGGTGATGGTTTCCCTTGCCTTTCGACTGCTAACAAGAAGTGTTTCGGTCTTTTGTTCTGCTAAACTCAAGTCCGCTGCGAGCATCCAATGCTGAATTGTGGCTATAGCGAATGAGAAGGTTGTTTGTATCTCCTCTATGTGCTTGCGCACTATGATCAATGCCACATCATCGGCGAATGCCACTAGCCTGACGCCCTCAGGCAGACCGAGCAGGAGCAGGTCGTTGTACATTACGTTCCATAAGAGGGGGCCAAGAACAGAGCCCTGAGGTACACCTCCTGTGATCTTATAGTCTACTTGCCCATTTTCAGTTTGGTACAACAAGATGCGGTCCTTGAAATACGCTGAAACCATTCTGCGCAAGTACTGCGGAACTTCCATCCTGGCAAGAGCCTCCAAAATGCGGTCCCAGCGGGCCGAGTTAAAGGCGTTCTTGATATCCAGGGTGGCTATTAGACAGTACTTTTTTCCACCTCTTCTCCATCTCTTTCCCGAGATAGCCTCTCTGGCGATGCTGGTAACGAGCTTCACGGCATCGATGGTTGATCTCCTTTTTCTGAACCCGAATTGGTTGGTGGAAAGTTTCGGCTCAACGTAGGGCTCCAGCCTATCTGCTATTATCCTTTCAAGGAGTTTTCCCGCAGAGTCCAACATACAGAGGGGACGATATGATGACGGTTCGTCGGGAGGTTTCTTTCCCCCTTTAGGGAGGAGCACAAGCCTCTGCTTTTTCCATTTAGTCGGGAAAACCCCCTGCTTTAGGCAGGTCTCATACATGTGTAGAAACATGTCAGGCCTATTGGCTATGGCGCATTTTAGCGCGATGTTAGGTATGCCATCTGGACCGGGAGCCTTGCCGTTTTGGAGCCGGTTGCAAGCGCCCATCAGCTCATTCATAGTCACTGATGGTATATCTTCGTCCCTCACCTGCCACGAAGGATAAGCGGGTAGCTCAGGCTTCGCAGGAAACAAGTGAGTGACAATGCGGTGCAATGATTCGGGGCAGTTCGTTGATGTGTGTGTGTGTGTGTTTTTTTTTTTTTTTATCCGAAGAGGGGGGAAATACATTCCGTACTTAGCTAGCACGTGCTGGCCGTCGTGCGGGACTCCCGATGTAATGACTTCAAAGCAAGAGTCGATCGTTGCATTGAAACCAGTATACCGTATACCCGCTAAAACCCTAACCTCTTTCTCCTACAACCATGGTCCCCTGCGGCACTCTTACTCAATACTACTTCGCAAGGGTGGTTCATTGCAGATGTTAACTGCTCTTACATTGAAAGCCTCTAAAGCCTACTCCTCGAAGGTATCGCGGAGTTCTTTGAGGATAGTCTCCGCGTAATCTGATACCAAGTTCCAGGCTTGGGGGCCCTTCAGCATGGCTTCTACTATTTGTTCTGGAACGATATTAGTCTCCAGAATCCTCTCCACTTCAGCACGTTGATCCTGAAACCGGGGGCAGGAGAAGAACACGTGTTCCGCGTCTTCTATCACGTCCGTACAGTGTGGGCAGTTTGGGGAGTTTGCCCTCCTGAACCTGTGCAAGTATGCTCGAAAGCATCCATGTCCAGTCAGTAGTTGAGTGATGTAAAACCCAACCTCCCCATGCTGGCGGTTGACCCAACGACTGATGTTAGGTATCAATCGATATGTCCACCGGCCTTTAGTAGAGCTGTCCCACCTCTCCTGCCATTGCCCTAGACTCATGGCTCTTTCATCGCTGTTTCTTGTCGGCTGGTCTTTTTCTAACTTTCTGCGGTAAAGCCGTCCCCTTTCTGCAGCCAGGATGTCGATTGGTAGGGTAGAGGCAATCACACTCACCGCCTCGTAAGACACAGTGCGGTAGGATGATGCCACTCGAATCGCTGAGAGCCGCTGGACTGATTCCATTTTCCGGCGGTACGATGGTAGCTCGAGCGATTTCTCCCATACCGTGCCCCGTACAACAAAACAGAAGTAGTTACTGTTGCCAGTAGCTGTCTTCTTATCTGTCTAGGGCCTCCGACATTCGGCATTATTCTAGATAATGCCCCCTGTACCCCAGCTGCTTTCTTGCTGGCCGCGATTATGTGCTCTTTGAAGTTGAGCCGTGTGTCCAGGAGCACCCCCAAATAGCTGATGAAGGGCTGCGACTGTATGTAGGTGTCGCCTATTTTGAGGGTGATGGTTTCCCTTGCCTTTCGACTGCTAACAAGAAGTGTTTCGGTCTTTTGCTCTGCTAAACTCAAGTCCGCTGAGAGCATCCAATGCTGAATTGTGGCTATAGCGAATGAGAAGGTTGTTTGTATCTCCTCTATGTGCTTGCGCACTATGATCAATGCCACATCATCGGCGAATGCCACTAGCCTGACGCCCTCAGGCAGACCGAGCAGGAGCAGGTCGTTGTACATTACGTTCCATAAGAGGGGGCCAAGAACAGAGCCCTGAGGTACACCTCCTGTGATCTTATAGTCGACTTGCCCATTTTCAGTTTGGTACAATAAGATGCGGTCCTTGAAATACGCTGAAACCATTCTCCGCAAGTACTGAGGAACTTCCATCCTGGCAAGAGCCTCCAAAATGCGGTCCCAGCGGGCCGAGTTAAAGGCGTTCTTGATATCCAGGGTGGCTATTAGACAGTACTTTTTTCCACCTCTTCTCCATCTCTTTCCCGAGATAGCCTCTCTGGCGATGTTGGTAACGAGTGTCACGGCATCGATGGTTGATCTCCCCTTTCTGAACCCGAATTGGTTGGTGGAAAGTTTTGGCTCAACGTAGGGCTCCAGCCTATCTGCTATTATTCTTTCAAGGAGTTTTCCCGCAGAGTCCAACATACAGAGGGGACGATATGATGACGGTTCGTCTGGAGGTTTCTTTCCCCCTTTAGGGAGGAGCACAAGCCTCTGCTTTTTCCACTTAGTCGGAAAAACCCCCTGCTTTAGGCAGGTCTCATACATTTGTAGAAACATGTCAGGCCTATTGGCTATGGCGCATTTTAGCGCGATGTTAGGTATGCCATCTGGACCGGGAGCCTTGCGGTTTTTGAGCCGCTTGCATGCGCCCATCAGCTCATTCATAGTCACTGATGGTATATCTTCGTCCCTCACCTGCCACGAAGGATAAGCGGGTAGCTCAGGCTTCGCAGGAAACAAGTGAGTGACAATGCGGTGCAATGATTCGGGGCAGTTCGTTGATGTCATGGGAGGGGCCTTAATTTTATGCATCACGATTTTATACGGTTTTCCCCATGGATCTTGATTAACTTCGTCACACAACTCCTTCCAGTAGGATCTCTTGCTTGAGAGAATTGCTCTTCGTAGTTGTTGTCTTTTGATCTCATAGTCGAGCCTTAGTTCTTCTGTTGTGACCCTGTCGCGTCTCCGTGCTCGTTGATGCAGCCTTCGTGCTTTGAGACACTCTCGTCGGTGTTGTGAGATCGTGTCGTTCCACCAGTAAACTGGTGGGCGGCTGTTGTTGTGCCGTCTCCTTGGCATGGAAGCATCGCAGGACTTGACAACGCTTGTCATAACCTCTTTGGCAGTGGCTTCTGCGCTTGTTGCTATTGACAATGGTTCCTGCTCCATAACCAAGGCGAATGAATCAGCATCGAAAGCATTTTTGTTCCAACCGACTGGCTGTGGCCTCGCACGACTGACACACAATCTTCGTTTGGGAGTGGTGTTGATTTCCCATATAATAGCTTGGTGGTCGCTATTAGTAAACTCCTCATCGACCCGCCACTCACAGCCCCCTTTAATTAGGTTGCTGCTAACGAATGTCACATCGATATTGGAGCTGGCTATGCCTTTGCGATATGTGCTTACGGCTCCTGTGTTGAGGAGTACCAGGTTGAGCGAAGACATGGTCTCAAGGAGAGCTCGTCCCCTCGCGCTCGTTTCCCGGCTTCCCCAGTCAATTGCACAGGCGTTGAAATCTCCTGCGATGGCGACCGATTCACGCTTCCGTACATCCTCCGCCAAGGTGTCCAAGAATAACTCGAACTCCTCGAGCTGTGCACTAGGAGGTGCATAGCAGCTATAGAAGTGAACCCCTCCCACTTTGGCTCTCACAAGACAGTGTTCGGGGGTATTTGGGAGTTGTTGGAACGGAAGTTTACCGCAAGCCCATATCGCTGCTCTGTCCGTTGTGTCATTTACCCAGGACGGGGTGTCGAAGTTTTTGTACTGCTCGCAGATTATGGCTACGTCGCAATCCAATTCCCGCACCCGCTGTACCAGTAGGTCTTGGGCTGCTTCGCAATGATTGAGGTTGAGTTGCAGTACTTTCATTTACGGGCTTGTGCTGCACTCATCGCCTGTTGGTAGATCGGACATTTCCAACTACCCGCAACATGCCGGCAGTCTGACCTACTATCTTTCTCTTTGCAGAGTAAGCACTTGGCAGGTTGTTGGCAAGCCGAGGCGTTGTGACCGGCGCCTCCGCATCTGTGACAACAACTGCTTCGATCAGTCTTGCCTCTGCACGCCTGGGCGTTGTGCCCAAAGTGCCAGCATTTGAAGCACCGTCGAAGGCTGATCCTCTCGCGAACACGTACTGTGCCCCACGCGAGTTTCAGCTTTCCAAGTGCGATGGCTTTTTTGGCCTGGACTTCTGGGAGACAAACAACTGCCGTTTGTGTTGATCTATATGCCCGTCGAAGTGATTTCACTGCCTCCTCAGTGATCTCTGCCAGGCCGTCGATATTATCTTTGAGCAGGTTTACTACGTCTTCCTTGGTACTGATCTCGTCCAGGTCTTTAATTTCAATCTCGATTTGCGGTATTCGAGATTGTACAGTGGCCCCGCTTGGGAGCTTATTCTTGATGGCGTTACAATAACGCTCCATCTCCTGAGCGTCTGCCTTCGCGAATAACAATAGGAGATCTCCCTTAGCTGTTCGTCGGATCTTATTGACTTTTTTGCCTATATCCTGCAAGGTGGGATCATTCTTGATCCCTCGCAAGATATCTGCATGGGAGCTCTTCTCGCCTCTCTTTATAAGCAGCGTACAATGTGGCGCTGGTTTTTGCTTATTGGTCCTCGAGGCCTTTTTCCTCTTTGCCACTTGCCAGTCAGTAGACTGGTTTGAAGGTTGGTTCTTGGTCTGCGGTTTTAACTTGGATTTTAATCCATTGTTTCTCTCCGCTTCTGAATTGACCACCCTACTTGTTGTTGCCTGGGTGGTTTGCCCGATTTTCTGGCAACCTTCTTTACCGGGCTTTAGCTTGCTAGCTAGCACCGGTTTAAGAGTTTTTGGTAGTGGTGCCTTACTTGATGAGGCTACTGAAGGCGAGGCCTTCGGTGGCGAGGTCCTTGCTACAGAGTCTGCCGCTAGTGAGGCTACTTTTATTGAAGCCGCCTGCTTTGGGGCCGCCGGTGTTGATGCAGCCGGTTTTGAGTTAGCTGCTTTTGAGGCAGCCGCTTTTGGGACCTCCTTTTGCTTTTCACCTTGTGTCTGAGTGTTTGAAACCTTTACTGGCGATGTCTGTGTTGTAGCAGGTTTCGCTACAGGAGACGGCCGCGTCGTTGACGTCAGATATTTGTCATATTCTGACTTAATGGCGTTTGCCAGTTTCTTGATCTCATGATGTACATTGTGCCTAGGCCCAATGAACTTCAAGAGCTCATCGATCTTTGCTCCTAATTTGTTTGGAGCGCCACTCTCATTTGTTGCCCTTTGGGGCACGTCAACTCCACTATCCGCCTTTTGGAGGACTTGGCTGAATAGTGTCTTGCTGCCAGCTCTAGTTTTAATGGTGGATGTTGTACCATTAATAGTTTCTTTCTTCTTGTTGTCACTATGTGACGGAACCAGTGATAATTCGCTCCCCCCAGAATCCGTGGAGCGTGCACCGGTCACCGAGGCTTTCACTCGATCGGAACCGGTGGTGGGATTATCCTCTGCAGAGGTACCCACCTGGGGTATTAAGTTGACCTTATCACCCATATCCATGAATGGTTTATTTTCGGGGTTCCTTCCCCTATCTGATTTTGGTCCGCCCTGAAGAAATCCTCAGTACTCCCCATTGCTGGAGAGCGTTCCCCTATCCGCCACCTGGGGAGGCGCCCGGTAGTGGACCAACAACCACCCCGGGTGTGTGTGTGTGTGTGTGTGTGTGTTTGAAAACAAGTTGGCACGGACGGAACTATGTGTAGTAGCTCTCTTGATGGTCTGGGTGTTCGTCCGTTGAAAGTTTTGTCCCTGTAAAGGAACGGTCGCCTGACGTTTGGCCAAAATCTCACTTAGCATTTTCATAAGGCTTTTCCTCTTATTCCAACACGAAGGGTGGCTGCAGGTTCGGACCTTTCCGGACTACTTCGTATCCGAGATCGTCGGCTAGGTCGTTCTCCGCTTGGTCTGCTCTCCGTGGCGTCTGAAGTGGAAGTGAGCTCCGATATGTGCGCGCCGCTATTTATGCTATCTCCCGAGTCCCCTCCTATTTCTTTGCCCCGCCTCCGACTGTGTTGAGGGGACGGTGCCGTTTGTTTTGATTGGGTGACACCATTGCGTTGTCGCAAATTGTAGCGATGACGTGGTTCTGTTTGTACCGATGGCGGCCGCAGATGTTCGTTAGAAGGGTGGGCGTCCTGGTAGTTAGAGTGACGGAATGCAACGTTGTGGTATTGTTCCGCTCTCTTTTAATTTGTTTTTCTTTTCTCGTAAGATGTTCTTCCAGGCTTGATGCAGGTGTAGAGCTTCGTTACGGTTATTGATTTCTCCTTTCTTTTCAATTTCTATAGCTTCCCTAATTGTTCTTCTTTTGAAGTTGTTTTCTGTTGCCAGATGCTTAGAGCCCTCAAAGTTGATTCTATGTCCTGTTTGCTGTTGATGTTGGAACAGGGCCGAGGTTGTGGTCTTGTTTCGTATGCTGAGTTTGTGCTCTTCGATTCGGGCTTCGATCCTACGGTTTGTTTGACCTACATATGCTTGCTCGCATCCGCCGCAAGGTATCTTGTAGACTCCGTGACTCTCTAGTGGACTTTGGTCTTTGGGATTGCCTAGAATGTTTTTTATCGTCTTGTGAGGTTTGTAGGAAGTTTTGATGTTGCTTTTCCTAAGGATTCTTCCGATCCGATCTGTCACTCCTTGTATGTACGGAAGGGTGGTCGCTGCCTTTGGAGGGTCTTGTTGGGTTTCTTCGTGCCTTGGTAGTTCTTGTTGATTCAGGGCTCGTCGTATGGTGTTGTTGCTGTACCCATTCCTCCTCAAGGTCTGTGAGATGGTGTTTAGTTCCTCTTGTTTGTGTTTGGCGTCTGCAATGCGTCGTGACCTGCATATAAGTGTATTTGCTATTGCTTGTATTTGGGAGGGATGATGGTGGGATTTAGCATTAAGGTATCTGTCGGTGTGTGTCGGCTTTTGATAGACTGTGTGTTCTAGCTTCCCTGTTATTATCCTTTTTAAGTAGATGTCCAGAAAAGGAAGGCATCCATCTTCTTCCATCTCCATGGTGAATGGGATCCAGAGTTTGCCAGGTGTAGGAAATTGCTGAGTTCCGTATCCCCATGAGGCCACACTATCAAGAGACTTTTGGTTTCAGGGGGGCTGTGTTTAAAAGGGCCGTTTCGAAATAAGACATGAAGAGGTTTGCCACCGCTGGTGAGAGCGCCGAGCCCATAGGTGCACCGTCGAAATCTAGAACCGTAACGAAGCTCTACACCTGCATCAAGCCTGGAAGAACATCTTACGGGAAAAGAAAAACAAATTAAAAGAGAGCGCAACAATACCACAACGTTGCATTCCGTCACTCGTAGCTAACTACCAGGACGCCCACCCTTCTAACGAAAATCTGCGGCCGCCATCGGTACAAACAGAACCACGTCATCGGTACAATTTGCGGGAACGCAATGGTGTCACCCAATCAAAACAAACGGCACCGCCCCCTCAACACAATCGGAGGCGGGGCAAAGAAATAGGAGGGGACTCGGGAGATAGCATAAATAGCGGCGCCCAAATATCGGAGCTCACTTCCACTTCAGACGCCACGGAGAGCAGACCAGGCGGAGAACGACCTAGCCGACGATCTCGGATACGAAGTAGTCCGGAAAGGTCCGAACCTGCAGCCACCCTTCGTGTTGGAAGAAGAGGAAAAGCCTTATGAAAATGCCAATTGAGATTTTGGCGAAACGTCAGTCGACCGTTCCTTTACAGGGACAAAACTTTCAACGGACGAACACCCGGACCATCAAGAGAGCTATATATATATATAGTATATATTATGCGAGTCCAATTCGCACTTTATTTAAATATAAATTATTTGCTATATTTCTTCATTAATTCTTATGTAGTTATTATCTAACCACAACCAAATTTTCAAAGAAAACACATACAAGAGTACAAAAATAGTATCAAAAAAAAATTACAAAGCAATCCTGGATACCAACACACGGTCATCTAGTATGTAGCAGGTGTGCAAATTTAATCCATAACTCGGCATTCGACCTGGCCGCTTGTAGGTACTGAAATATCTAAATAGGTGTCATTTGAAACCGACTTCCCAATCAAAAATCTGCTGAGATCGCGTTGGCATTAATAACCCTGTTAGTATAGGTTAAATGTACTTACAGAAGCTATTACTCTTCTAACACCAGAGAACGCTACACAATTGGTGTCGCACACATAATTTTCACGAGTTAGATAACATAACAAAAAACCTCCAATCTCTCTATTGCCCATATTGACAGAGCTGAGCAATAATGATTTGGAACAATTGGACAGTACTGTTAATCCTGTTATAAGGCAGGTACATTTTAATAATAAAAAGTGTTCGAGGCGTTTCTTTGCTTTTCGTAATCTTTGTTTTCTTTTTTTAATGGCGAAGGCGACAAGAACACCTAAGCGAAGCGGTGGGGCACTACTACCTTTTCTCGAAGCGCTTTGTCGTTTTTTTGAACCCTCATAAGTTTGAATTATACTAGATAATCAAAATTATCGGGTCATAATGCCAATAATAAATTCATTAAACATATAAGGTTTCAATTATATAGCTCTTTTACCTTAGATTTTATTGATATCTAACAAAACCCCACATATCTTGACTAAGGTGTAAAGTTTGTGATGTCAGCATTTGTAGAGTTAGGGCGTGAAGAATCTTGACTGTACATGAGGTCTGATAACTTTTTGACAGTGCGGTAACCTCACGTCTTGTCTTGGCAACATTTTACATGAAAATGTTTTTGGTGGGATCACTAAATACTGATTAAAGGTTGTATTTCCAATATTGGAGATTAATTGATGATCTGCCTGTTTTTATAGATGGTGATCGGTATACATATGTCGAAATTAACTTGTACTTCCGTTGCGGTGATTCAACTTTTGTTTCTCTAATATAAATAAGCATTAATCAATACTCTCATCTAGCTTATCTTGTTCATATAATATTTTAATTATCTGGAAATAATCTTTTTGAATCTCAGCATAACATAAATTTCATGCAATTTTTAAGATCTTTATTATGCTTCTAACTTTGTAGGGTTGGTTTATTAATTTCGACGTATTGTTTAGTAGTATAAGTAATCTTCAAAGGACACATTTTTACGTTCTGAAATGAATAGTAACTCTTCAATTTCGCCACTTTGATAGACGCTCAATAGATAGCTGTTTCCTTTTCAAGTCGGCGTTCTTTATAAATATAAAATAGTTCATTAATTGCACATTCTTCTTTGCTATTCAACAACCGTTACCCTGTTGTAAATGCAATCGTTTTAGTTGTGATGTAATTCTTCCTTTTAAGAAAAATATGTATTCGAATATGTCAATAACTACTTTTTTTGCCTAGGTTAGTCTGAGTCAAAGTATTGTACTACACATAGGCTCAAAATAACTATTTAAACTCGAAGCTCGAAAATATATGAACACTAACATTTTATCCTTTTCTAACTAACTTGTTTGTGCCATGAGCATTGCTTCATTTTAGCTGACGGTCTGTAAGAGTATTGACAATTAAAGAAGTGTTTGAAATTTGGGGTTTAGTCGTTACAGAAAGTCGCCGGAAAAATTCCAGATTGAAGACTCGGACCCCAGCTTTTGATATTTGTTGACCATTACAACTCCCTTCCTTTACCGAGTGTTCAGAAGGGAGAGCAGTATACAAGTGGGTAGTAAACTGGGCGTAATTCTAAGGGTGTAGGTATACAGGATGCAAATTTATACAATGTCCATATACTACATATTCATGCACGAGTTTTATGCAGACAGGGTGAAACATTTCTAGCATTATATACGGAGGGTGGAAGCATAAAAGGTTTTAGTATACAGAGTGTACGTATACAGGGGAGTTATGATAATGGGATTTCTTTATTGTCTGTACCACTAGCCAAGAGTGCCTACTAGCGATTGACGTGTAGTTTTTTCATTTGTTCAGGCTGCAATTTTAAACCCTAACGCATTATTTTAATAACTGAATTCCATCCATCGTTTTCAGTATTGAAATACAACATTAAATAGAGAACTTGGGTTTATGTTTAACATCTATTGATTGTACGTTAAATCTCTGATTTATATAAGCCGGTAAAGGCTAGTTTAGAATAATAAACTTATGAAGCGATGCGCATTCGCCAAAATTTTATTAATTTTATTTACTTTGCTTTTCTCCTAAACTCAAACTGAGCCATAGCGACTTGTCGGATTTTACCATATTTTTATACAAATAACGCTTTAAAATTGTGTTTGTCAATAAAATAACAAGCCCAAAACTTTTTATAGGACTATTTTTAGTGGCGCAAAAAAGGTACAACGTGGAGGTTGTTCAATCTGTGCATCACCTGAGTTCGTAATAACGTCCGATGAAATTGTAATAATTTATGTTTTATTCCCAATGCGGTCAATAATAATAATTGCATAATTTTGGGTTTCTAAGATGTAGTTTGTTGCGAAAAACATTCTTTACAGAAACGGATAGGCAGTTGAGTAATATTTTTATTCTTTCATTTAATATTCAACTGTTATATAAAATATTTTTCCCCACTTTGCCAATTTTACCGACCCTCCTCTCTTTTTTTATATTTCCATGAATAAATCTGGTTGCCAGAAAATTTGACAACAAAAATATTATGCAAGTTTCCCCATTATATTAGGTATAGATTTACCCTTAATATCGATTAGACTAAATTGAGATTTAGACAGCAGAGACATAAGCAGTCGTCTTAAGACAGCTACTATGGCATTGCATAGGTGACGTTTTTTATGTATAATTATCCAAGATGTTAAGGGTATTAGGTAGCTTTTCTGCACCTACATTGTAATGATTAAGTTACCTTACAAATGAGAATTTATGTTTTTAGGTATAAGTATAAATTAGAGGTGGGTTGTGACGACTATCTGTTGTCCACATGTACTACATATGACTGTTCCATTTAAGTACTTGGGACTCTTAATTGATACTATTGTCACAGGTATCCGTGTGTTTCACATAAGAAATTACAATCAAATGCTATTTCGGTGTATTGTGCTAACGGATTATTGGCAGCGAACATATCCCCAAACTAGATACAGACGCCGGCTTTAATTATGCTTAATGTGAAGTATTATATTTGACAAATTTTATATCACTGATGTTTTCTACAAAAAAAAAAACTTGTAATTTTTGTAAAAATATTTAAGATGTAAAAATGTTTTTGGAGAAAGATAATGAACAATTAATGATTGCATGTTCAATAAGATCAAAATTATCTATTAAACACTGTTCAGCATGTTTTTACTCGGACATAGAAAAAGAAGATTCACAGAATTATTGCGACAACTGACTTCTCACAACACAAATTTGCCTTCACTTTATTTCGTAGTGGGTCAGTGGCATGATATAGTGAACCCGACACACATTTACTGTTTTCATATTTCAACATATGATTCGACATAAACTACAATAAGCTGAATATACTAACTATTAATTAACAAATGCAGATCGAGATCGTCATTTAGTCAGTATAAAACAGGTACATCGAAATGATTTTACATTTAACAATAGACACACAAGCAATTCTCTTTTTTAAACAAGCAACATTTAACTAATGTAAAATGGATTGTATTTATTATATAACATATAAAGATTTAGCTAACTTCTGTCGGAATTAATATTATGAACACCTTTCTTTAATAGAGACAGCGGCATAGATACGAGTTTGATACGCGACTAAGGTCCTTTGAACACACAACATTATTACTCTATGGGAGAAGTTATAACAAATATAACGTAAATATTATATTATTATCCTCCAGGTTTAATCATGTAACTACTTTTGCATTATTTGTGCAAACTGAATTTCTCTAGAGGACACATATGCCAGTATCAAAATTCAGATTATTCAAAATCGAAAAGGACATTCACCAGTAATAAAATAAAACTATAAATTCTTATATATTATATTGTAACATAGTTATGGATAACATATTTTATGAATAATATTTCTTGAAATTAACTACCGTGTGGATAATTATATTCATACCCTTGAAATAAAACATAGGTTCGTAAACTACAGTAATACTACTATTTTATCAACTCTGCCTATTTTTCTGTCAGCAACACTTGTTCAGTTGATTTTAAGCTTACTTTATCAATACTTTAAAATCTCGTAAATATAGCTCAGAGCTGGATGACAATGTTATTGAACTATGAAGGAAGGAAACATGGAGAAAATAGTTCAGTTAACCTGAACTGTGTAATTTTTAGGTTGATATCAATGACATGCCACAAATCTTGAAAAAACCGTTACTAATTCAGTTAACTTGTAGATTTTTTCGCATAATTCTAACCTAGGAAATAAGACTCACAGCAATGGCGTAGAACGGATTCTGACTTAGAACTACTACGTGCATTTTTCTCTTAAAGCCCTAGCTGTCAAGGATAACATCTCAAAGCAATAAATAAAATACTATTTAGTGTAGAATATTCATTGTGTTTAAATAATAACAATAAAGGTATGACATATTTTTAAAGTTGACTATTAAAAAAAAAGTGAACGCAATGGGTAATTGTAAAGAATGAAAATCTAGGCGAATTTATATATGTTTCTAAGAACATGTTATATTATTTCTTTTCAAGTATTACCACGAACGGAGTTGTTCTCACATACCTACAACAAATAATGCACCTAAACTGAATATTCTACCTGCTATTCATTCTGATTTTATCCGAGCCCTATTAAAAAACCTTTTTTGAGTTCATTATTTGGCCCAGTAAATATTTGAATGTCAAAAGCCGAATAGCAACATCTGTGTTTCACAATGAGCGGTATGGCGCGCGGGATGTTCTGTTTCTAACGCCCCTAATTTGTTGAACCATAAATACCTGTTCTTTTTGGTAAATTATCTTGAAAGCCGGTGTACACCCAGAACATGCGGATGCAATATATCTCTATCATATAATAAGCAAGGTAACGTATGGCGTAATGGCGCCTGTGTTGAGGGATAAAGTTGGTAATCTGAACAAAGAGCCTAATCCAGTAGCATAACACGCAACCGCTACGTCTCATAAATTTTCGCCGCTATTTAAAGAACGTCTCTGAAGATTGGAAAGTTTTGACGTAGAAATAAAAACAGGAAATTTCTCTTTCAAATTTTGCTCGAAGGAATCTCGTCCCGTAAGACAATTAGTTACAGTTAAATTATTAATTAGGGATTTAGCCCCTAACCCAAATAGATACAGAGAGTTGCTTTTAAAATTATTGTTAATTCGTTTACATTTAATCCTGCTCTCAAATAAGAATATCACAATGTAATTTGATGTTGGGCACTTAAGTATCGATTGGTAAGGTTTGGTTTCCTATAGGCGGTAGGTGAGAATCTATCATTCTTGGTTTTTGTTATGAGGACATCAAGAAACTGGGCAGAAGAATTGTAAATGGAATGTAAAGATGTATGCCATTGATGTGTTGCTCGAAGAAGTATAATGAATCTCTGCTGAGGCCAAATGACAAAAGTGTCACCAATATACTTAAGCCAACAGGAAGTTATTAAATTAGTCGAGTTTAGAGCCTGGGTTTCAATTGTTCCGTAAAAATATTAACGAGCACTGGAGAAAGAGATTAGCCCTTCGAGGCCCCACGTACTTGTTTGAACAGAGTGTCCTGAAATGAAAAATACGTATTCTAAGAACAGTTTTGTACAAGTTTGATGATGTCACAAGAGATATAGAGATACAACATCGAAACTAACTAGGATATTATTTTCTGAAATTCTGTAAGTTCGCCCAACATATCTAGGAAGGAAGAAGCGATCGTTTCGTACGAGGATGCTTGCTTGAGTAGAGGTTGAAGAGTTTTGGCTAAGTACCTGGCTAATTCTTGGGTCGGAGATTGTACTGAACTGACAATGGGCATAAGAGAAATGCATTGCTTATGAATTTTGGGTAGGCTGTAAATTTTCATCATCATATTAGAAGATTTTTCACGAGAAGTGATGCTTTTCTTGAGTTCAAGAGGAATATGTGTTCTGTCGACGATTTCCTTGGTCTTTTTCTCTAACTAAGTAGTAGGATTCTTATTATTATTATAATTGTTACGTAGTCAGGAGCGTAGAGTTGGGAATACATCTTTTTAACATAGTCCTTAGTTGTTTTTGAAGGATATTTTTGGCATATTTGTTCAATATTTAAGCACATTATGGGAAATAGCACCACAAGCCACAACATTTTTGTATATTTCCAAACGTTTCGGTCTAGGTCTAGGTCAGACTCCGTTGCCAATAGCAAAAAAACTATGAAAAAAGGCACAATTCTAAAATGTAAAATTAAAATGTTTCACAATATGTATTATTTTACTAATGGCATAACTAAGAAAATTTAATTTGATAATATACAGGGTAGTAAAGCTCCCTTCAAATTTGAAATGTAAAAAGAGTGATTTTCAGAATTTTATGTGGCGCCGCTAGGTGCGACTTTGTTATAAGTGCATTCGCCAAAAATGCGAAAAAAGAATATTGTTGATTTAGTGATCCCATTAAAATCATAACTGAACAAACTATTCAGTTTATACTAGAACTTTACTAGAATAACAAATTATCTTTCTTAGACATTTTAATAACTAAAACCGAATAGAAATTTGAAACAGATGTTTATAGAAAATCGTCTCGGAATAACAGGTATCTCAACTTCAACTGTATTCATCCAAATTCAGTAAAAAGAGGTATCATCAAATCTCTATATGACAAATCAAAATCCAACTATTCTAACATCAATAAATTCAAAGAAGAAAAAACGTTTATAAAAAATGTACATTTCTGTCAATAATTACACAGAAAAAATTATTAATAAAGAGTTAAATAAATTCGAATACCAAACGATCGCTAACACCCAACACCAAAAAACACTGACTCACAAGATCATCACTTCACAACAATAACTATATTTCTCTCAGAAAGACTCAAAAGAGTAGGAAACAGATATTATATGAAAACATCATTTAAAACAAGAAGTACACTGTTTTCTGAATGTTATTTGTGGCATCTTCTAGTTTATTTTAGATTTTCTTGGGAATAATACCACATCAGAGTTCAAACTTGTGTATATTTTAAAAAAACGTTTCAAAATCCTGTCGGATTTCGTTTTCAATGGATATAAATTTATAAAGTAAAATTGAAATATATGACAATTATTTTGACAAATATGTTTACGTTACTATGGAATTTCTTTGATTTTAAATATACAGGGTGCACAAGAAATTCCAAAGATCATTAAAATCAAAAAAAAAATTTTTTCAAGTTCTTCCAACTTGAAAAAACAATTTGAAAAATCCAAAATTTGTGGACATTCTTGGGATTTTGGTCATCAAATACAGTTTCAAAATTAAGTTCCTGCTTGCCGATGATTAAGCAAGAAATTTCTAATGGTCATGTCCTAGATTTTTCCTAGGCTTTCATTTATGCTTTTAATGGGATCAGTGAATCATCAATATTCTTTAATCGCATTTTTGGAGAATGCACTATCTTATAACAAAGCCGCACCTAGGAACGCAACATACAATTCTAAAGATCACCCTGTTCAAATTCTTCAAATATGAAGGGAACTTTATTATTTACGATCTCTAGAAATTTCTGTGCTACCCTGTATATATCAAATCAGATTCTCTAAGTTACGTCATAAGTCAAATAATAGGTATTGTCAACCATTTTAATTTTATATTTTAATGTTGTGCGTTTTGTCACAGTTTCTTTGCCATTGACAACGGAATTCGACCTAGACCCCGTTTGGAAATATAGAGAAATTTCGTGACTTGTGGTGTCATTTCCCAGAAAGTGCTTAAACATATTTCTTAGTTCTTCTAAAACGTATTTCTCACTCATTTCAAGACACTCTGTTCAAACCTGTCCATCGCTCACCTCTTTTTCCAGTACTTGCTAACATTTTCATGGAAAAAATGGAAACCCAGCCTCTAAACTTGTGTAGTTTAAAACCTTCGTGTTGGATTAGATATCTTAATGACACTTTTGTCATTTGGCCTCATAGGAGATATTCGTTAGATTTCTTCTTGCAACACCTACCTCAATTTAATACACGATAACATTCAATTTACTATGAAAATCGACTCCGATTCTTCTCTCCCGTTTCTTGATGTCCTCATAACAAAAACCAACAATGATGGATTCTCACATACCGTCTATAGGAAACCAACTCATACTAATCGATACTTAAATGCCCTATCACACCACCAACCTGCGCAATTGAGTTTTGTAATGGAATATTTTGCTCCGATTAACAGATATTGATAGTAGACAAAACGAACTTAATAATCTTACACACAATGGTTATCATTCGGTCCACATAGCGCGAATAATTCGTTAATCTCAAAAACCCACGAACACACCAACTCCGCCAGAAACAGATCGACCGCACCGAAAAACATTCGAGGAGTCACCGACAAATTAGCACGGATTCTACACCTACATAAATTAAAGACAGTCTTCGACACCACTATGGCCAAATTAACGGGGAACCCTAATGACAAGTACTGAACAAGGATCGAGGAGTTCACGAAATTCCATGCCGCGATGGCCCAAAAAGGTACATCGGTCGGACCAACAGGTGCGTTATCTATCGAGTATGTGATACTCTCTATCAGTTCGTAAAAAAGATCCGACTTCAGCTGTCGCGTATCATCATACCCAAACAGGACACTCTATCAACTTCGAGGACAGTAGTACTGAACCGACGCGATGACAGCTCCCTTCTTCCTACAGCATCGAGCTCCGTAATAGCCAGAATAAACTAACCAGACCCACTCACCAACACCCAACCAATCACCACACAGTTCCCTCATAACGTAACATCCCCTACTAATCAGCCGATAGCTATAAATAAAAGAAGCAGCGGAAATTTACATTCAGTTCAGTTATCTAGTGATTCTTGAGGACTAGGCAGATTGAGACCACGAATTCGACCTAGACTCTGAATCTCTTTTTCATTTTTGTCTCTTGATAATGTGTCCAAAGCAGGAGTCCAAACGAGTATTTAATAAATTTAGACGGGGTTCTCACCTGAAACCCAGCCTAGTTATATATATATATATATATATATATATATATATATATATATATATATATATATATATATATATGTATTAGATGGTTTCCGGGAATTCATCCGCGTAGTTGATAACTGATCCCTGCCGGGATCGATGGTAAAATGACGACGTTTCGGCAGAGTCACATCTGCCCTCTTCAGGTCGGTTCGCATGATTCTCGTAGCCTTCTGCTTTCGCTTCTAGTTACTCGAATACTGATATTTTCAGGAGCGCCCACGGTGTCATATAGTCCCGGCTCGGCGCCTATTGGTTGGCATCGTGAACGGCTGCGTGTGATTGGCCCTGGGCGCTCAGTGGGAGCGCCTCCCGCCTGCTGATTTGTTATTTCCGGTTGAGTTGTTGTTGGACCGGTCCGGGCCGGTACGCTGTTTAATAGAATTTTCCAACAATTCGATAAGTTCTGGATTTCATTGCGTGCGTTTAGACTGTGAGGCCTCTTCGCTATTTCAATTGCCTCTCTTACGAGTCTTGATTTCGGGTGTACTATATTTGCCAGTACTCTGGTGTTCTCAAAGTCTATTCGGTGTGACGTCGTGGTGGCGTGTTCAGCTTTTTCCTGCTTTCTTATAGCATTCTGGTGTTCATCACGTCTAGCTTGAATTCTTCTGTTAGTTTGCCCCACATAGGTTTTATGACAGTCTGCACATGGAATCTCGTACACTCCCTGTTGTTCTAAAGGGATCCTCGTCTTCGGAGTCTGTATTGAAAATAGTATCGATATTGTGTCTCTTGCAATACTGTCCGTAGTACCCTTGACATATGGTAAATTAGCCTTGGTTATTGGTGTCTCAAGCTCCTCGTCTGTTCGTCTCGGTTTTGACTTTAGGGCTCTTTCAATATTTCGGTCTGTAAATCCGTTTTGTCTCAGAGCTGTTTTTAAACTGTCCATTTCCTGTTTGATGTTGTCCTGGTCAGCTAGTCTTTGTGATCTGGTTACTAACGTTTTGACGACGGCTTGTAGTTGGGCTGGGTGGTGATGAGAATTAGCATGAAGGTATCTGTTGGTGTGAGTTGCTTTCCTATATACTGTATGGCCAAGGGTTCCATTTTCCTTCCTATTTATGAGAACATCAAGGAATGGCAGTTGATTATTGGCTTCAACCTCCATGGTGAATTTTATTTTGTGATGGATGCCATTAAGGTGATCTAAAAATGTGTTGAGGTGTTCCCTCCCATGAGGCCAAATCACAAAAGTATTATCCACATATCGCAACCATAAACTGGGTTTAAGAGTTGCTGTTCGTAGTGCCACCTCCTCAAAGTTCTCCATAAAAAGGTTCGCTATAGCTGGTGAGAGTGGCGATCCCATTGGAGCTCCTTCCACTTGTTTGTATCGTTGGTTCTCGTAAACAAAATAGGTGTTCATCAGGCAGTGCCTTGTTAAGTCTACAAGGTGTTGAGGTGGTTTGTATTTTTCTATTATGATATCCAAGGTTTCGTCGATAGGGATGTTGGTGAAAAGGGACACTACGTCAAAACTGACCAGAAGACACTCAGGTTGTAAAACCGTTTTTCTAAGTATTTCGATGAAATGTGTCGAATTTTTGACATATGAGTCTGCCCCCTCTGCAAACGGTTGAAGTTGTTGGGCTAGGTATTTGGCTAGCTGTTGTGTTGGGGATCCAATTGAACTTACTATTGGCCTCAAAGGTGCACCTTCTTTATGTGCTTTTGGCAACCCATAGAATTTCGGACATCTCGATGACTTTTCACGCGGATTGAGTTGCAGTTGGAGATTTTTGTCGATCCTACTTGCTTGGATTTTGGCCTTAGTTGTTTTCTCCAGATAAGTTGTTGGGTCGGTAGTAATTTGTTTATATGCTGGATCTTGTAGCAATGTTTGAATTATGTTTGAATAATCCGCTGTATCTAAAATTACAGTCGCATTTCCTTTATCCGCAGGTAGAATGATAATGTCCTTGTTGAGGCGAAGTTGTTTCAAGGCCTCATTTTCTTCTATAGATAGGTTCCTTTTGGGTGGTTTAGACTTTCTTAGAACATGTGACACATCTTGTCTAATTATTTCAGCGGAGTTCGTATCTAGTTTTGAAACTGCTGTTTCCACGCCACATATTATGCTCTTTGATGGTATGTGAGAGGGAGCAATAGCGTAATTGAATCCCTTAGCCAACACGCCAATCGAGGTAGAGTTCAATTGGACCGAAGATAAGTTATAAACGGTTCTATTCGTTTCCAATTGCCTTGAGGTTAGACTGTGACCGTTATTTTCCGAGAAAAATTCATTTTTGGGCTTCTGTTGGAACTTCAATTTGTTAAACTTTGTCTGTTGTTGCAATGTTGTCAACTCTGCATTCGTTTCGGCCCTAAATTCGCTAATTTCATCGAATTTATCCCATATTATCGGATGGAGTGTATTGCTTACCTGTAGGTTGGATATCAAAGAGTTTAGTATTAAGAACATCCAAATTTCTTCTGACATCACGTATGGCTTCCCTAAGTAGGGCACAACTAGCTTTCCATAAGACATTCTGTGTTTTTCTGTTGTTCTTCCAGAACTTTACCGTCATGTTTTTCGGAATAACTCCTTCATCGTGACATCGTTGTAAAAAATGTAGATCGCACAAAAGTTTGCTTCTTTTCGCGCGTAATTTCTCAAATGTTTTACACAAATGAAAAGTATTCTCCCCGTAGAGATTCACTATTTTTTTTTTAAGTTTTCGCGGGCACTAAATGTATTAGATGGATTCCGGGAATTCATCCGCGTAGTTGATAACTGATTCCTGCCTGGATCGATGGTAAAATGACGACGAGAAAACAACTAAGGCCAAAATCCAAGCAAGTAGGATCGACAAAAATCTCCAACTGCAACTCATTCCGCGTGATAAGTCATCGAGATGTCCGAAATTCTATGGGTTGCCAAAAGCACATAAAGAAGGTGCACCTTTGAGGCCAATAGTAAGTTCAATTGGATCCCCTACACAACAGCTAGCCAAATACCTAGCCCAACAACTTCAACCGTTTGCAGAGGGGGCAGACACATATGTCAAAAATTCGACACATTTCATCGAAATACTTAGAAAAACGGTTTTACAACCTGAGTGTCTTCTGGTCAGTTTTGACGTAGTGTCCCTTTTCACCAACATCCCTATCGACGAAGCCTTGGATATCATAATAGAAAAATACAAACCACCTCAACACCTTGTAGACTTAACAAGGCACTGCCTGATGAACACCTATTTTGTTTACGAGAAGGAGCTCCAATGGGATCGCCACTCTCACCAGCTATAGCGAACCTTTTTATGGAGAACTTTGAGGAGGTGGCACTAAGAACAGCAACTCTTAAACCCAGTTTATGGTTGCGATATGTGGATGATACTTTTGTGATTTGGCCTCATGGGAGGGAACACCTCAACACATTTTTAGACCACCTCAATGACATCCATCACAAAATAAAATTCACCATGGAGGTTGAAGCCAATAATCAACTGCCATTCCTTGATGTTCTCATAAATAGGAAGGAAGATGGAACCCTTGGCCATACAGTATATAGGAAAGCAACTCACACCAACAGATACCTTCATGCTAATTCTCATCACTACCCAGCCCAACTACAAGCCGTCGTCAAAACTTTAGTAACCAGATCACAAAGACTAGCTGACCAGGACAACATCAAACAGGAAATGGACAGTTTAAAAACAGCTCTGAGACAAAACGGATTTACAGACCGAAATATTGAAAGAGCCCTAAAGTCAAAACCGAGACGAACAGACGAGGAGCTTGAGACACCAATAACCAAGGCTTATTTACCGTATGTCCAGGGTACCACGGACAGTATTGCAAGAATTCTACGGAGACACAATATCGATACTATTTTCAATACAGACAGAAAAATAAGCACGGTGTTGAGGACTCCGAAGACAAGGATCCCTTTAGAACAACAGGGAGTGTACGAGATTCCATGTGCAGACTGTCATAAAACCTATGTGGGGCAAACTAACAGAAGAATTCAAGCAAGACGTGATGAACACCAAAATGCTATAAGAAAGCAGGAAAAAACAACATCCATTGCTGAACACGCCACCACGACGTCACACCGAATAGACTTTGAGAACACCAGAGTACTGGCAAATATAGAACACCCGAAATCAAGACTCGTAAGAGAGGCAATTGAAATAGCGAAGAGACCTCACAGTCTAAACGCAAGCAATGAAATCCAGAACTTATCGAATTGTTGGAAAATTCTATTAAACAATGTACCGGCCCGGTCCCTTCCAACAACAACTCAACCCAACAACAACTCAACCGGAAATAACAAATCAGCAGGCGGGAGGCGCTCCCACTGAGCGCCCAGGGCCAATCACACGTAGCCGTTCACGGTGCCAACCAATAGGCACCGAGCCGCGACTATATAACACCGTGCGCGCTCCTAAAAATATCAGTATTCGAGTAACTAGAAGCGAAAGCAGAAGGCTACGAGAATTATGCGAACCGACCTGAAGAGGGCAGATGTGACTCTGCCGGAACGTCGTCATTTTACCATCGATTCCAGCAGGGATCAGTTATCAACTACGCGGATGAATTCCCGGAAACCATCTAATACATTTAGTGCCCGCGAAAACTTAAAAACAAATATATATATATATATATATATATATATATATATATATATATATTCCTAATCTCGAGTCGTCCCGTGTAATTGCTGTGTTAAATATCTCTGACAGGTGAAGTAACTTGAAAATTTTATCGTGACAATCTAACCTAGGAGTTACGGCAGTACAGAAATTACACGGGACGGCTCCAGATTTGGAACCTCTGTGTGCTAGTTTTTCCGAAAATCCTAGATGTTTCTCTTTACACCTCGCGTCTACAACTTTACCGGTATATATCAATTACATAAGTAATATTGTGAGAAGCGCAACTGATGAAGGTTCTTGACCAGAAACAAAATATATCATATTTATTCTCTTTCGTACATGACAATTACACCTCGAAGAGGGTAATAATATTGGTGTTATTAGTAAAACATACATAAACGTCACCATGGTGCTAATACTTCTAAACTCTTACGAAATAAATATTTCTAGAAATTCTGTTAGCAATCGCCTTATTTTGAAATAAATCATATTATTAAAAACTATTGTGATAGATAAAAGCGTATAAAATATGCAATTATTATCGATTTTACAATTGTTCTTTGTAGAATTATTCTGCTGAATTATCAAACGAAGTTACAAGTTACAAGGCCTCAAATTAATTTTACAAGTTACAAGTTCATTATGAAATAGGTCCCAGGTGGTTAAAAAGCGGGTGGAGTAGAATTAAATCTATATAATATGAATAACAAAATATTATATTGTTTGGCTCATACGTAGTTGTATATAAAATGTAGTTGAAATAAGGGTGGAATAGAGTTATAGTTATACAGGGTAGATCAAAATAATCTCGTATGTAGGGTAGCCCGTAAGCACTTAAAATATTTGAATTATAGATAGAAGAATAATCGTTAAAGTTATAAAATTTGATGACAAAATGTTAGAACATTTATGCAGGATTGTTGAAATATAAGGTCGAATAGAATTATAAGCATACAGCATGGTACAAAAATGTTATATTTGATGACCTATAAATAGTTGCATATACAAGGTCGTTGAAATATAGGATTGAGTTGCATATCTGGAATACTAAAAACATGGGCGAAGTAAAATTATAGTTACACAGTGTGATTCAAACAAAGTTAGATAAAGCAGCAGATAAAAGGTGGTTTAAATATATATTTTTCGAAAGATTATACCTGTATACTGTGGCTAAAAAAATATGAGGAAAAATAGCTTAGCCAATAAGGAGTTGCACAGATAGAATAGTTGAATTATCGGGTGGAGCAAAGTTTGAAGAAATGTTATACTCGATGATTGAAATATTTTGTATAAATTAAGATGGTGGTTCATAAAATAAAAATAAGCAGCTATTGCAGTTTGGGTGAAATATATTGGGATTGGTGGATTTATAGTTACACAGGGTAATAAAGTAGCAGCACATACAAGGTTTTGAAATAGATCGTCGAGTAAAATTATAATTAAAGAGAGTGTATCCAAAAATATAATATCTTGTTATATGGGATAGAACATGAACCGTTGCATACAGGAAATATCTGAAACATGGGGCTAAATAAAATTATAGTTATATAGTGTGTTAAAAAACGTTGCAAAACGTGGTTCAGAAAATATCTGATAAGATAGTTTAAATATAGGGTGAAGTAAAGTTATAATTAAGTGTTTTGAAAATGTTATATTGGGTGGATCATAAGCAGATGCATTTCTGTAGAGTAACAGTATGGTTACACAGGATGGATAAAGAAATAAGTTCTAATGATAGCAGTATATACAGGATGGGTTAAATGTAGATAGAAGTAGAGTTATGGTTATGCAATGCAGTTCAAAAAATGTTTGAATAAAATTGTTATATAGGATGGCCAATAAGCAGTTGCAGTTTGTGTGAAATATGTTAGGGACTGGTTATACAGGGTGGTATAAAACATGTTATATTGAGTGGCCCCTAAGTAGTTGTATTTACAAAGTGGTTGAAATAACGGCCGGAGTAGTATTATAGTTTTAGAGGGTGGATATGAAATACCTGAAATATAGGGCGATAAAAATTATAGTTAAACACTGTGTTTATTACAAGGTTAGAAAAAGTTGTATATAAAGGGTGTATAAAATATAGGGTGGAGAGAAGTTAAACTCTACAAGGCGACTCAAAAATTATCAGAAAGTGTTATATAGCGTAAACCAGGGGTCAGCAACCTATGACCCGTGGGTCAACAAGTGACCCATTTGGTAATTTCAAGTGACCCACTTTAGTTCCGAAAAAAGTATAAGATCTACATTTTTTTTCTTTTTCTCAAAATTTTTTGTCCCAAAGTTATGAACGTACCAAATTTAAATCCAGTATAACCAATGACTACTAATATAAATGGACCTGTCTGTTCACATTAAAAATGGGTTGAAAGATCATTGCCGGAAAATTGTAAACCAATGCTTACTAGACGCTTACCGGTGCCAAACTTCTTTCAAGTGTAACAAATAATACTTAAGTCTAGGCATTCTACAATAACGCATTACGGAATCGTTACGATTCATGTGGGGAGCACTTTACCGACAGTTCCCTTTGTTTATGTTTGGATTTGAGGTTAATTTCAATTTCCGTATTATTTAGTGTGTTTTTGGTGTTGAAATCATTTATTATCTTGGGTCCGTTTAAAAAAACAAAAAAACAATGGTATTTCAGTGCTCTGTATGCAGGAAAACGCCATATTCGTTTGCCGAATTATCTTCTCATACGAAAATATCTCTGACCCAAACGTCTCTTTAATACTCGCATTTTGGTTGATTTTGACCCCCGGCCAAAAAAGGTTGCCGGCCCCTGGTGTAGACTATAGACAGTTGCTTAGATGAAATATATTGTGGAGTGGAGTTATAGTTAGTTGCTTAAATGTGTTGTAAATGGTTGAACTCTAGGATGAAGGATTGTTACAGTTTTAAAAGCTGGTTCAAAAATAAGTTGAATTTTTTTATAAGGTGGCTCATAAGCACTTGCAGTTTGGGTGAAATAGATTCGGTATTGGTGGATTTATAGTTATGTAGAATTTTTTTTTTATTTAGGATAATTCATGTGTTTCATAAGCTATTTCTTTTTACAAAGAATTGCACATTTCATACGTGGGTGAAACTGCAGGTAAAGGCTAGTACTATTATAAAATTGCAGTTGTCTGTTTGTTCGAGCTTCACTTAGAAACAGTGAACTAATTTGTTACATCTTTTCTTGTTGAAAAACTTATGGATTCAAAATCTGGTATATATTTTATGACGCTAAATTGAGCAAAACCGTAGCTATAGCAAAAAAAATTCTGGGATGTTAGATAACACACAATTACCCTATTGGTTTATGCCACCCGAACCAAATATTACATGCATTTACTCAAAATTTGTAATATGCCAATATAACATGTTTCGATTTGAAAAAATCAACTGGTTATCAAGCGTAATTTACAGGGTGATTCAAACCATGTTAACAAATTGTTCTATAGTGCATTTCACAAGCAGTTGGATAAATAGGATAATTGAAATATAGAAAGAGGAATAATCACAGTTTTACAGATGATTTTAAGAAATCTTAAAAAGAACTGTAATATTGGGTGGCCCATCAGCACCTCAGCATGTACAGGATGGTTGATATTTAAGGTGGACTAGAATTACAGTTATATAGGATTCTTCAAAAAAAAAATAGTGTGTGAGGCATAAGTAATTGCATATAGCACGTGATTTAAAAACGGGTGGAAATGAATTATAGTTATACAGGGTCGATAATGTATTGGGTGGCCCATAAATACTTGCATATACTATATGATTGAAATAAGGTTCGAGTAGAATTATAGTTATAGATGTCGGATCTAAACATCCCAAACAGCTGAATTTACAGGATGGTTGAAATATAAGGTAAAGTAAAATTATAGTTAGACAGCGTGCTTAAAAAATATCTTATATTGAGTATCCCATAGGGTAGTCAAATATACTTCCCGGTTCGATTCCAGGCTTCGTTTCAGACGACAAGGCGATGCCCGTTAGTAACTAGGGAAGGAGAGGGTCCCCACCCTCGAGTGTGACTTGTCATAACTTTACACAAGTAGTTCGCCGGACACACTTTCCTTTGGGATTGAGCGAATGGGAACGAGGTCGACTTGTTAAGCCTTCAATACAAGTAGTCGTCAGACCTCCTTTCCTTCGGGATTGGATTGTGGCGATGAGACGACCTTGCGAGTAACAGTGGGACCGTCGCTTGAGATGTCGGGTCATCGCCCTGTATGGGGCGCGACCTAGTATTCGAGACCAGAGCCCTTTGCCAAACTCTTGCCTGTTACTTCTAACACTGGGCCATAGCGTCCCGCAAGTAGAGGCGCCTATACCTCGAAAGCGGATGTCCTCTCGTCGAAAAAAGTAAAAGGGGATATTCCCGTCAAGATAGTCGAGCGTGTCACCCATCGGCGTGGAACTCTTAAACGAACTGGGGTGTACGTAAGATTCCAAAATGGGGAGTGCGGGTGGAGAGATGAGCCCCCACTGGGTGAGGTTACTGGTGGCTCTGCATACTGGGTTGGCCTCGCACGGGCAATGGCTAAAGGCTGGATTGTAGCCCTGGGTGGATGGTCGGACCTCGTTGGTCGGTCGTACGAACGCATTCACCCTTGTAGTGAGGGATGGTAGACGACGGCCGTTTGAGGTGTCGGACTGGGGGTCCCTTCCTGGGGAGATGACCAGTCTAGTATCCGAGGCAAATCCTACCATAGTCCACACCTGCAACCTAAAACCCGTGTTTAACACGGTCGGTAAAGCAGGTCCGCTAGCAGACCGGGAACATAGAGAAAAATGAGTTGCAAAAATGTTAAAAGCAGTTCTTTATGCGGAGTACATGAAATGTCGCCTGGAATGGAGTTGTAGTTGATAGGGTGGTTAATAAAAAATATATTATAGGGTACCTACAAGTAGTTACATATATATTGCTATAATCTTCGTGGGTTTAAATGTAATTCGAATGGCAGGGGGCAAGTCGATCTAAATGAACCATCTTCAACTTAGCCCTGGGGTTTCGATCGATACAGTAGACAACGTCATTAATCCTCTTGACCACCTCGTATGGACCATCCCAGGCAGGTATAAGCTTTGGAAATTTACACTTGCTCTTCTGGGGGTTGTACAGCCAGACCTTGTCCCTCTCTTGGAACCCGACAGAACTGGCCTTGTCCAGTCCGGTCACTGGTGGCCAACATCTGCGTTCGGGAGGTGCCCGGCATAATCGTTAATGTATTGGGACGATTCTTCGGGAGAGCCAAAGGCCGGATCGCAGGGTAATCTCAGCTCTTTCTCGAATAGTACCCTGGCTGAAGTCAGACCTGTACTGTTATGTCAGCGATAGGCCAACAGTAATTGCTGACGACCTTGGATAGGTGTTGTTCCAAGGTCCTGTTGAATCTTTCCACCATTCGGTCTGATTGTGAGTGCAATGGTGTTGTTCTCGTTTTCCTGATTTCCAACATCGTAGAGAGCTTCTGGAATACAATCGATTCAAAGTTACGCCTTGGTCTGAATGTAGTTTCAATGGGACGCCAAACCTGCTGAATACCGTGGTTGCCTCCTGATTGGGTATTGCATATGCCTCGGGCCACTTGGTGAAGTAATCTATTGCGACTAAAAAAGTACTTGTTCCCCCTCTCAGATTCAGGAAATGGACCAACGACATCGATGGGAATTCTCTCAAATGGGACGCCTACATTGTACTACTGCATTCTGCCCTTGGTTTGGGTTTTTGGGCCCTTACTGGCTGCACTGGTGTCACATTTCCGGCACCAAGCACTGACGTCTTCGAAGAAATTTACCCAGTTGTACCACTGGCCAACTTTATCTAATGTTTTATTCAAGCCCAGATGATCCCGGTAATCCCATAAGATCAGGATGACTGGGAACTTCTTCTTTGGGACTACCAGTTGGGATTTACTTTATCGGCCGTCAGTGCTTTCCCAAATTCGCTTGAGCATTCCATTCTCTACTCTTATAGAGTCCCATTGGGCCCATAACAATTTCAGGACGCCCGAGTATCTAGCCACCTCGTCCCATCGTGGCCTCTTGTTTTAGTGACAGGATTGGTTCGATGACTGGGCGGCATGATCTGTTCGGATTACGAAATGACGACCATAGAGGTATTTATGGAAATGGTCTACAGACCTTATCATTGCAAGAAAATATTTTCTGGTGACACAATAATTTCTTTCCGGTTTCGAGAATCCACGGTGTAGTACTCGATCACTCTCACCATCTTGCATCTGGGTTAGGACGGCCTCCAAACCTGTGTTGCTGGCGTCGGTGTCTAAGATGAACTTGCCGGGCTGTGTAGGAAATGCTAGGATTGGGCTGGGAACATAGTGCTACCTACAGTCGTCTGATTGATGTTTCGCAATCCTGATTTCAACGGAAGGTCTCTTTCTCAGTGATCTGCCGATGTAGAGGCGCGGCAATGGTTGCAAATCCCTCAACAAATAAATTGTAGTATGAACAGAACTTTCGGAGTTCATGCTTGTCTCCTGAGACTGGCCAATCACGAATGACTGCTATCTTGTCTTCGTTGGTGCGGATTCCTGACTCGGAAACTATGTGCCCTAACAACTCTACTTCTTTTTGGAATATGTGACACATCTTCGGGTTCACTCTCAGGTTGCCATTCTTAATTCTGGAAAATACTTCTCCCAGGTCCTTCAGATGGTCGTCGAATGTATGACCCATGACCAGGATGTCGTCGAGAGGTATATTAAGCACGTTCTCCATGTCAATCAGTTCAATACGTACTCCATTACATAACCCAAAGGGCATGACCGTGAACTGAATAAGCTCTTTATTGGAGGGGAACGCTGTCTTCTCTCCAACCTGCCAATATCCACTCTTTAGGTCTAGTGTGGAGAATCAACGGGAGGCTGCTAGTGTGGTCAGAGTGTTATCGATTCGGGGTATTCGTAACAGCATTCAGCTTTCTGTGATCCACTCAAAATCGGGTGGGTCCATCCTTTTTTTAACTAACACAACGTGACCTGACCATTTTGTAACATGGACTCGATGTTTTCCTCGACCGTCTGTTGTCGCCTAGGTGGTATTCTTAGGGGTTGAGCCTTTCCGATATCTATTTGGTGCTGGATGATGTTGGTGCGACCGGTGGTTCCATCTTGACTGTTAAAAAGTTGCCAATGATTTGCGATACACTGCTTCTGTTCCTGTTGTGTAAAGTGTTTCAAACGGTCAGCGAACTGTTGTAGAAACTGTTTACTGGCCCCGGTTTCCTTCACCGATGTCTGGTATATTTCTTCGCAGTCGATGATGGTCTCTAATGGCTCGAACAAGCTATCTCTTGACCATTGGGAATTCTGATGTCGTTGTTGGACACATTCAGGACTCTAATTGGTATATCTTGTCCGGTTTTCACTATAGCCCGTCCAACTACCTAGTCATGAGCTGAATGTACGGGCTCCACCATTCCAACTCAGCTCTCAGGATTGCTTTCAGACTGCCCATGAATAATTTGCTCCTTTCGACCGGAAATTCTGGTTGCAGATTGGGCTACAATTTTTATGGACGCCGCTGAGCTGTTGGCTGGCCGTGTCAATAAAAATTCCACATTTAGAACATATCCAGTATAAAATTGTCCTCAATATCCGCTACCAAGACCCTTGATTCAGTTGTCCCCTACCTGTAGTACTACATCTGCATCACCCTGTATTGACATCGACTAGCCGGCAACTGTTCTGAGCTGGAAGTTGTTGTTAATTGCCCGAATTTCCGATGACCTCAAAACCCTCGACTTGGCAATGAACACAGCGGCGGCGGTGTCGATGGAGGTGGTAATTGTTAGGCTATTGATGCTGCCCCTGATGACTAGGCTACTGCCATCTCCGCAAAATCCCCGGATGGATAATGGTTTGGGTGATGGTGGAGGCTTAGTCAGCATTTGCCCCCTTATGCTGGATAGCTGATGGTCTCTGGACATGTGGTTGTTTTGTTGGTAATCCCTGGTCGGTGATCCCTCCGGTAGCCTTACTCTGCAGTCACGTTGAAAGTGACCTGTCAGCCCACAACGGTAACATTCTCTTCTGGTGTCGGTTCTCTGTGACTGTTCCAGTAGTTTGCTTATAACTGTCAGCACTGCCTGAACGGTTGATTCTGGTTCTTCCTGGCTGAAGAAAACTGTTCGCACTCTCGATTTGGACATGTTCATGACAGCCTCTACTCCAAAGCCCAAAGTAGAGTTTCATTACTTTTCTTGACGCCACTAAGTCTTAGATCTTTAGTTTCCTCTGGCCGGTCTGTGTAGGACAAGTGTACTAAACGTCTAATCTCTGCTTCGAATTCTTGGAAACTCTCTCCGGATTTTGACGTTTTTCCACTTAGTTGCACCTGGTATCCTTGGCCCAAGGATTAATTGTCGTATCTTTTGTCCAAGTTGGCGATTATCTTGTCGAAATTACCTTGTTCATCGACAGAAATGCTTTGGAGGAGCTCTAATGCTGGACCTCTTAAAGAAACTACCAGAGAGGTAGATTTTTCTTGGTTATCCCATCCATTAGCTGTAGGCACAGCTTCAAATTGCCGGTTATACATGGTCCGACATGAACTGCCATCAAATGTGGGTGGACCTCTTAAAGAAATTACCAGAGAGGTAGATTTTTCTTTGTGATCCCATCCATTAGCTGTAGTTACTGCTTCAAATTGCAGTTTATACATGAACTGTCATCAAATGTGGGTAGTTTATTAAAGGAACCTCAGATACTCACAGTGTGCTGGTATTTCCCCCTCTGTAAATCTTGTTGTAATTGTTTAATTTCGGTTTCCACTTTGTTTTGGATGCCACTGACTTTATCTTGTACGTCACTTTGTACTGTGATTTTAATGGAACTGATTTCAAATTTCACCTGGCTCTGGATGGTATCGATATCATCTACTGTGATTTCAAGAGTCTCCACAGTACGTTTTAGGATCTTTATTTAGTCCTTTAGTCATTTTATGTCTGATTCCACTATTTGCATTCTTTCATTAACTATTTCATTAATTTGTGATAATATTTGCCTCAATTGTTAAAATTGCGGTGTTCTTTTTTCTTCAGTTTGGCCTTTTTTTCTTCAAATCTCGAGAATAATCCCTCAATTAAATTTTGTTGTTCATTTTTCATCGTGAAGACCCGATTTTGTTGCTCATTTTTTATCGTAGAAACACGGTTTTGTTGCGTTTCATCTATATTAGTTACAAGGTTCTCTAATTCCATTTTACATTTTCCATCAAAAGATTTCACTAACCACTGTTAAATTTATTCTTGATGGTGTTTCTCCATCTTGTTACGTTTTTCCAGGATCTGAGTTATTTTTTCATCTAGTCCATCCGTAACCTGTTTGAATTTTTTTTTGGTAGTCTCGCCCATTTTTTTATTTTTCTATACTTCGAGTTGTTGCCATAAATCAATTTCGATTTTAACTTCACTTAATCCTTCCTTAATCCCACTTCTGACACCAAATAGAAATAAACTCCTTGGGTTCAAATGTAATTAAAAAAAAACTGATCTTCACTTTCACTTTCTAGAAACTTTATTTACACATAAAAACTCAATCTAACAGCTGATTTCGATAAACAATTTACATCGGAATATCAACACCACTATATAAGCTATATTAACTAATCATGAAATCTATAATGTTTTATATACCCTCGAATTTTCTCGTCTTTCCGTATGGGTATTAAATTTGTTCGTCCAGCGTCGAGATCAGTAATTTTTGCCCCCTTCGAAGATTCCAGTTCTAGTTCCGGGTGTGTCTGCCCATAGAGTAGAATTATAACTTATAGGCTGTGTTAAAAATAGCAGAAAAAAATTGTCATATGGGGTAGAAGATAAGCAGTGGCATATATGAAATACCTGAAATATGGGGCGAAGTAAAGTTATAGTTACACAGTGTTATTTAAACAATGTTAGAAAAAGTTGCATACAAGGGATGATTAAAATGAAGGGTGGAGAAAAATTATACTTTATACTATGATAAAAAAATATGAGGAAGAATTGTGAATTTGCTTAACCCATAAGCAGTTGCACAGATAGGATAGTTGAAATATAGGGCGGAGTACTGTCATAGTTAAGTGTTTAAAATATGTTATATTGGGTAAGCAGTAGCACATACAGGGCGGTTGAAATATAGTTGCAGAACAGATATAATTATGTAATGTTATACAAAAAATTGTTGAAGAAACTTGTTATATAAAGTGCCCCATAAGCAGTTCCAGTTTTGGTGAAATATATTGGGGATTGATGGGTTTATTGTTATACTGGATGGTACAAAAATGTTATACTGTGTGGCCCGTAAATAGTTGCATCTACAAGGCGTTTGAAATAAAGGGTGGAGTAGAATTATAGTTAAATAAGGTAGATAAAAAAATACTAGAACAATTTTGTTTCTAGGACAGGACATGAGCTGTTGCACATATGAAATATGTGAAAGAAAGGACACAAAAAAATATAAATATACAGTGTGAATTAAACAATGATTGAAGTTGAATATAAAAGGTGGTTGAAATATAAGGTGTAGACAAATTACACTTTCCAGGATGGTTAAAAATATCAGAAAAATGGTTATTTAGCGTAGCCCATAAACAATTGCATAGTTAAGACAGTCGAAATATAGAGTGGAATAAAGTAGTAGAGTAGAGTGTTTATGTATTTAAAATATGTCATATTTGGGGTCCCATGATAAGATGCATACACAGGCTGTTGAAATCTTTGGTGCGGTAGAATTTAAGTTATACCGGGAGTTTCAAAAAATGTTACTCAAATAAGTTATAATGATAGACCAATTGGCAGTAGCATATACTGGATGGTTGCAATTTAGAGAGAAGTAGAGTTATAGTTAAACAAGGTGGTTGAAGAAATGTTGAATAAAATTATTATATATGGTGCCCCATAAGCAGTTGTAGTTGGTAACGTTAGCAAAAGTTGCATATAAATAATGATTAAAATATAGGGTACACCGAAATTATCAGATACACGAGTAAGTATTGCATAGCATGGCCCATAACTAGTTAGCAGATAGGATAGCTGATATATAGGGTGGAGTATAGTTAAAGTTATGTTTAAAAAATGTAATATTGAGTGCCCAATAAACAGTCGCTTATATAGGATGGCCGCATTATAGGGCGAAGTAGTTACAGTTATACAAGTTGGTTCAAGAAAATGTTGCTTGAATAAAATTGTTAGGGTGGCCCATAAGCCCTTGTAGTTTTGGTGAAATATATTGGGACTGGTGGATTTATAATTATGTAGGGGGGTTCAAAGAAAGCTAGAAAAATTTTTTACATAGAATAGCCCATGTATTTCATAAGATATTTTCTAATTCGTATTGCTTAACTTTTGGACTGTAACAAAAATGATTCTACGAACCTGTTGATATATTTAGGGTTGACTTCGTTATATGCCTTCCATATAGAGGCTTTCCTGTCCTCTTGCCGTTTCTTAAAAATTGTTAATTGTGTAAATGGACATTGGATTCTCTCATAAGAAGTGGTTTTGATCATCGATCAAACATTTATTTTTTGATATCACAATTTTGCAATGGATAAAAAAAATCGAAAAAAAAATACAGAAATAATTTACCGTTTTTACAAAATTTGTACAAAACTACAGGAAACTAATCAAATAAATTTAATATTACTAAATTACCTGTCAGTTAGGTTCTAAATATCCAACCAGTCCTTAATTCAACTCCAAAACCATGCTTACTTTTCTCTGAAACCTAATGTATTCACTTTTAATTCTCGATGGTTATGAAGAAAATGTTGAGGTTACCCAATAATATAACCAAAATATTTGTTAAAGAAACGCTTGAAACACTGACAGCTTGAATTCTCATATACACACATATATTTCTATTGCTTTCAGTTCTTTACCTTAACGTCACACAGCAAATTACCCAGCAAATTGAGTCACATAATGGTTAATGGTAGATTACGGCGAAACACCCAAACCAAACCTAGAACACTGTACAATAATTAAAAGCCTTCATTCATAAAATACTGAACAATATTGGAATAATTCTTTTAAAATAAAGCATTCGAAAATATAAGTATGCAACCAGTTAAGTATATTTTACGACCTAAGATAATCAATATTAGAAAACTCATTCTAAATTTTGACGTAGTTTCCTGATACATTTCCTGCGATCTAATTGGGATTTTAAAACCACTCGAGGAGAAGTGGAATAATAAATTAAGGAGAACATTTCGTGCTTTAGAAAATTAAAACAATGACTAATTTATTCTTTATAGCAATTTCAACGCAGAAGACAGTAGAGGATACAATCAATTAGTTCTTAAGCTACAAAATATATAATCTAAGAAACTTATCTTGTGAAGTTCCAAAGCAGAACTCTATAATACTCGAAATTATTGACATATTCAACAAAGCTTTTAGTTCTTCTACAATTCGAAATATTAAGTATTATTCATGTAATTAATGTGTAACAAACTATATTATGTATTTTAGGAGGCAAGCATTTTTCATCAACTAATATAAAAACGTATTCTCGAGAATAACAGAATCTATTCTGCAGTCAAATGTCATATGAATTTATTTTTAAATAATTAACAACTTGAATATACAGAATGGCCCAGCGAAGTTTATCAAGAAAAACAGAGCAACATGTTTACTTAATAATTTCACTGCTAAAATTATTCTGTATGGCGATAAGAAGCGACCAAATCATCCAGGTTTCTGAGTTAAAACAAACTAAGGATGTAGAAAACTATATATGCTTCTGAACACTTGCCTACAGAACGATGGCGTTCTATTAATTATGCTTTGTCTTTAAGAAACTGCGTAATTCAGGAATATTCAGAAATACGAGTATTGAGTCGGGCCTTGGTCCACGCTTTCGTTTCCCAGATTTGTGGTCTTTTTTGGTGATGACTGCATCATCAAATTTCGGAGGTCAATAGAGTACATTAGCGACAGGTGGATAGCAAATAAAACGACCCATATCTTATGCCAATGACGACACTATCCCATGCTCAATTGTGCTCATGCCCAGTTGTGCTTATGCTCAGTTGTGTAACATCCATTAATTATGTGTGGTGTTTTTTGTTAACTTTGGATCCCCCCTCTCCATAGGTCATATATGTTGAGATATTGCGAGACTTCCCCGCATGAGGTTTAGCCTATAATTTTAAATGATTAAATTGATTTGATATGTTCAGGAATTTTGCTTCATACTGCTATACTTAAGGAGTAATACTGATATCTTCTTTTACTATATGTTTTGTACGAAATAAGACTGAAAATAGTTGTACGTTAACGTGCACTAACCGGATTTGATTTAATTTAGTATCCGTAAAAAAATGTTTCTCCTAAATCTAGCCGCAACTAACAGCGCAGACGCGTTTAAACTTATTTCCTGACTTCGGACCTACAGGTTCCGTTTATATTATGGATTTAATATTTTTTGATTCCTACCTATTGTTTTCATCAACTGTAAAAAAGTAAAGTAATCAGTTACATTTTTGTGCATTATTGTATTAACTAGAAACTTGAGTTTTGAAAATTTTAAGGTAATATTTGATTGCTAACATACATTACAGTCACAAATGTCATTGGAGTTATACTATGAAGTATTGGTAGGTGTGAGTCCGTTTATAAATGATGTGAAAATAATTGGTCCCCACTACTCACAATCTTTTAAAAAATTGTTTTTTTTTCTTAACAAAATGTTTAGTTTCTGAGTTTAAAAATGTACCCCTATTCTACGATTAAAACATATACACAATATTTAACTGCATATGAATAATCAAAATTTATTCTAACTATGGATTGAAATTTATCGTGTTTAAAACAAAAATAGTCAAAGAATCGGCTTATTGAACCTAAATATTCTTCAATTTAATTTCATATTCAAAATTGTAGAACGAGATACACAATATACAAGTAAGGTTATACGACAAGACCTTACTTGTATAGTTTATACCTCACTCTACAACTTTGAATAAGAAATTAAATTCTAGAATATTTAGTGCCTATAAGACGATCCTTTGACTGTTTTTATGCACGATAAATTTCAATCCATCGTTAAAATACGGTTTTGATAATTGATATGTTGTTAAATATTGTGTATATCTTTTACTCTGAGTATGGTATAATTTTTAACTAGTCAGTTTGTCAACAACAATAAGTGAGAACTAAATTATATTTTTTAAAAGATTGTGAGTTTTGGGAACCCATTACTTCCACACCATTTTTTATTGGAATTATTTTTCCTACAAGTATTTGACAAATATTGTTAAATTTTTTATCTGATTTTAAATTATCAGGTAGAACTTACTACTAAGTTCAAAGTTGTAACAACTGTATGAAATTTATAAAACTGTTTGACTGCACATTATCAACTCTAATAGCATCATTTTGATGGTCTCCATCAGATGACGACAAGTTAAAATAAATGTCTTGTTTTATGAGGTTTTTTTCTGATTACCAACCAACTAATGCAATCTTAAAACTCGTTGTATGTTTTTTTAAAGCTAATCTTGACGCAAACTGGTGCGCAAGGCTACGTGGCTCATTGCAGCTGCATGTTCTATATAAGTTTCACAAAAAATTACTTGCAGATACTTCCTTAATTACTTTAACTACGTTTTGGTGGGTAATGAACATTTATTTCACAATTCTTTACTTTTTTAAGTTTGTGCGCCTGGACAATTATTAATATAAGACACTTAAAAACATAGTGTCTTCATAATGGTATGTATTTCGTCTCTTAAAATTTCTCCTTAACCTGGCATTTCATTTTTTCTATGGATCTGGATTGTACATGTAGGACATTTTCTTGAATACTCTTCACATTTTGCTAATAAATTATATTATAGCATTTAGAATTTCTGTTATGACTAAAATTCTTTTTATAGATTAAACACGTAAATTTGAAATACTCTAAGTTCATTTTAACTTCGGGGCGAGCAGTTTAATTTTCAGCGGGTTCATTTTCTTATTGCAAATCAGTATGGCATTCAGAGTGGTAGTTGCTATTTTTATTCTTAAAGTTTTCGATAACAAATGAGCAGTAATAATTTCTTTGCAAATAACACCACACTGTGTTTGTAAATTCTAAAAATCCAAACATATCAGAGTCTTACTCTGACTTGGTTAACAATTTAAATGAGATTTGGTGAGGTATGGCAGGACCCCTGCTTCCCCGTTTTGAGCTCCCGTAACTTATGTACGCCCCCTAAGACGTAAGTAGCTATTTACAAAAGCAAATCAAATCTAGCAATTAGTTTGAAATTGACTGATGTCTCAGAAACTTGATGAAACATCTGTTGCAGTCACTTTCCGAATTTGTAAAATACCTTTTTTTAAAGCATATTGTGGCAAAATCAACATAAAAATATGTTTTAAGTCGTACCGCAATACACAATATATTTTACACTAACTCTAAAATTCAATATATTAACTGTGTTTGCGCTTGAAAGTAGGATAATTTAGTATTAACTACAAACATAAACTCTTGAAAGTTAGAGAAATTCAATTCCCAGCTAATAAAAACTGTCGATTTCTAACATGTGTATTATTAAGCTCATAGTACGAAAACTATGTGTCGTTATATGTCTTATATTTATATAATGTTAAAATCTGTATTGAAAAACACACATTTTTTTGTATTGTGATTGGTTCTATTTTAATGTCCAGGGATAGACACTTATTCCCATGTAGAATCCCTAAAGGTTAATAATTCTCTAAAGGATTTTATCAAGTATGATTGCATATTGTTTCCGCGACGAATAGGGGAGTCTATCATAATTAATTCTGGTTAGTTTAGGTAAAGTAAACCCAATAGTCAAACTCTACATCGGATTAATTTAGTACCTATGTTGAGTAGAAGGAATTATTGAGGTAGTTACAAATTGCTTGATGAGTTGCTTTTAGAATAGGACAGCGGAAAATATTAGAGAACTGGTAATTACTAACTTGGTTTTATCTGTTCTGTTAATAACAGGATACAGTTAATGAGTTGTAAATAAAAACTAGAAACTGTATTTTGCAATGTGTTGATTGCTAACGACTAGCATAATTTGATGCGGGTTTATTGAATCTAGCAGGAAGCTTAGATTACGTGTCAATAATTTTAGATTTTCTAAATCAAATTTACACCTGTTTCTTCTCACATTATTATATATTAGTATCTAGTTAAAATAATAGGTAAATTGAGGCTCCTTGAAAAATGTCTTCATTTTGTAACAGAGGATCCGGCAAACCTATATAGATAGCGTCAAATTTTGATATTTTTAATATTTCACTAACCTTTGAAATGCAGCAGGGGCATTACCTAACCCAAAAGGTCTAGTTTAATAATAGTTGTTGGTGGAAAATGCGCTCTATCATTTTCGTGAAGCCCAATTCCTGTTTTTGGGACCAAGTTCTACACTTGAAAGAGAATATTGAAAATAGTTGATAGGTAAAAGTTAACCTTAAAATTGTAACGTTACAGTCGATTCTAGGAATTAAAGAATAACAGCAATGACATTGAACGTCTCCAGTTTCGGAAATTTTCTGTTCTAGTTTCCTCGAAAACCCTAGATATCGATATATAACGTTATGTATCAAAAACATCAAGAGTTATACAGTCATACAAGGAACAATAAAGGATATTCTCTTTTGGGAACCGCAAATTGTATAATTGTTGTCTTGTATACAATAGAATGACACCGCGAAGGAACTATAGATTTTATGAAGAAAGGTGTTGAGACTTTCGTCTGCCTTACGACTCGACTTTCGACGTATGTCCTATGAAAATTGGCATAAATGATGTTTAAGCCATATATTAAACTTCATTTATGTCAGTTTTCTTACGACATACGTCCTGAGACCGTCGTAGAGCGATCGAATGGTTTCAAGAATCGGTGCCTAGGTCTGCCCCAATCTTAGAGCCTATACTTCTGGAGATATCCCGTAATTCACAAATTGGTGACAAAACTAGTAGTACAAGAGCAAGGAACGTCAAAAACATGAATTTCAGGTAGTCTACTGGACATCATACAGGCGACCTGACTGGCGGTAGTTGTTGCGTACCTGTACAAGGTAAAATACCAATTTTTCAAATAATTTTAAGAAGGTTTCTTTTTTGATAACTATTTTAATTGAACTATTTGACACATGAGTCGATTATTGCCAGATATTTTTATTGTTGTTTAAACTGTCCCAATCGCTAATAGCTAATATATTTTTTCAAAAATATTTTAGTATAACTGAAATTTTTTAAGGTGTTATATAATGTAAGTGTCTATACAGATAAAATTAATTTGCAAAGCAATATTTCAATTGTTAAACCGTCAGCCAGACCGAGCTAAAAGTGAAAAATAATGTGGTATTTTGCCATTAAAACTGTAAAACTCCAGTAACAATTTCTCTGGCATTAAGTTGCTCTGGTAACTGTACATTATCATATTTAAGTTTAAAATTCAAACGTATCTGTTAAACTTCTTTACAACTTTTTTAATTTATCTTCTACAAAGGTTATTCTTTTTCCATTTCCATTTTCCATTTTGCGAAAAAACTAATATTAACTTTCTGCATCGTCAGTTAAATGTTAATCCAAAGGCGCATATAACATAGAATTTAACTTTAACTGAGCTTTTTGATTTTATTTACCATTAGAAATGGTAAAATAATGAAGCCTCTGTTTTTTCCACATACCTTGAAGTGTATTAAATAGATCGAATTACTTTCAATTGACCAGTGGGAAAGAAATTTATAAAAATCTAGCGGACCCGACAGACTTCGTCCTGTCAAAAAGATTTGTAATGTGGCAGTTTTTTGCTCCTACCTATTTTATAGTCGCGGCAAAAAATTCTTCTGAACGGAACCGTCACCCTGCTGATAGGGCGATGTGAATAAAAAATAATTAAATAAAACATATATAAGCATTTAAAAGTAAGTAATCGCTTTATTGTTAATCATGTCAATCATAATTATTAACAAAAATCAGTTTTAATTTCGTTATAGTGCTTTGTGATATACGATGTATTTTGTTTGATTACTTGGCGCATAGACAAACCAATCGGTGGGTTTTTTAATACGTGAACAGATAAAATACAATTGACCATGTGCGAAACATGGGTTTTCCAGATTAATACCAGAAACACTTAATGATTGCCCCTGGGACTTGATTATGGTCATAGCAAAAGCAAGCCGCACTGGAAACTGTAGTCGTTTAAACTCAAATGGCACATCAGTCGGAATCATTGGGATGCGCGGTATGAGTACATCTTCTCCTTTATACTTTCCTTTCAGTATAGTTGCATCTATCACGTTATTTAGTAACCTTTTATCGCTAACCGTGTGCCGTTGCAAAGACGCGGTTGGTTGATATTTCACAACATTATAACTATCGATCCAACCTTTAATTGAAGATTGTGAGGAGACAATTCTGGCAAATCCAGCGAGTTTAAAAATTCCTGTGGATAGTTGACTACATCATCTTGTCTAGTTGCCAAATCAACTGATTTATATATCCTCGATTCGCCTGTAATTTGTTCTTGAATTTTGAAATTTAATTCATGTACATCTATGTTTTTTGCTGCCAATATAGCTCGTTCGCTCAACCAATCATGGTTTTTGTAATTTTGAGCAACATCTTTAAACACCTTCTGAATAAGTTCATCTTTTGATCGAGTTAACTGACAAAAACTTTGAGGAAAGTTAATGCAGCCAGTCAAAATGTCTATAGGAAATTTGCCATTATCAATGTCAATGAGTTTATTGTTGTTTCAATTTTCAACTTTTCTTTAATTTGATACGATATGAAGTCAAATCTTTTAGTCCATACCAATGTTTTATGTATTTTTATGTCGCGTGCCGAAAGTAAAACTAAAGAAATAATATCGCGAAGCCGACCAAATTGAAAATCAGTACTAATGATCTATTACATTTTGTGACTATTCAATTTGGTCAGGTCCGCGATATCACTTTTGTTGAGTTTCGGAACGCGATATTAAATCCTCCAACGATATATTCTGTGCTCCAACGCACAGTGCTTGTTATTTAATATTAACTTTATGCAATAGCAATAAAGCTCAAATTGACTCTATGTTTTAGTTAGAAAACGTTTGTATGGGAAAAAGAAAATGGCTGTTTTTAGGGTTTTTACAGCAATTATTAGAATTATTCATAAAAACCATCCTTGAACTTCAACGAACATTTAAAAAAAAAGAATTGGTCAAATTGGTCCAGGCGTTGTTGAGTTATGCGCTTACCAACACATTTTGCGATTCATTTTTATATTATAGAAGTTATATAAATTCTGTTGAGAAATTGACATATCTGTTACTACTAAATAGTTATTAAATGTCTGAAAATGTTTGTATTTATATTACATTCATGAAGTATTGCTATCTGATTAAAGGATTTTTTTGTTTCAGGTAATTTTCGGAAAACTTTTATGGCAGAACAAATTTGGTATGTAACCAGGTAAACAGTGAATTTTGTATAAATTAAATATTTGTATAAATAATTGATAGGTTAAGTATTTTCGGTTTCATTACACTTAAAGACTAGTTCACTTATTCGATCAACGTTTGATCAAATAGTTTATCATGATATTTAGTATAGGCAAGGGATGGCGAACCACTGTAACAATTCAGGCAATAAGCAATAAATTGACTTCAGGGTTTAAGTATTAAATAAATGTTGATGAACTATCTTAATTTATTTTATATCCTGATATCTTTAGAGTAGATGCAAACATAGAAATGCAATAGGCCTTTTCATATTGTAAATTTTTAGTGGGTATGCGTTAACTTTTATCTTTTTTTTTTTCGGGCAAAAAACATTGTATTTACATGCCAATGGTGTGAAAACTGGTCGAAAAAAACTACGGATGGGAAAAAAAAATTGAATATGAAAAGACGTATAAGTTGATTGTCATTATAATTTGATATGAATAGATTTGTCGTTTTAAGAAAAGCACTGGATGCAATTAAAAAGAACGCAGAATATAAGAAAAATTTGGAATGTCATTCTCGAATTCTTTAACTGTTTTAACAAACTAGCAATTAACGTAATATCTACTAACTCACAATAAGTGTTTGCTTAAAGTACCGATTTATGAACCAAGTATCCAATATAATTCAATCAATGTACCACTGAAGTATCATTAATTCAAGATATATAACTAGAATATTTATAAATTTTTGAACCCTGTTTAATTTAATAATTCTTTAGTGTTTATTTCCTACTTACATTTTCTCGGGACGCCAGAGCTTGGACAAAGAAATAACTCTAATATTTGTCACAAGCATACTGTTACGAAATTTACCTAAACCAACCCTGTTTCATTTCATTACGACACCGATCGCTTCTAGGATAAAAAATGTTCTCGAATTGGCTCGGCGGCTGTGGAGTTTCTGATTCATTTTACGAGATTTTTCGATGCTGGTTTTAAAAAGGAAGCAGCCCACGATCGCAAATCAATTATACAGCGACGACTAGCGTATACTGTAATGTTATTGTGAATCAGCTGTTCTGTTTGATGTAAATAAAAGTTCTAGAAAAGTGAAAGTGAATATTAGTTTTATAATTTTAAATTGATCCCACGGACTATATAACAAATCTGGTGATCAGAAGTACAGGATTAAGTGCAGTTAAAATAGCAATTTGATTTATGGAAACCCGTAGCATGGAAGAAATGGACGAAACTACCAAAAAATAGTCAAGCAGGTTACGGAGGGACTAGACGAAAAAATAGCCCAGATTCTAGAAAAAAGTTACAAGAAGGAGAAACAACATCAAGAAGAAATACGACAAAGGTTAGTAAAATCTTTTGATGAAAAACGTAAAATAGAATTAGAAAATTTTGTCACTACAATGAAAAGCGAACAACAAAATCTTGTTCCCACGATGGAAGAGAAACAACAAAATCTAGTTTCCACGATGAAAAGTCAACAACATAATTTAGTTGAAGGATTGTTCTCAAAATTTGAACAAAAATAAGATCACATTGAATTAAAACTACAAAATGAATTTAAATGTTAAATGAACAGAGACCAAAATGATTTTAAATTATTTGAAGAGAAACAAGATCAAATCGAATTAAAAGGACACGAAACTGATGAGAAAAGACAACTGCAATTTGAACAATTAATGCAAATAGTAGCACAAGTTAATGAAACAGTTAATGACAGAATGCAAATAGTTAAGTCAGACATAAAAGAAATAAATGATGACATTAAGACCATAAAAAATACCGTGGACACTCTTGAAACCAAAGTAGATAACCTCGATTCCATCCAAACCCAGGTAAAGTTTGAAATCAGTTGCATTCAAAACACAGTTCAAGATAAAATCCGTGCCATCCAAAACAAGGTAGAAACAGAAATTTAAAAAATGCAGCAGGACTTACAGCGAGGAAAATACCAGCACACCATGAGTACCAAAGGTTCCGTTAGCAAACCACCCATATTTGATGGCAGTTCATCTTGGACCAGGTATAAACGGCAATTTGAAGCCGTGGCTAGAGCTAATGGTTGGGATAACCAAGAAAAATCCACGTCTCTTGTAATTTCCTTAAGAGGTCCGGCCTTAGAACTCCTCCAAAGCATTCCAGTCGATAAACAAGGCAATTTCGACAGAATCATCGCCGTTCTAGACAAACGCTACGACAATCAATCCTTGAGCCAGGTATACCAAGTAAAACTGAGTGGAAAAACGCAAAAATCCGGTGAAAGCCTCCAAGAATTCGAAGAAGAGATTAGACGGTTAGTTCACTTTTCCTACCCAGACCTGCCACAGGAAACGAAAGACCAGTTGGCCATACAGAGTTTCATAAACGGCATCAGAGATGTGGAAGTGCAAAGAAATTTAAGACTGAGTGGAGTCAAGAAGACTAATGAAGCTTTACTTCGGGCTTTGGAAGTAGTGGCCGCCATGAACATGTCCAAGCCGAGGGTCCGAAATATTAGAACGGTCACAAAGAACTGGCACCAGAGGGGCATGTTACCGCTGCGGACAGACAGGACACCTCCACCGTGACTACCGAGTAAGGCTACCGGAACGATCACCAACCAGGGGTAGCCAACAAACCGACCTTACCAACCAGGGAAACTCCAACCAGTCAGCATTAGGGGGCGAATGCTGACTCATCCTCCGCCAGTCCCCAGGACAGTATCCATCCGGGGTTTTGCCGAGATAGCAGCAGCCTAATCATCAGGGGCACCATCAATGGCCGAGCAATTACCATCACCATCGATACCGGCGCCGCTGTGTCCATTGCCATGTCCAGGGTTTTGAGAGCATCAGAAATTCGGCCAATTATCAATAACATCCAGCTCAGAACAGTCACCGGCGAGTCCATGCCAATACAGGGTGAGGCAGATGTCAGGCTACAGATAGGGGACAACATGATCGGGCATAGGGTCCTGGTAGCGAATATTGAGGACGATTTCATATTGGGGATGGACCTAATCAGCCAGCATGGATTTACGTTCGACCCGAGATATGATGTTCTTCGGTTCCTAAATGCAGAATTTATATTGACACAGTCAACACCTCAGCGACCTTCATAAAAATTGTAGCAAGATCCTCAGCCAGAATTCCCGGTCGAACGGAACAGATTATTCATGGGCAGCTCGACCGAATTCGAATCGAATGTATTCCAGAAGGTTTGCACGATTTCAGGGATCAGTAAAACGAGAACAACACCACCACACCCACAGTCAGACGGAATGGTGGAAATATTCAACAGGACCTTGGAACAACACCTATCCAAGGTCGTCAGCAATAACCAGCGAGATTGGGATGAGCATATCCCCCTATTCCTGTTGGCATATCGGTTTGCCTTACATAATAGTACAGGCCTGACTCAAGCCAGGGTCTTATTCGGAAAGGAGCTGCGATTACCCACCGATTTGGCTTTTTGCTCCCCCGAAGAACCTTCCCAAGACATCGACGATTATGCCGACCAGCTCCGATATATCATGCTGGCAATACACGAATTAGCCCGAACGCAGATGTTGGCCACCAGTGACCGGATGAAGACGCGATACGACCTCAAGGCCAATTCAGTCGGGTTCCAGGAGAGGGACAAAGTCTGGCTGCACAACCCCCAACGGAGCAAGGGTAAATCTCCAAAGCTTACACCCGCCTGGGATGGTCCATACGAGGAGGTCAATAGACTTAATGACGTCGTCTACCGGATCCGTCGAATCCTCAAGGCTAAGTTGAAGGTGGTCCATTTAGAACGACTGGCTCCCTTCCATGGAGAGGATGTTTCTGACCGAGACGATCAGAATTAAAAGGGGGGGGGCAGTGTTACGAAATTTACCTAAGCCGACCCTGTTTCATTTCTGTACGACACCGATCGCTTCTAGGATAAAAAATGTTCTCGAATTGGCTCGGCCGCTGAGGAGTTGATGATTCATTTTATGAGATTTTTCGATGCTGGTTTTAAAAAGGAAGCAGCCCACGATCGGGAGTCAGTTATACAGCGACGACTAGCGTATATTGTAATGTTATTGTGAATCAGCTGTTCTTTTTGATGTAAATAATAGTTCTAGAAAAGTGAAAGTGAATATTAGTTTTATAATTTTAAATTGAACCCACGGACTATATAACAATATAATATGGTTCGCCATTCACGGTGTAAATGAGATGAGCATTGTCTATCTATAGATACAATCAAATTTTATCAGACCGGTTTCTCTATATTATATATATTGAAGAAACTAAAACGGGACTAACCAGAGGACCAAAACAAGATTTATTAGACTTTTTGTCTGCCTGCCTCTTTTTATGTACGCATTACCCAAAAATTATTGCATGGAATTGAATGAAGTTTTCACCGATGTATTGCTAGACGTTTCACTTGAAATATAGTCTCCATTTTACCGCAGGAAAGTATCGTGTTCCTATTATTTTAAATTTAATATTATCCAGTTCTCGCGTTTCTGAATGAACATTATGTTAAATTAACAGGTTTTGCGGAAATTATTTACGTGCATAGACAAGTTAACCATTCTTTATTGTTGATACTCAAAAGAATCATAGATGACTCTGTTTATTATTTTAAAGGTTTATCTCAACCGATTACAACCGTTTGCAACTAATATTATACAGTAATATACAGTAACAATTTTTCATTGAAAGCAGAAGTGGGATAAAGATGTAGGCATAGAATCAAATAGAAGGGAAAAGAATAAGAGGCACGCGACCTTAAACAAATAAGGACAGTATTCAAAAAGGCGACCCTTCTGCTGGGTAGCGTTTCATATAGCATAATATTCAGTCAAGATGCCACAAGTATCATTCAGGAACAATATTATTTAAAGATATAATACTTAGTTTGATTCCTCACTGTAAATAAAATTCAAAAATAAGTTCACTAAAAACAGTTTTGAGTTGACGAGATTATATACCTTAAATATATGCTAATCATGCCATGTGAAAATTAATATTCGAAGTCCAAGCAGCCAAACCAAGCAAAACAAATGTTGTTTGACGAGCGTTTGGTAGTTCCAGCCCTAACGGAGAACTGTTTAACTTGCGATAGGTTTTCAGTAACGGAGAACTGTTTAACTTGCGATACGTTTTCAGTCTCTTAGCGAACGACGTCGCGGTTAAACCCTAGTTGCCCTTAAAAATAGAGATACCGGTGTCGTTTGGGAATTAAACTATCTAGTAATATTTTAAATATAAAAATTTAAATCAGCTATAATTTTATTTCAACATTAATTTACTTACTTTAACTACTATTATTTGAGTAAGTAGACTCACATCCTAATGACGAGCGATTACAGTTGACGTAGATAACATTCTTGCAAAAGTTGTTCCTGAGAATTATTCATGCAATGTTTGGTAATAATCGACTTTTGTTCATTTAGTGACATGTGAGTATTTTCGAAAATATGAATTTGCAGCTATTATATCCGTTCACCAGACAGAAAGGGTAATTACGTAGTAAGTTAAGAGCATGCTAATTTCTACTATATATATATATATATATATATATATATATATATATATATATATATATATATATATATATATATATGTTAGATGAGAATATTATGCACGTGTACGTTATCAAGTATCGTATTTCGCTGACAGCTTCCTTCGGATCCGTTGAATTCGTTGAAACCGTGGGAATGCAATTCAGCAAAGTAAATGTTATAAATGCGAGACTTGCCATCCCACGGCGTTCATTAAGATAGTTCATTTCATTCAAGTAACTTTTATATTTTGTATTTTTCAACTATTGTTTTGTGTATTAATTAAATCAATTTTTTTTAAAAAGTGACTTGTGTTTTAAATAATATAAAAATGGCGCAGTCAGTAGGATTCGTTCAACACGTTTAGAACAAGGATCAAGAAAGAAGACTAACTAAACGTGGCAATTCCTAAATTCTTGTGAACGAGGACTTCCCGACCAGGACATAACTGTAAGATAGCTGACCAGGAACACGACTGAGCTAACCAGTCATCGCTGAGCAGAACAGTCCATGCCAAGAGCATTTACGTATGTACAATAATTGTTTTAAACTTAATGACCACGTTGCTATTTAATTTTTACTTTTAAATCGCAATATCAGTTCAATCTTTTAAAGTTAATGACATTTTCCTTACCTTTAAAGCAAATTTCGAACCACTTCGGAACCTATCACCAATTATTGTTGCCTTTTGAATTTACCAATACACTTGATATTTATTTAAGGGATATTTGAAATTTAAATTTTATCATTGCTGATTTCATTGCTATACATATTCAGATATTTTATTTGCACTTTATATATGCTTGCATATTTCGTATCTTCCGGAAGGTAATTTAAAATTATATTCACTACTCGCCTTAATCTACAATTTTTTCCATTTACATTTTACGTGAAAACTGTTGACTCGATTTCATTTTATATCTAAATAACTATAAGTAACCATGCCTGAAACACGCCAGGGAACGGTAGAACCATACAAGATCTCTGAGATTTTCTCTATTATCCCCGAATATGATGGTAACCCGATTTTCCTGAATACGTTTATCAGCTCATGTACGACAGCATATAGTATGGCTGTTGACAACCAATCCACGTTACTAACCTTACATATTAAAAACAAGTTAAGAGGCCGTGCCGCCGAACTTGTTAACTCACGCAACCCGCCTACCTGGGACGATATCAAATCGCTCCTAGAAAACCACTTTGGTGATGCCAGAGATATTTCCTCATTAATCCAGGATCTGCAACGAATGAGGCAGATACCGAATGAATCACCTCTTACCTTTGCTGCCAGACTCCAAACTCACGAAGCCAAAATGTATGCGGCAATTAATAAACAAAATTTAACAGGTAAAGAAAAACAAGCACAGATATCTCTTATAGAATCCATGGCTCTTAATAGCCTCCTAACCGGCCTAGAACCGAAAATAGGACAGATTGTACGAGCAAGCGATCCGATAAATATCATAACCGCAGTTTCCCGAATAAAAAGGGAACTTCAGCTAAGCCATCTAGAAAATCAGAAATTTCTCAACACCCGTAATCAACAAATACAACAACAACAAAAAAGACCCAACCCAGCAACTTTGTCCAAACAATGTTCATTTTGTAAACGTTTAGGGCATACTTTTAACGAATGCCTATCGCGTCTGAGACAACAGCAACAACAACAACCAAACAGAAACTTTAACAATAACAATTACCAACAGTTTCGCCCTAACCCGCCTCAACAAAATGCTAACCAAACTAGACCAAACTTCGCCCAGCAAAATCGTTCCTCAACAAGTGGACAAAATCCTGGTCCTCGCAACGCTTTTTCCCCAAATCCAAATTTCTACAAAAATCAACAACCCAAAACTCACCACCTCAACCAAACTGATACATATAACTATTCATATGACTATACAAACGACCAATTTGACAACCCTGACGAATCTAATTATTACCAAGACGATTATTCTGATCCTGACACCCAAGCCCTAAATAACTACATGGGCTACCCCCAAAATCAAAATTATGAAAACTATGAATATAAATATTCTGAACCCTCTTCTGACGCAGAAATATCTGGTCAAAATTTTCAAATAGCTATAAACATAGACAAACCGCCAGACAACGAGATATCGAACATACAAACTCAGATCCAGAACATGAACCTCGACGACTTCAATCCCAACTTGAATCTCGAAGAACAAACATTTCTATAAGGCCCCTCCTAACTGTAAACTCAAAAAATTTATACTATATTAATGATGCTACAGGAAAATTTAAACTTCTGATCGATACAGGAGCCGGCATTTCCATTTTAAAAAAAATACGGTCAAAAACTTCCCTCAACGATTTCCCGAGAGAGTTACCATACAAGGTATCACTCACGAGAAGATCCAAATTTCAGAATCTACTTTGATCCCGTTTGCCCCACGAAATCCACACAAAGTCTTCATTTTCGACTTGGATATCGAATTCGACGGAATATTAGGTCTAGACTTTTTGGAACACTATGAGTGTGTAGTCGACCTAAAATCTAGACAACTAATTACAAATTTTAAAACTATTCTCCTTCACAAAGTAGAAGACAATGACCACTCCAATAACGGATTTTTAAAAACACTCAGCTGTGAACCACGAACCCCCACGCAAACTACCCTCAACTTAATTACTATCGAAGCACGTACAGAGAAAATTTTTAAACTTAAATGCATTCTTTCAAATACCGATGCTATTTTACAATCCCAAGAAAACGAGAAAGTACGAATTCCCAACGCTATTGTACACGTCAATTCGCAAGGTGAATTCCTTACCTCCATCATAAATGCTAATGCAATACCCAAAACTATAGATTTCTCGAACATCCAGTTAGAACCAGTGAACCAAATGCATCTTCTTTTGAACTTAAACTCACAAGACTACCCCGACTCTGACCATTTAGACAGGAACGAAATCGTTCAATCGCAAATTAGGACAGAACACCTTAACGACGAAGAAAGAGAGATGATTGTTAACCTCTGCCTAGAATTTCAAGATATCTTCTATCTTGAAGGAGACGCTCTGACATTCACTAACGAAGTCAAACACGCTATCGATACAAACAACGCAAAACCCGTTTTTACAAAATCGTATAGGTACCCCCAAATCCACAAAAACGAGGTGAAATCCCAAATAGGTAAAATGCTGGCCCAAGGTATCATCAGGCACTCTTCGTCCCCTTGGTCTTCGCCAGTATGGGTCGTCCCCAAAAAGGTCGATGCATCAGGTAAACAAAAGTGGCGCGTCGTTATCGACTACCGCAAATTAAACGAGTTAACCGTAGGCGACAAATATCCATTGCCGAACATCTCTGACTTACTTGACCAGCTAGGAAAATGCCAATATTTTTCTACCCTAGACCTCGCATCTGGTTTCCACCAGCTAGAAATTCGAGAGGAGGACATCCCTAAGACTGGATTTTCAGTCGAGAATGGCCATTACGAATTCGTTCGTATGCCATTTGGGTTAAAGAATGCGCCCTCTACATTCCAAAGGGTTATGGATAACATTCTGCTAGGTATTCAGAACGAGCGTTGTCTTGTCTACATGGACGATATAATCGTCTACTCCCCGACTATACACGAACATGTTACACGCTTAACGGAAGTCTTTAAAAGGCTTAGGAAGGCAAATCTCAAAATCCAACCGGATAAATGCGAATTTCTCCGCAAGGAGGTCGCTTACTTAGGGCACGTAATAACTAAAGACGGCGTTAAACCAAACCCGTCAAAGGTCGAATGTATCGTGAACTTTCCGCAACCGCAAAATCCCAAGGATATTAAATCATTTTTGGGTCTTGCTGGTTATTATAGGAGATTTATCCCGAACTTCGCCAAAATATCAAAACCATTGACTAAACTCCTCCAGAAAGACGTACCGTACAATTTCAACGCTGAATGCATCAAATCGTTCAGTGAACTCAAAGAGGCACTAACTTCCACACCGATATTGATCTATCCCAACTTCGATGAACCTTTCGTCATAACCACAGACGCTAGCGCTTTTGCGATAGGCTCTGTGCTGTCACAAGGACCCATTGGTAAGGATCTACCAATAGGATACTTCTCTAGGACTCTTTGCAAAGCCGAAACGCGGTACTCAACCATCGAGCGAGAACTCCTAGCTATTGTTTGGGCCGTCAAACATTGGAGACCTATCATCTATGGTAGAAAATTCCTTTTAGTTACAGACCACCGCCTATTTACATGGCTGTTTTCGATAAAAGACCCCGGAAGTCGATTAGCTCGTTGGCGCCTCAAGCTCGAGGAGTACGATTACGAAATCGTATACAAACCTGGCAAAATAAATAAGAATGCAGATGCTCTTTCCCGCATCAAAGCAAACCACTTCAACAATTATGTATCTTTTCAATCGAGTAACCACCTAACACCCTTCCAAGTACTCCCCACTAACGAAACCGACGATGACTCTTCAGAACCCGAGCCACAAAGCCCTAATATCCAACAAATCTGTGAGGAATTCAAAACATTTGTCGAACGGTACCAGACTATATCACTTATAGATTACGACAAAATCCAAATGTCCAACTGCCAATTACTTGACAAGGAAAACAAAAACATCCTGGTATTCCCCCAAGGTTCCCTCATGAAAGATTTCCATCACAACATACTCGAAGACATTTTCGAGGAAAACGCTGACTTTCACACCCCAAAAGTCAATGTCTTTGCGAGTAAAAGTGTCAAAAAAAGACGCTATTATATCGTCTCACTTCCTTCCGACCCCGATATAGTTAATGAAATTCTTTTTGCATCTATATATAATAGTAAAGATGTGTTCACTGAAAATGAAATCTATTGCGTTGAAAACAACTTAGAGCTACCTATATTAGAGGTACTATCGTTTATCTTTTCGGAAATGGATATCAAATGGAAAGTTTGCCAGAACATCGTGCAAACGATTGATAAGGAGCGGATACCTATAATCCTTGATCAGTTCCATAACGGAAAAAGTAATATACATAGAGGCATAAACGAAACCATCCGTAGAATCAAGGAAAAGTACAATTGGCAAGGATTAACCAAAGATGTCGATAATTTCATAAAAAATTGCCAAATTTGTCAAAAAGCAAAAATCTGTCGCAAAAACCTCGATAGCCCCCTAGTTATTACCGAAACTCCACGGACACCCTTTGAACGTATAAACATAGACATCCTGGAAGTTCCTACAAAAAACTATGCACTAACCATTAGGGACGAACTTACGAAATTCTCTCAAGCTTATCCGATAAGCGATAAATCCGCGAAAACCGTCGCTAACATCTTACTCTTGTATTTCCAACATTACGGAACTCCCCTTCGCATTCACTGCGACTACGGCAAGGAATTCGACAACACACTGATGAGAGACTTATGCAAACTTTTTAACATAAAAATTTCCTACTCTAGCGTGGGACACCCACAGTCGAACGGATCATTAGAACGATTTCACTCGACTTTACTAGACATGATTAGAATACATAAACTGGAGAACCCTAACGAACACCCCTTCAACATCTTACCCTATGCGGTTATCGCATACAACAACTCAGTTAACAAGACCCATGGGTTTACCCCATACGAACTCATATACGGACATACTTCAAGTAGGCCTCCTGAAACCCTGTATGATCAACAAGCTCTAATAACGAAGTACGTTAGAGATCTCAATAACCGTATTTCTCGTTATTATAAGATCGCCCGTGAAAAGACAAATTTACAGAAACAGAAGGCAAAAGAGCGATATGATCAACATGTTTCCGAAAACCGTCCGGAATACAAAATCGGCGATAAAGTTTATGTAAAAGAATCACAGCTAAAGGACAAGCTACAAAATAAATTTATCGGCCCATTTCAAATAACTGAAATTCACACTAATTCCGCCACCCTTAAGAACCTTAAAACCAACCAGCAAACGAAAGTTAACTTTGACAGGATAAAACCATATTCTGAAAATTAACTTCCTTTTCAGGCTCTTACTGCTGTTCGGATCAGTGGTATGTCAGATAGACATCAAACCCATTAACAACACTATTGGCATCTACTACCACGACGAAACTCGAATTGTAATCTCCAATTACAAATGGACGTTATTAGTTCACCGTAACTTAACAGCCCTTGAACAAGCATTTGAGAACAATAATCGAATCCTTAGGACATTGGAACAAACTGTTGACCCTATTCCGGGTTATAAATTTCACGATACCGGTGCTTTTCGCATTGATGTACAAACCCACATCAGTCTTCTAACCCAAATCTCCGACTCTATCAAAACTAAGTTTTCCGAAGTACTTATAGACACTAAGAGGACTAAACGAGGAATAATTGATGGTGCAGGAACAATATTTAAGGCAATTACCGGAAACTTAGGTGCAGCCGACGGTGAATTCTTCACCAACAGCATTAATAGACTTAACCAGGGACAACTACAGATAGAAAATCTTCTAAAGAACCAAATGAGCGTAACAACTTCAATCATCAAAAATTTCAATGAGACCATTCAGAAATTACAACTTGACGAGAAAACATTTAACGAAGATATAAATACTATCGATTTAGCCATTCACATCCTTAACGATAGCATCTCTGTTATCGAAGCCAAACAATCATTTCTCGAGATCTGCGAAAACCTAATGGCAAGTTATATATTTCTTGAAGATAACCTTAACGACATTTTAAACTCAATAACTTTTCCTAGACTAAAAATAATTCATGCATCAATCATTTCACCCGACCATTTAATAACATCCTTACAGGAAATTTCACAGAATCTTGTTAAGAATAATCTGCCGTTGCCAGTTCGCCTTTCAACCGTCGCCCAATATCTGGAAATAATAGAATTAGAGGCTTTTCAAACTCACTCTGATTTAGTATTCATATTAAAAATCCCTCTCGTTGAGCAGCAACTATATACCGCTTACCACCTATACCCAATCCCAATTTTAGACGATAGAACTGGTTTTCACCATATTCTATCATTTACACAAAAATATATTGCGCGGAACGACGACTCTCTAATGTACATACCGATCAAAGACTTAAGCTCATGCAAGCGATTAACTCCGAATCAAAAGCTGTGCTGTGAACTATATGCCTACCCAATAGAATCAAATGCACCCTGTGAGGCTCAACTCCTTAAGAACATCCATAGTGTCCCGGAAAACTGCCAGAGTGCCGTAGTGTTTTCCGAAGGGTACAACGTCCAAAGACTAGAATCGAACTCGTGGTTAGTGATCGTTTCCGAACCTATACATGTAACTTTTAGTTGTGCGGGAATCGATTCAAAAACTATTGTGCTAAAAACCAATTCAGTCATTCGGCTACAAACAGACTGTAGTGCCTTTGTGGGAATTACTAAAATTCAAGCCGAACCCATGAAAATAAGTAAAGTTACAGACAATTCACACCCAGTTTTAGTTCCGTACAACTGCTGCAATGCTCACCCCCAAAAACCAGCAATACCAGAACTTAAACCCCTTAAATTAGATAATCTCAACTTAGAAGAACTCAGCGTAGCCAACAACAAGCTGAATCAATATTCTAGAGATCTAGACGACCTCATCAACCAACCCTTCGTCACCAAAAATATATCCTGGTTTACGTATGCAACTGCAACCACCATCGTAGCAGCGGCAGCTGCATTTACCGTCTACAAAGTAGCGAAAAGAATAAAGAAATCTAAGGGAGCAGATGCCAGCCCAGGAAACCCCCAGAATCTCCAGAAAACTCTATCCAGATGGATTCCCAAACTCCGACCAGCAATAGAAGACCATGCCGACGAAACCGAAAATAATTGTCCGGTTTAAACCAAAAGTTGAAGTTACACCTTCAACTTTTCTTTGTAAAGGGGAGCTGTTAGATGAGAATATTATGCACGTGTACGTTATCAAGTATCGTATTTCGCTGACAGCTTCCTTCGGATCCGTTGAATTCGTTGAAACCGTGGGAATGCAATTCAGCAAAGTAAATGTTATAAATGCGAGACTTGCCATCCCACGGCGTTCATAAAGATAGTTCATTTCATTCAAGTAACTTTTATATTTTGTATTTTTCAACTATTGTTTTGTGTATTCATTAAATCAATTTTTTTTTAAAAAGTGACTTGTGTTTTAAATAATATAATATATATATATATATATATATATATATATATATATATATGTTATATAAGTATTTAAACAGACTTTATATTAAATTTACTTCTAATTATAAGGTCATTATTCCCACATTGTAATATGATACTTGTTAGTCATTTTTATCACGTTCGACTTTTTTTCATTTATACTTGGTAACCAAAACTGTACACTTCTTATTTTTCAGTTCACATAAAAACTGATGACCATCCATTTTGAAACGACACGCTTAAATTGTCTTTGTTTAACACGCGTGTCGACTCATTATTTTGTAATGTTATAAATACTAGTGTAGGACCTTCAGTCGTTAGATGATTAGTTGACTTATATTCTTATAGTTGAAAGTTGATATTATTATTTTTGTGTTTAATTAAATAAATTGTTTTTAAAAAGTGAATTTTGAAAATCGTAATATAAAAAGTGGCGCAGTCAGTAGGATTCCATTACGCTTCTAGAACCGGCGTTAGAAGAAAAGCTTAACTGGTAGCGGTGGATTCCAATCCTTTGATGGAAGAAAAGAACCTCGAGACGTCCCAACTACAACACTTAGAACACGGCAACTTCGATGTTTCGATTAATGTACGTACAAACAATTAAGTAATCATCTCGCAAATATTTGTTTAACCAATTTGAATTTATTTTATCGATTTATATTTTTCAATTTATTTTATTTTTACTGTTCGGACGTTCAATATCCCGGAACATTTTAAACCGAATTGTACTATTTTCCCATTTGGGTTTATTTTACTTTGTGCACAATTTTCTAAATCTTCTACATTCTTAAAACAAAAACTTGTAAACGTTTTAATAATTCTAGATATTTTCTTTAATTTTGAACATTTTTATTATTTCCCTATATTTTTAATCAACCGAAATAATGGCATCTCCCCAAACTTCAGCAGATCCGGAGACTGAACCATACCGGCTTTCGGAAATCTTTTCCATTGTCCCCGAGTTTGAGGGCGATCAAATCTCGCTAGGGACATTCACTGATGCTTGCGACTGCGCGTATAATATGTCAACGAGCGACCAACGCTATCTTTTACTTATACACATTAAAAATAAGCTGAAAGGCAGAGCGGCCCAATTAATTAATTCACGCAACCCCGCGTCCTATTTGGAACTTAAACAACTTTTAAACTCTCATTTCGGTGATTCTAGAGATTTGACATCTCTCATACAAGATTTACAACGTCTAAGACAACTTCCCAACGAATCGCCTCTCACATTTTATAACAGATTGCAAGTACTTACTGCAAAAATGTATGCCAATATTCAGAAAACCTCGAATTTGAATGCAGATCAGAAGACAGCCCAAACGAGTCTAATAGACACTATGGCGCTGAACACTCTTCTGACCGGTTTAGAACCGCGTTTAGGGCAAATCATCCGCGCCGGAAACCCGAAAGACCGGTTAGAAGCCCACGTACGAATTAGGCGTGAATTACAACTGTCCTACTTCGAAAACCAAAAAACACCTAAACAAATTCCCTCTAAGCCTAATCAACCCTTTCGAAAGCCTAATCCGCAAATTAATAAGTGCCTATCATGTGGAAGATTCGGACATCACACGTCCGAATGTCCCTCTCGCAACTACCAGACACCAGTCTATAACAATAGTAGCGGCAATAATAATAATTTTAGACCAAACCCTTTTACTAATAATTTCTCACAAAATCAGAATCAACAACCTAGACAAAATCAGTCACCCTTCACACAAAACCAGTTCTCTAACCAGCCAAGAACGTTTCAACAAAGTACGCAACAACCACGCCAATCGGTCATCCAACGAAATCCCGGTTTTCGAACAAATCCAAATAAAACACATCACTTAAATTATACGAATTACCCTAACCAGGACGATGATTATTATACAGTTAATAATCAACCCTATGATGATTACAATGGCACTGATGATCAAAGGGAATATGATATTTATAGTCAGTCATGCAATCCAGAAGCAATTAATATTAATTATCATACTGCTGATAACTATCAAACTGTCGATTTAGACCCCCTAGAGAATCAAAACTATCAGGATTTTCTATCTCTTCCAAATTTAGACCACCCTCCAGACATAACGACCAGCCTTGCAACACAGATCCAAACTATCAATCTCGACGACCTGAACCCGAATATAAACTTTCCGGAACAGACATTTCTGTAACTACTCTCCATACTGTAAACTCCAAAAATCTGTACTATATTAACGATGCGACTGGAAACTATAAATTACTCATAGATACAGGCGCAGGAATTTCTATCTTTAAAGAGCATACCGTCAGAAATTATTCTGAACGATTCCCGGAAAATGTCATTATTCAGGGAATTACAAATAAAAAGATCCCCATTTCTCAGTCAACCCTTATACCATTCACTCATGGTAACCCCCATAAAGTATTCATATGTAACCTTGACATCGAGTTTGATGGCATTTTAGGGTTAGATTTTTTAGAACATTATGAATGTGTAATCGATCTAAAATCTAAACAACTCAAGACAAATTTCAAAGATATCACTCTTCACAAGGTCTCCTCCTTGCCCCTTTCAGATATCACTCCCTCGACAGTCCCCAACACATCGTCTCCAAAAAATTTCTCAAACTATATTTCTATAGAACCTCGTACAGAAAAAATATATAAACTACGCTGTCACCTTTCTAACACCGACGCTGTTTTACATACCATCGAGAAAGAGAAAGTCAGACTACCCAATTCCTTGGTATATGTAAACCATAACGGGGAATTTCTAACTTCAGTTATCAATGCCAACGCCATCCCAAAAACAATTAACTTTGAAAACATAACAATAGAACCCCTTGTACAAACACAACCCTGTTTTAACTTTAACGACTCGTACGAAACTCCAGATATCGACAGAAACTTACTCATAAGACAACAACTCCGGACTGAACATTTAAACGACGAAGAAAAAGACATGATTACCAACCTTTGTTTAGATTTCCAGGACATATTTTACTTAGAAGGAGACTCACTATTCTTTACTAACGAAATTAAGCATTCAATCGAGACTAGTAATTCCAGACCCATCTTTACTAAATCTTATAGGTACCCTCAGGTACATAAAGAAGAGGTTAAAGATCAAGTAAACAAAATGCTCAACCAAGGTATCATTCGTCACTCAACTTCCCCGTGGTCTTCACCAGTTTGGGTTGTTCCCAAAAAGCTAGACGCCTCAGGCAAACAAAAATGGCGTGTCGTCATTGACTACAGGAAACTTAACGAAGTCACAGTAGACGACAAATATCCATTGCCTAACATCTCCGACCTTTTAGATCAACTAGGCAAATGCCAATATTTTTCTACATTAGATCTCGCCTCCGGTTTTCATCAGATAGAGATCGATTCCAAAGATATCCCCAAGACAGCATTTTCAGTCGAAAACGGCCATTACGAGTTTGTTCGTATGCCGTTCGGTTTAAAAAACGCCCCGTCCACATTTCAACGTGTCATGGACAACATCCTCCTTGGAATTCAAAATGAACGTTGTCTAGTATACATGGACGACATCATTGTATACTCCCCAACAATTCACGAACACATTTCACGGTTGACCGAAGTCTTCACATGTCTTCGCAAATCAAATCTTAAGATTCAACCCGACAAACGTGAATTCTTAAGAAAAGAGGTAGCGTATCTTGGTCATCTAATTACGGAACAAGGTGTAAAACCGAACCCTGAAAAAGTCAGTTGTATCCAAAATTTCCCAGAACCAAAAAATCCAAAAGACATTAAATCTTTCTTAGGACTGGCCGGATACTATTGAAGATTCATCCCCAACTTTGCCAAAATGTCAAAACCACTTACAAAACTTCTCCAAAAAGATGCAAGATTCTTCTTTGATTCTGATTGTAAGTCATCATTTAACGACTTAAAGAAAGCTCTCATTTCAGACCCCATTCTCAACTAACCAAATTTTGATGCCAGCGCTTTCGCGATTGGTGCAGTTCTTTCGCAAGGTCCTGTAGGAAAAGATCTTCCTATCGCTTATGCCTCTCGCACTTTATGTGCCGCCGAAACTCGATATTCTACCATCGAAAGGGAATTGCTTGCCATAGTGTGGGCAGTAAAACACTTCCGTCCTTATTTATTTGGCCGTAAGTTTACTTTAATCACCGATCACCGCCCGCTTACGTGGCTTTTCTCGATCAAAGATCCAGATGGCGACTTAAACTCGAAGAAATTGAACACAAACCCGGAAAGATAAACAAAAACGCAGACGCTCTATCGCGAATTAAAATCAATCACTTCCACCAAATAGCCAATTTTCAGTCAAAAATCCACGCCTTCAATGACACCGACTCAGAAGACGAAGGTGAACAAGAATCCGAAGAACCCGAACTTAATGACGAACTACTAACTAACGAATTTAACAAATTTGTCGACTTATATAAAACAAGATCTCTAATTGACTACTCGAAAATCGAAACGACAAATTCTCAACTTCTCGACAAAACTCATAAACAAATTATTACATTCTTGTGGCAAAACAAGTTAACTGATCTCCACGATTGGATCATGGATGATATCTTCGAAGAAGATATTAACTTTGAAAACTATTCTCTCAACACCTTTTGCCAGTAAATCAGTCAAAAATCGTAAATACTTTATAATCCCCCTGCCATTTGACCCAGAAACATTCGTTCAATATCTGTTTTTCATCATTTACAAATCACAGAATAAATTTGATCCCGAAACAACGTACTATGTCGAAAACAATTTGGAACTTCCAATTCTCGAAACCTTTTCTTAAATATTTGCAGACAAAGATATTAAACTGAAAATATGTCAAAACATTATAAAAACACCTTCAGAAGACGAAATACCGCAAATTTTAGAAAACTATCATCAAGGAAAAAATAATCTTCATCGCGGAATCAACGAAACGGTCAGACGAATAAAGGAAAAATATAATTGGACCGGTTTAACAAAAAATGTAGAAAATTTCATCAAATCTTGCGAAATTTGTCAAAAGGTGAAAACATGTCGAAAAAACTTAAGTTCCCCTTTATTTATAACAGAAACGCCGAAAACACCTTTCGAGCGAATTAATGTCGACGTTTTTGAATACCCATCGAGAAATTACGCTCTGACAGTTAGAGACGAGCTAACAAAATTCACACAGGCATATCCAATAAAGGATAAAACAGCAAAAACCGTCGTTAACACGCTTATCCGTTATTTCCAACATTACGGCACCCCGTTGCGAATTCATTGCGACTGCGGCCGTGAATTTGATAATGTTCTAATGAAAGACCTCTGTGAGCTTTACAACATAAAACTCACATTCTCAAGTGTGGGTCACCCACAATCCAACGGTTCCCTTGAACGATTCCACTCAACATTATCGGAAATGATCAGAGCAAATATAGCCGAAAACCCAGACGAACATCCGTTTAACGTTTTGCCATACGCAATAATTACTTATAACAACACCAAAAATAAAACTCATGGCTTTACACCCTACGAGCTTATTTTTGGCCACACGTCTAGTAGACCCCCGGAAACGCTTTATAACCAACAGAACCTCATTTCCAAATACGTAAGAGATCTCAACAATCGTATGGAGTACTTTTACAAACTAGCGCGTTCAAAAACTGAACAACAAAAAGAAAAGGCAAAAACTCGATTCGACCAACACGTACCTGAAAACCGACCAAATTATAACATAGGCGATAAAGTATATTTGAAAGAATCGCAAATTTCTAGTAAATCACAAAATAAATTTAATGGTCCATTCCAAATAACTGAACTCTTTCAAAATTCTGCAGTCTTACTAAATCCCGAGACAAATCAATCTACAAAAGCAAATTTTGACAGATTGAAACCGTATTTTGAGTGAAAATTACTTCTTTTCAGACTCCTCGGTCTCTTCACAATCGCAACATCTCAATATACGATAACACCTATAAACAACACCGTAGGACTCTTCTTTCATGAAGAAGGAAGCATCAAAATTTCGAATGACAAGTGGACATTGCTTGTCTACAAAGATCTCCACCCATTCGGTGACCCAATTTCCAATAATGACAAAATTCTAACCACTTTAGTTGACACTATCCATTCAAACTTAACTACTCTACTTAGTTCATTCAAACCACAAGTACAAACACACGTCAGCCTTCTCAAACAAATATCAGACACAGTAAACTTGAAATATCAAGAAATATTCTCGGACACGAAAATTCATTTAAACCGAGAGAAACGCGGACTTATTAATGGATTAGGAACAATTTGGAAATCAATAACTGGCACTCTGGATGCAAACGATGGTCAATATTTTAATGATTGTATCAACAAGATTACTCATGACGAACAACAAATTGAAAATCTACTGAAGAACCAAATCTCTGTTACGACCTCCGTAATCAAAAATTTTAATTCAGCTGTTCGTAAACTACAAATAGACCAAGAAACCTTTAATAAGAATATTAATGAAATCAAACAAGCCATTGCTTTTATTTCAGACGACCTTCAGTTCTTTGAGACACTTGTCAAAACTCTAGATTTATGTGAATCATTAATGGAAAGCTATGTCTTTATTCAAGATGCCCTTAATGATGTATTATCGGCAATATCTTTCGCTCGCATTAAAATGTTACATAGTTCAATCATTACACCGGCAGATTTGGTCGACTCACTTCAAATTATCTCTCACTCTTTGCACAAAAACAATTTGCCCTTATCTATTAATGCCCATAATATTGCACAATATATCGACATCATCGAATTGGAAGCATTTCAATTAGACACGAAAATAATTTTTGTATTAAGAATCCCCTTAGTAAACCCCGAAACTTTTACCCTTTTTCGTTTATATCCAATTCCGATACTTGACGACCGAACAGAGTTTCATCTCATTTTACCAACCACAACCAAATATATTGCGAAAAACGATGATTCACTATTGTATACTACATTTCGGAACTTGGACAACTGCAAGTCCTTAAGCCAAGTTCAGTGGATATGTTCAGACGTTCTCCCGTATCCTATAGATAGCGATTCAACTTGTGAGGCCCAGCTGTTGAAGCAGTCCACCTTTCTTCCAAAGGTTTGTCAGACTTCCATATTCTACGCCAAGGACTACAATGTATACAAGATTAGCTCAAACTTTTGGCTAATTACTGTTTCTGACCTTTTACCTATCACCATAAAGTGCAGTGGAAACAGCGTTGTAACACTAACAATTACAACAAACTCATTCCTAAATTTGCAGGCCGATTGTAACGCATTCATTGGCAACACTCGAATTCATTCAAGCAAGCTGATCGACAATTTCCAAAATATTACCTACAAGAGCCATCCAATTCAAATACCGTACAACTGCTGCAAATCTATACCACCGAAAAACTATGTCCCCGATCTAAAGCCACTCAGACTAAACAAGATCGATGCAGACGACCTCAACATAGCTCAACATAAGTTGAACCAATATTCAGAAGAGCTAGACAAATTAATAAACCAACCGTTTATTAAAAAACACATGCCATGGTTCACAATTTTATCAATTACATTAATCGTTTTACTAATCCTTATCTACATTGTCTATAAATGCAAACCAGGAAGACAATCCAGATTGTTGGCCATAACAACAAACGGCGACGATCCACCGTCACCTTCACCAATGCCATGTAGTAAAGTCAGAAACTTCAGATTCCTTCCCAGACGACGTCCAAGTATTCGACTCCAGGAACCCATCGAAGATACAGAACTCACAAAAATGAAAAAGTTGAAGCACAGCATCAACTTTTTCAGGATAAATGGAGTTGTTATATAAGTATTTAAACAGACTTTATATTAAATTTACTTCTAATTATAAGGTCAAATACTGTCATTATTCCCACATTTTAATATGATACTTGTTAGTCATTTTTATCACGTTCGACTTTTTTTCATTTATACTTGGTAACCAAAACTGTACTCTTCTTATTTTTCAGTTCACATAAAAACTGATGACCATCCATTTTGAAACGACACGCTTAAATTGTGTTTGTTTAACACGCGTGTCGACTCATTATTTTGTAATGTTATAAATACTAGTGTAGGACCTTCAGTCGTTAGATGATTAGTTGACTTATATTCTTATAGTTGAAAGTTGATATTATTATTTTTGTGTTTAATTAAATAAATTGTTTTTAAAAAGTGAATTTTGAAAATCGTAATATAATATATATATATATATATATATATATATATATATATATATTTAGACCACGTTAATGGCATGCATCACAAAATAAAATTTACCATGGAGGTTGAAGCCAACAATCAACTGCCGTTCCTTGACGTTCTCATAAATAGGAAGGAAGATGGAACCCTTGGCCATACAGTATATAGGAAAGCAACTCACACCAACAGATACCTTCATGCTAATTCTCATCACCACCCAGCCCAACTACAAGCCGTCGTCAAGGCTTTAGTAACCAGATCACAAAGACTAGCTGACCAGGATAACATCAAACAGGAAATGGACAGTTTAAAAACAGCTCTGAGACAAAACGGATTTACAGACCGAAATATAGAAAGATCCCTAAAGTCAAAACCGAGACAAACAGACGAGGAGCATGAAACACCAATAACCAAGGCTTATTTACCGTATGTCAAGGGGACCTCGGACAGTATTGCAAGAATTCTACGGAGACACAATATCGATACTATTTTCAATACAGACAGAAAAATAAGCACGGTGTTGAGGACCCCGAAGACGAGGATCCCTTTAGAACAACAGGGAGTGTACGAGATTCCATGTGCAGACTGTCATAAAACCTATGTGGGGCAAACTAACAGAAGAATTCAAGCTAGACGTGATGAACACCAGAATGCTATAAGAAAGCAGGAAAAAACAACATCCATTGCGGAACACGCCACCACAAGTCACACCGAATAGACTTTGAGAACACCAGAGTACTGGCAAATATATAACACCGGAAATCAAGACTCGTAAGAGAGGCAATTGAAATAGCGGAGAGGCCTCACAGTCTAAACGCACGCAATGATATTCAGAACTTATCGAATTGTTGGAAAATTCTATTAAACACTGTACCGGCCCGGACCCGTCCAATAACAACCCAACCGGAAATAACAAATCAGCAGGCGGGAGGCGTGCCCACTGAGCGCCCAGGGACAATCACACGCAGCCGTTCACGGTACCAACAAATAGGCGTCTAGCCGCGACTATATAAAAGCGCGAGCGCTTCTGAAAATCTTAGTATTCGAGTAACTAGAAGCGAAAGTGAACCAACCTGAAGAGGGCTGATGTGACTCTGCCGAAACGTCGTCATTTTCCCATCGATCCCGGATCAGTTATCAACTACGCGGATGAATTCCCGGAAACCACCTAAAACATATATATATATATATATATATATATATATATATATATATATATATACATATATTGTTACAAGGTTTAATTTTTAGAATTTTAGAAATTAACCACACTGAGCCGAAACCATTTGGATAAACATGCCACAAAAAGAGGCATTTTCAAAACGAACAATGGCTGGTATAAAAACCAGTATCGAGAATTTCGATTATACACATTTGCACGCCAGAATCGGGCGAAGAAGATCAAGAACGACTATATGGTAAAAAAGTCCTATGTACAGGAGGCTCTAAGGTCAGTAGATTGCAATATAGCGAAAATCAGATCGAGTGAGTTCATTGACCGTTAAAGTAAATATTTTTGCAGTGGTACTATTATGAATTATTTCGGCGAGAATAAGGACGATTATATTTGCTGTAAAAATTTGGTTTCATATCCACGGAGTTAGTAGTAATATTTTTTTCACAGATTCTATGCAGATATGATGTAATCAGAAAATTAACGTTGAACATTATTATTTACTAGAGAAAAATCAATAAATAAAATTTCTAATACTTTTCGAGCACCTAGAGATATTTTTTGAGAGTAAACCTCAATTAACTGTTTGCTCTTCCGGAACTATTCTACCGAATAAGTTTTGTTATTACTCGGTTAAACTTTCCGTATATTTCAGATAGCTTTACAAAGCGAGACCTAGCTATGTTGGCTTTCTAAGGCATTTTAAATTTATCGATTTGATAACACCAGGAACTTTAACGTAGCTCTAAATTGTTAAATTTACTGTATTACGTAAGAATCCCTAATATTGCCCTGAGTATACGATTTAGTGAAATACAGACGCGTTTTACTCCTTTTTGCAAGATCTACATCCGAATCATTACTAACATAAGACATTTGTTATTGTATTTTAGGGATAACTTAACCAGGAATGATTATAATATGATACTCAATAATAGTAACTAGTTTAACAATAAGAGCGAGACAGAGAGAATGAGACAGCTATCATCCATTTAGAAACATTTCAAATAACTTCCATTTCTTCATTTGCTGATATTCATATTTAAGAGACCTAGAAGGCACACCCCACCTAGTTAATGTTGTAAATTAAAAAATCTTAGATCAATAAGTGGTCCTAATTGGTCCCAAATTGGGCAGTAGTTTTGACCAATTGGTTAGCAGTACATAAATGTTCCAAGGTTATCTAGAAACTGACAGCAATTAAATCTTATAAAAGTCAGCCAATCACCTTTAAAATTTTTGTATGGCTTAAAACTGCTGACCTATTAGGGTTACTTACTTAGATCTTTTTTTTCTTGAAGTGCAGTATCCTAGCAAATCAGCAATAACATTTGCTCAGCAAGTCCATAGTTGTCCATTGTCTAATGTTTCGGAGACAGAAAATGTATCTTCTACTTCGTTAGGCCTGCTTAGACTATATTTATATTTTTTTGCATAATTTTATGGTTCTTTTAATTATTGCATCCTTTTATTGTTATTGTTATCTCTCACTTCCTCATTCCTTGTTGCAAAACTTCATTGTGACAAACTTTCAGCCTCCAGGCGCCTATTTCTATTAATGACATAATATTTTTTTGCCATTCTCTACCTCATTTCTCGGCTTAGATATCGGGAAGATAAGAAATACCTAAATTTAAAAAAAACACTTCTTATTTGTTCTATTCTCATTGTTCGGATCCAAGTAGTGAGATATTCTCAGTTAAATAAATTTTCAATTGACTGGTAGTATTTTAAAATGTAGTATGATTTCTGATTTTTTAGTACTGATACGCGGTCGTCAGCATGTATCAACTGTTTTATTACGCAATGCTTACAGACTTTTTTAAACTGTATGACCTAATTTAACAAGTATGTTTGTGTTTTTGTGTGAACATTGTGTCATTGTGTTCTGCCAGAACAATATGTCTGTTATATTTCCTTATTCCACAAAATACATAAACCTCTATGTTGCTATATATATACCAGGTACCTATACTTGCAACTGAATCTTTCAACATAATGGTCCCGACTTTTAGACTACTATTTAATTGCCCAAGTATTAAAAACCGATTCTTTAAAATAAATAATTGATCACTTTCTATCAAAACAACAGGGTTTTTTACGTAATTTTCACCGACTATAAGACGTTCGATTAATTTCAAGATTTGCATGCCCATGAAGGACCGACAACAATATATTAATATGATACCATTGTCCCAATTTCCTAATCGGGATAACGAAACAATGACTATTTTCCCAGGTTATTCATATTTCATCCATAGACAAACAGTAAATATCTTTCTCGGAATTAAAAATTATTTAAAATTTAAAAAGGTTTGTATGAACAGCGAATGAAACTAACTCAATATAATTGAATGACTAGTGAAAACAGCATAAAACACCACAAAACAGAAAAAACACACCTACGTTGTGGGCACCAAAAAGATAGAAACAAGAGATTGTTGTTTTAACATGAATTATAATGTATTTATGTACATATCACTGCTAGACACCCCTTGTAATTATAATCATGCAACATTACGAATACTAAAGATTAAGTAGGTATCTAGATGAGTGATAGATAGTTCTTATAACATATAAACTGTAATATCCATCTTTTGTTTATAACTTAGTTTTCTTAGTAACAGGCACTTAGTGCACTTGTACGGAGTGCGTAGAAGATTGTTGATTCTGGGGTGCTGCTGGTGATGGAAATACGACTCTATAGAAAACGTTAGGCAGGTAATATATGCATACTCATACTAGCATTGTGGAGACAATTAAAGTAAAATCAATCTGAGATTATTTCAATCATCTGCGCACTCCTACGGCCCGCTGCGACGCACAAGTAAATAAAAGTAGTTATTCGTTGTTACATATATATTGGAGTAAATGTAAATCTTCTCCACCGTATATTGTAAGTATCCTCTAAATTGAACTGCTTATAGACCACCCAATATAACATTTAATCAGAAAAGTAGCCTGGAAACACTTAATACTTTCTTGTTACGTTCCACTAATAATTTTTTTTGCCATTTCACTCTATTTTAAAAGAACTTCGTTTCAAAAACCACTGACTCCAAAAGAATCAAAATGAAAATCGTTACAAACACCCTGTACGATAAATGTACTTTTATTACTTATCCTGACAGAACCGTACCCAGCTTTTGGGAAAAAAAATTCCTAGATTGGGGCAAATAAGAAAAAAATTTGGCTTACGAGGGGGGGGGATCAGCAAATTTATAACAAGGCACTGAACGCTGATGCCTAGTTTTTCGTGTCCAGAGGACATCCTGAAATTTAACTTCAGAGATTCAGAGAAAATGTAACTGACTTTACCGTCTTGTACGTTTTCTTTCCGAATTCCTGGGAATGATATATTTGACAATATCAAAAATACACAAAAGTCGCAATATATCTTTGTAAAATAAAATTTAACCCGCAACGGTTGGGTATCATACCGGCGCAGATTTTCAAATATGATTCCTAGGGTTAAGAAAGTCACCCCACCTTTTCCGATAGCAGTATCTTTCCATTCATATAGTCAGATGACACTAGTAAGATTTCGGCTATTAAAGTAGGTTCTTGTATGAATTATGACATCTTCAGGTTCAAGTGCGGTACATGATACCGGCACATAGTCTAATCGTTACAAATTACATCTATCTCTATATCCTGATGATCCCGCTTTTCAAAAATAAAAATAAATTTCGACAGTTTATTACTGAGTAGTGACCAGGAAAATTAATCTGAAATGTCGGAAATGAAACTGATATTATATGATGTTTGCAGAAAAAAATCCAACTAAATGGAATTGTTTAAACAATTGAAACAATAATTTAATATATAGATTATTATAATTATAGGTCACAAACATCACAAGCTAATTGTGTGATGAATAGAAATGCATATAATTTTAGATTATCTAATTTCAATATATGGCACTTTTCAGTACATAGTTATTTTCTTTAGTCAATAACACTTAACACCACACTATAGTAAACCTCCACATTTATATGGCGTTCCAAAAATACATAAAGACACAATACCAATGAGACCCATTGTAAGTTCAATAAATTCACCATTACAAAACATATCAAAATTTTTACTAAATATAATTAAACCTTTCGAAAATAATCCAAACAATTTAAAAAACACTAACGATTTTTTAACAAAATTAAAAAGCATTATTATCAACAGAAATGATATACTAGTAAGTTTCGACATAGTTAGTCTTTTTACAAATGTACCTGTTGATAAATCATTACAAATTATAAAAAATAAATTACAACAAGATATTACCTTACACAACAAAACAAAACTAAACATTGACACAATTATGGAACTAACCGAACTTTGCTTAAACACTACATATTTTCAATTTGAAGGAGATTTCTATAAACAAGAATTTGGTATGGCCATGGGTTCTTCTTTATCTCCTATAATCAGTAATATATTCATGACATATTTTGAAGAAAGATTCATAGGCAAATATAAAAATAAACCAAAAGTGTGGTGGAGATACGTTGATGACATTTTTGTGGTTTGGGAGTATGGTGCTGAAGAACTGCACTCATTCCTAGATTACATCAATAGTCAAGAACCCACAATAAAATTTACAATGGAGATGGAAAATTTGCATAAACTTGCTTATCTTGATGTACTTATAGATAGAACAAACAACACAATAAGTACAAGTACTTATCGAAAACCTACAAATACTAATAGATATTTGAATTTTCACTCCAACCATCCTTTAAATGTAAAGAAAGGTGTTGTAAAGTGCTTATATGATAGAGCAAAAAACATATCTTCATCCACCCAAATCTTTAACAAAGAAGTCAATATTATCAAAGAACATCTACTTCAAAACGAATATCCCCAAGACTTTATAAATAAAACTATAAATCAGTTAGAAAGAAAATCGCAACAACAAACCAGCACAAATAACCATCACACTAATACCAACCAAACACAAACAGACAACCAAATTATGAACATAATTCCATATATCCCAGGTGTATCGGAAAAAATTAAGCGGTTAGGAAATAAATACAGCGTTAAAACTGTTTTTAAAACAAATAATACCTTGCGCTCTATCCTCACACATACCAAACCGTTTAACGCAACCCAGAGTTCTAAAAATTGTGTGTACAGTGTTTTGTGTGACTGTGGCCATTCTTATACCGGTGAAACTTCAAGACCTTTAGAAGTAAGGAAAAAAGAACATCAATATAACATTTCCAGAAGACATGTGGACAAATCAAATTTGGCCAATCATGTATTAACGAGCACCGGCAGCCATAGGATAGACTGGGATAAAACAAAGATCTTGTTGAAAGAAGAAAACTTAAAAAAGAGAAAACTTAAAGAAGCCAGCTATATGATGATAAACAACACTGAAATCGGAGCACCTTCAGCCGACCTTCATTTGGACTGGAAGAATTTACTGCTAACAGAACAAAAAAACGGTAACCTCAGCGTCAAGTGATCGCCAAACGACAAATTGTCAGTGTCAAATTTTTTGACAAACAATAAATTCAAAATCAAAGCGAAAATTTTTTAGAAAAAAGCCTCGAAAACAACACTAAACGATTGACAACGACTCCAGACTCGGAGTTGAAACGTCTCCATACACAGATAAGTATTACACAATATACAATACATTACTTATATACAGGAATACTGGTTGATCATTTTATAGACATCTCTTTCTCTCAGAAAAACTGTGAGGAAGAATCTCTGTACAGACAACCAGTAATCCGGGCAATTTTACGAAATTGCCTTACTACACTTTGTTCTACATATACAATTTTTTAAATACTTATCTGTTACAGGAAAAAATTTGGAGGAGAGAAAACCCATGAATAGACAAAATAATTTAGTCAATACTGTTTAAACACGTGCTAGTTAGTTTCGAAAATCACATATAACTTAGATTTCTAAATGTAGTTTAAATAATTGAAATTTTTGTTGAAGTTGTTAATAATTTGTATTTATCTTAAATTATTAAGAAAAGATTTACTTAATTTTCCTATTAACATATTTTGTTAAAGTCGTTTTTGTGTAATCACTAAGGATGCATATAAAAAGATGCGGAAGAATTAGTAACCTCCTACTTTTTGAAAGTCGATTAAATACTATAAAATTGTTGCAAATTGGTCAAGCTCCGCAGATTATAGCTGCACATGATTAAAATACTAAAGAAAATATATCTTTTTTACCTGTTGACTTTGTTATAATTCTTCATAATGATAAGTTAATTATTTTTATATTTTTATATTCACTATAGGCTTATGAAAAATATTTAAAAAAATTATCAATATTAATTATCAATATCAAAACTTTGAGGCGTCATCCTACATGGGGTAGTTAAACCATAATGAAACAGTATCGGCCAAAGTAAATATTACAGTTACTAACCGATAGATACCACATTATAGCATTGTATTAAACATGTATTAATTAATTGATTTTATTATTTCCACATAAATCAAACGTTACAACTTTTGAAATAATACAAAAAAATAACTATTATTATAATTAACTATCTGCATCTGCCATCTTGCAATGAACACCAATCTTGATGGCCAAAATTATAATAAAAAATACTTCGAGTGTTTCTTAATTTCAAAGAGCTACAACGAAATTGTAATAAAAATATATGGCCTATGACACAATAAAGACGAATCGATTGATATGTCATCATCGGAACATCTATAATACATACATTCATACATACATACATACAAACATACGTACATACATACATACATAGACTGTTAAACTCATTACCCTTTCTATGCTTCGCCGTAGTTGGGTAAAAAGAAAGAATTATTCATTCGATTTTAAAATAGCGTGAGGTACTTTTTACTCTGCTTTACTCATGCACCACAAGCTTTTTTACAGTAAAATGATTTTGTTGTCAATTAGATTATTTTTATTTTATTATCACTTTCTGGAGCCCTGGTGTTGAGTAAAATCTCAGCAGGTTCTGTTTTAGTTCAGTTCGTTAAAGTGTGAGATCGTATTTTTTACATGTTTTTAACAAACATTTATTACTCTGAATCCTCAGCTGGCATTGCTAATGTTGTGAAAGTTCAAAAATTGAGACTGTTTAGCATTTTTTTAAATTTCTTTGAAATTATTAGTTCACTACTGCATTATTTCAGATAAGTATTCTACCAAAAATGCCCTCGTATTTGTGTACTTATTTAATGTTTTAGAATCACTCTAGAAGTTTTGAGCTCATATCAAGTTCTCTCTCGTGTTCTATTTTCATTGATAAAGACCGTTGAAACCAGCACCTCATGACAGGGTTACTTCATGAGTTGTGTTGGAAAAGTTCATAACGTTTTCTATCCGGGTGTATTAACGGTATTACTGACTTTCTCGGATTTCGAGAGAGAATTAATCCGAGCGAACCTAATCTGTGGAATTGCGATCAAGTTATCCGAAAGTAAAACCTAGGGTTGTCGTTTTTGTTTTAGTAGATACTCCATATACTTAGAACTAAAGTTAGCTGTTAAATTGTTTATTTAACATGAACAACGTTTGGTTGTTGGAAACACTATTATATTTATATCTATATTTATATTAAAAGATAAAAATAAGCTCACCGCTCCGTTTTTCTATCGTCTTTTCTGACGGTATACCTCAGAATCTAAAGCACAGATTTTGAGGTAAATCTACCAGGTGATTACCAGGAAAAGTTTGTGTATATAATTTATAAATATTTCTAGGACATTGGGTGAGTTATGGTGAAGCTTGTTGATCTAGTCAGGATTATACGTGGCGTTTGATACCTGTCCCGGCCTGTTCCTCACATATATGTATATAATTAATCTCCTACACAATATTTAAACATAATAAATTAAACTCTCAGTAACAAAAGGATTAGCTAACAAAATACTTTATAGAAAAACTCCATTTATGTAAGCATATATGACATTTTACCAAATTGATGGCAGATTACTACATTTCAGGTTTTTTGAACAGAAAAATATTACATTACACCTATCAGTAATAAAAAGAGTATGCAAGCAATTGTTATTGACAAGATTACGGAGTAGTTCTTACCCTACCTCTCGCATTGAAATTTAGAATACAACATAGTAAACGTCAACAGTCATGTTTCTTTAAGCCACTGCAGGCAAGGGTACAATGGCCGCCGTCAGACGATCTCACGATATCTGTAAATAATTTCACGATTTTTGTAATCATTGTTCAGTTGTGTGAAATGGAGTTTGTAAAAACGCAAGAGTATAAATTCAAACAATGGTGTCAAAAGTAAGAAATCATAAATAAATTGGCTAATTGCAACATAATTCCCAATTTAATTGCGAATCCCAGGGAATGATAAGAACAGAAAAAGCTTAATTATTACGTAATATTAGTTTCTCTGAGTTCGATCTGAAGTAGGATGACCATATAGAAGAATTTCGGGGTAAAATTGTACCCTAAGAAACTATCAAAAACTTCAATATCTAATGATTTTAATCTACTATTCTTCATAATTATATCTAAATTATTAAGTTATTCACCAAATACATAATATTTATAATAACATGACGGACTTAAATTGCTTCATTTTTAACACTTAACGATTTCTTTCGATTTTTGTTAAGCGTAATTTTTAAATTGAATACTTATTAAGGAAAATGCTTGAAAACACATTTTAAAAAAATCCCTCGTTTTTTGGAAATCTAAATTGCATTGTATTTTTACATTCCACAAGGATATACACAATTATTTGGAAACCTTTAAAATTTTATATTTAGTAAAAAGCACTATTTAACTTAAGACGTTGGCGACTATTGTACAACACAGTATTGTTCTCTCAGTTATAAATCGCTTCGATTTCTTTAGTTCAACATTTTTAGGTTCCATTGAATCTTATCAGCTGTTCGATTGCCTTTTGAAGATAGGTATGGCAAACAAAAAAAAAAAATTAAAAATGCATTATAATGTTAAAGCTTGTACATCTTCGGCAAAGTAAATAACTCAAATGTTCAACCGCGGGTTTGTTTTAAGGAGTTTTGATTCATCTTGAACAATTATGACATTACTCTAAGTATCTTGAAAGTAATATATAAATATATAGAGTGGTCTATTCGGGGACCTGTATCTCCATAGTGAATGGTGACAGAGGGAACATCTTCAGGGAATTACATTTTATTTTATATTCTTAATGTTAAAATATACTTACTGACAACACTCAGTAGGAGATATTAGAATTTAATATTGTTTTGGTAAAACATAGATGCTATAGTAAGGAGTAAATGTTTAAAATTTTGAAAGTTTTCAATTTACCAATAAACAAATTGTTTGATGGGATCCAAAATCGATGTTTACTAATGTAAAAATTTACTAGAGCATGTGTACACTGAATGTATTTTCAGTTAAGTAAATTTGAAAGAGGTCGAATAATTGGTTTACGGGAGGGTGGGTTTTTCAATTCGAGAAATCGCTAACCGCACGAACAGAAATCCTACTAATGTTATGAGATGTTGTCAAGCTTGATTTGTTAATATCGGAGAAGAGTAGGCACCCGACGTCGAGGGTGTACAAATGAAGTTCAAGATCAACGTCTAAAACTTATGGCCTTTTGAAACCGATTTTCGACAACTCGATATTTCGCTAATGAGTGGTTAGGAGAACAAGACCATCTTGTAAGTGTCCGAGCGGTTTACCGCCATATCTGGTCTTTTGGACAGCATTATCAATTCCATCTTGTTATACCTATGATCGCTGAGCATCGACGGCAACGACTACAGGGGTTCAGAGAACAAGATTGGGATATGGAGGTCGTCTTGGAGAAAAACGTCAACCTTAACTTAATGTTGATCGACATGTACACCGAAAAGTAGACGTTATGATATGGGGTGCTATTGCACATGCAAATAGGTTTCTGTTCGTGGCAACGTAATCTTCACGTATAGTGGAGCCGTATGTACTCCCTTATTAAATCTCTTTATTCAGTAATAAAATACCAGTTTACAAGACATTTCAGCCAAGTTGTTTCCCCGGCTGTTAGGGTTACATATTATTAGAGCACCCAGTATAACTGGTGCATAGGGTCACATAACTAAGTCATAATTACACTTAAACATCTTAGTATATAAAATAGTTAAAAGAGAACGAGTTAAAGATACGAACAGAAATAACAATTAAAAATCCTATAAAAAACAACAAAAGTATTAGCCAAAATTAGGTATATACATTTAGACAATTAAACAAAACTTATAAAAAATTATAACCACAATGAGTAAAAGAACAATACCACTTGAATGGTTAAAGTACAAACAAATATATTAAGACTACCAAATACCATGATCCTATTTACATTCCTTGTCAACTAACTTTAGACCAACGCGCGAGATGATCGATCGTCGGCACCGGTTGAGCGAAATTCATTGAAAATATGATTGCCTTATGGGCTTTTGGAGACTAAGAAGTTATTCCGATGGACTCGATGAAGTCTTATAATAGGAAAAAATATAGATGTGGGGGAGGATTATTTAATTGTAGCACCGAAGTAGAGTATGAATATGGGCAAACAATAGTGGCGAGATAATAAAGGACTAGAAAAAAAAAGTGGCTTATGTCTGGAAGTTTAGAAACAAGGTTTAAAAAATAAGAGTACAATTATCGCCACTTTTGATATAGAGGCGATTGATCTTCAGTGCTTCTAGCAGATGATCATTGTTCCCGCACCAAACGTCTCTAGCGCCGATGATAAGGGGTAAAACTGATATATCGGTAGAGTTGCGTGTTAGTTGAACTGCTTTGAGAAAATCGGGGTCTTGATAGTATTCCCTTTTGGTATTATAGCCTGTCGCAAGGGCTCTTTGACCTTCCCAATGCAGTCCATCATCGCTAATAATTGTTTTGAGTCCTTTGGCCAAGACAAGATCTGGAATTTTCAGAGTGCCGCTACTAGTCCTTATTTTAGGTTCAACCTCGACCACCCATCTTTGCTTGATGGCTTCGTTTTTAATGATGTTAACCCGGTTATTATGTCTGGCAATCCGCGGCGCATGAGTTATATAGCAGTTTTGAAGGATGTGACAATTGAATTCCCTGTTGTCACATCCTCCTCTTCAACATCTGTGTTGAACATCATTAAAGGGTAAGTCTCGGGAGGGAAGTAGGTTTCCACGAAGTTGGACATTCTTGATAAAGGTATTCGAAGTCCATGAAGTCAGAGGGTTAAGCAGCACATTGTCGTAGTCCCTTTCCGGACTTGTCCCGATAGTAGAAAGTTGTCGGCCTCATTAGATGTTCTGAAGTTGTTAAAAGCGGCAATTTTAGCGATAATACTTTCGATATATTGTTGGGGTATCATTGGAAGGAATTGATGGATGTTGTTGAGCCTTATTACAAGAATAGTGGGTATTTTTGTCATAAAGGAAAAGATTCCAAGGCCTCCGCCCCGTTTCGGAGCATGAATTAGGAAATTGCAAGAGGAAGATGGGAGGTGCAGGATAGTTTAGTTTAACCAGTATAGGAGGGTTCTCACCGTTTTGAATAAAAATTTCGGCTCCAATTAAGGTGAATATTGAATTTATTTAGGGCTTCTTTATTCTAATTCTTGGTATGGATTCAAACGCTGTTTGCAAATCTAATCAAATTATATACAGCGGTTTTATATTTGCTCGAGCATATTTAATTGTACCATTAAGGATACAATTATTTATAAGGGTGCCATCTTTTGACATGAAGCCCTGCTGGTTAGAATTAAGGGGTAAATTTTTAAACCTCCAGATTAGTATTTTATTTAATAGACGAATAAAAATGGAGCCGATGGTAAGTGGAAGCCAGTTCTGGATATTTCCTAGATCTTTGTTTGCCTTAGGGATCAAAATTGTCCTAGATGGTCTGATTTTCAAAGGTATATATTGCGTAACCATTATAGAATTTAGTAGAAGCCACAGTCTTTTAACAGGAATATGTTTAACGTCTTTGACGTTATAGCCGTCTAAACCTTTAGCAATAGACTTGTTCTCATTAATAGCTCTAAGTATCTCCTCGTTAGTTATTACACTTTATATGTTATAACCTATTTGATTGTTTATGTGTCGGAGGGGGCAGGGATTGACTATTTTGGTAATCTCAAATAGATTCTCAAAGTGTTCCTTTATTAACGCTGACTCCGGAGGTTTGTCTTGGGGGATTAGTGGTATATTGTCGATTACTTTCTTGGCAAGATCTTTTCTGTTTGATTTATATAGGTTCTGGCATATTTTATAATTCAGGGCACGTTCATAAGTTCTCATGTTCGGCCCATGTATCTTTGATGGAATATTTTATGTTCTTTTTGGTTTATGGTTTGTACGTTTCGTTAATGGCTTCTGAATCCATGTTTCGAAGAGCTCAATTTTTTTCGTCAAGAGTGGCATTTGAGTCACTCATTCTGTTGGCCAGATGTCGGTCGAGGCTTAATTGGAAAGAGTGTGAGGAGGTGGCTAAGGCTTCTTTGACTGGGTTATTTAGATCATTTATATTTGTAGGGGCTTGGGGGTTTGGGGGATGTGTATTATTGATGATATGGAGATGGGGTGTCTTCCAGATGCCTAATTATAGGAACACTAGAATTTAATGTAGGGACAGGAGAATCAAGGTTTGAGGGGTTTAAACTTGGAATAGATTCTGAAGGGGCACGGGGGTTCGAGGAGATGGTAGGTTCTGGCAATGTATGTAGTATAGTGTTAGGGTTATTGCCAGGGGAAAAGACAGGGGGAGAAATTGTTAGAATACTAGGATACTCAATAGAGTGGAAGAAAGTTTGCTCGTTGTTTTGGGGTGGTGTTAGAGGCGGTTGAGGGGAGGGCAGAGGGGCATTGGACGGAGATCCACCGGCCTGTTCTATATCAGCTTTAATGAGGGCAAGTAGGTCCTGATACGATTTCCTCCGTCGCTTACTATTGATCGATTCTAAGCTGCGTGACGGGAAAATATCTGAAAGATGTTTATTAGGCGTCCTTCCCTCGTATCTCAGTTCAGCCCAAGCCATATCTAAGGTTTCCTGAGCAGACAATGTAGAGATTCGTGTAGCTTCATTCTCGAGTTCTAAGTTGTACTCTACAGGATGTGAGCGAGCGATTTGTTGCCTCATGCCTAAGTAGCTTGTAAATTTCTCATTGCATAGCTCGCAGGTGACTTTCTTATCATCATCTGAGATTCGAAATAACCTACAGTATCTTCGCTGATGGTTATATAAATTTTTCTTGGTGGTAAATGATTTGCTACAAGGACAAACATATACAAGTTCTGCATTCATTGTCAGTTCAGGGCGGTAATAAGGGAGGGTAAATATTTAAGTAAAAAGCTAGGGAGAAATAAGGGGGATTCCCCAACAATTTGAGAATTTTATTTTATTAACATAGCAAAAGGGGAATTGATGGGGTAATAAACACTAAAAATAAATTTATTGAAACCAACTGAAGTTGGAAAAGGACGGTTCCGAAAAAGTAGAATCAGAAATAATGCCTTTACATAAGCAAAAAGATAGTTTGGTAGACACAGTCCGTTTAGTAAATCGCACAACAGCGGAATCAACTCTCGGTGTTGTTCAATTTATAGGTTATAGACTGAAATGAGATAAATTTAAATATGATATACAAGACAAATGACATAGAACATACCAAAAAGTGTAAAATTAATTAATAAATAACCAGTGTACAGTTTGTATAATAGTATTCAATAATGACATTTAATAAATTACTAAAAGGCAATTAACTGTTATTAGAGTGATTATGAGTTGTAAACAACCCTTAACACTGCACATAGCACTTAGAGGATCTTTAGTGGAAGTTCAGGTTATCAGCAGTTGAAGAAACACAAGTTGCTAAAAAATTCCCGGTTAACTTGAATGTAGGCTGATTCCGATTCATAATAGTAATTATGAGTTAAAATATAGGCTGCTTTTAGCTGTTACATTAAAATTTAAGATTTAGAATTGTATTAAATAAAGCAGCCTGTATTATGGTCATCAACTTATTGTTAGGAAATTTACCCAAAGCCGACCCTGTGTCATTTCAGTACGACAACAAACGCAAGAAAATCTTGTTTCCACGATGAAAAGTGAGCAACATAATTTAATTGAGGCATTATTGTCGAAATTGAATTGACAGAGACAAATTTATTTTAAAATATCTGAAGAAAAACGAGAAAATGATTTTAAAATATTTGAACAAAAACAAGATCAAACTGAATTAAAACGACAAAATGAATTTAAAATAACTGAAGAAAAAAGACAAATGCAATTTGAACAACTAATGCAAACAGTATCACAAGTTAACGAAACAGTTAATGAAAGAATGCAAATAGTAGAATCAGATATAAAAGAGATAAACGACGACATAAAGATACTAAAAAATAATGTGGAGGCCCTTGAAACCAAAGTAGATGACATCGATTCCATACAGAGCCAGGTGAAATTTGAAATCAGTGCTATTCAAAACAAGGTAGAAACAGAAATCAAAAAAATGCAACAGGACTTACAGCGAGGAAAATACCAGAACACCGTGAGTACCAAAGGTTCCTTTAGTAAACCACCCACATTCGACGGCAGTTCATCTTGGCCCATGTATAATGGGATAATCAAGAAAAATCTACTTCTCTGGTAATTTCGTTAAGAGGTCCGGCCCTAGAACTCCTCCAAATCATTCCAGTCGATGAACAAGGCAATTTCGACAAGATCATCGCCATCCTAGACAAACCATACGACAATCAATCCTTGAGCCAGGTATACCAAGTCCAACTGAGTGGAAAAACGCAAAAATCTGATGAAAGTCTTCAAGAATTTGAAACAGAGATTAGACGGTTAGTTCACTTGTCCTATCCAGACCTAACAGTTGGCCACACAGAGTTTCATAAACGGCATCAGAGATGTGGAAGTTCAAAGAAATCTAAGACTAAGTGGCATCAAGAAGAGTAATGCAGCTCTACTTCGGGCTTTGGAAGTAGAGGCCGTCATGAACATGTCCAAGCCGAGGGTCCGAGCAGTTTCCTTCAGGAAGAGTCAGAGTCACCATTTCAAGCGCTGCTGGCTGGTCTGAACAAAATATTAGACCGGTCACAAAGAACTGGCACCAGAGGGGCATGTTACCGCTGCGGACGGACAAGACACTTCCAACGTGATTGTCGAGTGAGGCCACCTGAAAGATCACCGACCAGGGGTAACCAACAAAACAGCCACATGTCCAGGGACCGTCAGTCAGTCAGCATAGGTGGGCGAATGCTGACTGTCCCTCCACCAGCCCCCAAAACGTTATCCATCCGGGGATTTTGCCGAGATAGCGGCAGCCTAGTCATCAGAGGCACCATCAATGGGCGAGCAGTTACGATCACCATCGACACCGGCGCCGCTGTGTCCATTGCCAAGTCCAGGGTCTTGAGAGCATCAGAAATTCAGCCAGTTACCAATAACATCCAGCTCAGAACGGTCACCGGCGAGTCCATGTCAATACAGGGTGAGGCAGATGTCGTGCTACAGATAGGGGACAACCTGATCCGGCATAGGGTCCTGGTAGCGAATATTGAGGACGATTTTATACTGGGAATGGACCTAATTAGCAAGCATGGATTTATGTTCGACCCGAGATATGATGTTCTTCGGTCCCTAAATGAGGAATTTGTATTGACACGGCCCGTCAACACATTAGTCACCCCCATAAAAATTGTGGCAAAGTCTTCAGCTAGAATTCCCGGTCGAACAGAACAGATTATTCATGGGCAGCTAGACAGCCATCTTGGGAGCTGCGTTGGAATGGTGGAGCCCGTACACTCAGCTCATGATTACTTAGTTGGACGGGCTATAGTTAAAACCGGGCGAGATATACCAATCAGAGTCCTGAATCTGTCCAACAACGACATCAGAATTACCAATGGTCAAGAGATAGCTTGTTTCGAGCCAGTAGAGACCATCATCAATTGCGAAGAAGAGTACCATACGTCGGTGAAGGAGCCAGGGCCCGATAAAGAGTTCCTACAACAGTTTGCTGACCATTTGAGACACTTGACACCCGAGAACCAGAAGAAAGCTAAGCAATTTATCACAAAACACTGGCAAAATTTTAACAGTAAAAATGGAACCACCGGTCGCACCAACATCATCCAGCATCGAATAGATACCGGGAAGGCTCGACCCATCAGATTACCACCTAGACAACTACCATTGGGGTAACAACAGGCAGTCGAGGAAAACATCGAGTCCATGTTACAAAATGGAGTTATTGAGCCATCCATCAGTCCATGGTCTGCTCCCGTCGTGTTAGTTAAAAAGAAGGATAGAACCACCCGATTTTGCGTGGATTACAGAAAGCTGAATGATGTCACGAAGAAAGACAGCTATCCACTACCCCGAATCGATGACACTTTGACCACACTAGCAGGCTCCCGTTGGTTCTCCACACTAGACCTAAAAAGTGGATATTGGCAGGTTGGTCTACACGCAAACGGCAGAGAGAAGACAGTGTTCTCCACCAGTAAAGGGCTGTTTCAGTTCACGGTCATGCCCTTTGGGTTACGTAATGCACTCGCTACATTTGAGAGGCTAATGGAGTATGCACTGAGCGGGTTATCATGGAGGACGTGCTTAGTATACCTCGACGACATTCTAGTCATGGGCCAGAAATTCGACGACCATCTGAAGAACCTGGGCGAAGTATTCTCCAGAATTAATAACGCCAACCTGAGACTCAATCCGAAGAAGTGTTCCTTGTTTCAAAAAGAAGTAGAGTTTTTGGGCCACGTGGTGTCCGAGTCAGGAATCCGCACCAACGAAGACAAGATAGAAGCCATCCGTGATTGGCCAGTTCCAAGAGACAAACATGAACTCCGAAGCTTCTTGGGCCTCTGTTCATACTACCGGCGTTTTGTTGAGGGATTTGCCACCAACGCCGCCCCTCTACATCGGCAGACCACCATTGGAATCAGGATTGCGAAACATCATACAGATGACTGAAGGCAGCACTATGTTCCAGCCCAATCCTAGCCTTTCCTACACAGTCCGGCAACTTCATCTTAGACACCGACGCCAGCAACGCCGGGTTGGGGGCCATCCTATCCCAGGTGCAAAATGGTGAAGAGAGGGTGATCGAGTACTACAGCCGTGGATTCTCGAAACCAGAAAGAAATTATTGCGTCACCAGAAAAGAACTTCTTGCAATAATAAGGGCTGTAGACCATTTCCACAAATACCTCTATGGTCGCCATTTCTTAATCTGAACAGATCATGCCGCACTCAAATGGCTGCTGGACATGAAGACACCGGAAGGACAACTGGCCAGATGGATGGAGAAATTACAGCAATACGACTTCAAGGTGGAACACCGTGTCGGCCGTTTGCACAATAACGCCGATGCCCTATCCAGAAGACCCTGTAGAGCGGAATGCGGACATTGTCTGAGGACGGAACAGCGAGAGGGTATCCCCATTAGGCAGATCCGAGTACAGGCCAATGAAGACTGGACAACGGAACAGTACATCCAGGACCAAATAGCTGATCCAGACATCGAACCTATCATGTCACTCAAAATGAGAGGGACACCCAGGCCACGATGGGACGAGGTAGCTAGATACTCTGGCGTGCTGAAATCGTTATGGGCTCAGTGGGACTCTCTAAGAGTAGACAATGGAATGCTCAAGCGAGTTTGGGAAAGCGCTGATGGACGAGAAACCAAGTCCCAACTGGTAGTTCCGCAGAAAAAGGTACCAGCCATACTGACCGAAGTACATGATGGAATTACCGGAGGCCACCTGGGCATGAATAAAACCCTAGACAAAGTTCGCCAGCGGTACTACTGGGTGAATTACTTCGAAGACTTCAGAGCTTGGTGCCGCAAATGTGCCACATGTGCCGCCAGTAAGGGCCCGAAGACCCGGACCAAGGGCAGAATGCAGCAGTACAATGTGGGCGTCCCATTTGAGAGAATTGCCATCGATGTCGCCGGTCCGTTTCCCGAGTCTGAGAGGGGGAACAAATACATTCTGGTCGCAATGGGTTACTTCAGCAAATGGCCTGAGGCATATGCGATACCCAACCAAGAGGCAACCACGGTAGCGACGGTGCTAGTAGAACAACTATTCAGCAGGTTTGGCGTCCCGATGGAATTACATTCAGACCAGGGACGTAACTTCGGATCGAATGTATTCCAGAAGGTCTGCACGATGTTGGGGATCAGGAAAACGAGAATAACACCATTACACCCACACTCAGGTGGAATGGTGGAATGATTCAACAGGACCTTGGAACAACACCTATCCAAGATCGTCAGCAATAACCAGCGTGATTGGGATGAGCATATTCCCCTATTCCTGTTGTCATATCGCTCTGCTGTACATAATAGTACAAGTCTGACTACAACCAGGGTCCTATTCGGAAAGGAGCTGCGATTACCATGCGACTTGGCATTTGGCTCCCCCGAAGAACCTCCCCAAGACATCGACGATTATGCCGACCAACTCCGACATAACATGCTGGCAATACACGAATTAGCCCGAACGCAGATGTTGGCCACCAGTGACCGGATGAAGACCCGATACGACCTCAAGGCCAATTCAGTCGGGTTCCAGGAGAGGGATAAAGTCTGGCTGTACAACCCCCAACGGGGCAAGGGTAAATCTCCAAAGCTTACATCCGCCTGGGATGGTCCATACGAGGTGGTCAATAGGCTTAATGACGTCGTCTACCGGATCCGTCGAATCGCCAAGGCTAAGTAGAAGGTGGTCCATTTAGAACGACTGGCTCCCTTCCATGGAGAGGATATTTCTGACCGAGACGATCAGAATTAAAAGGGGGGGGGCAGTGTTACGAAATTTACCTAAGCCGACCCTGTTTCATTTCTGTACGACACCGATCGCTTCTAGGATAAAAAATGTTCTCGAATTGGCTCGACTGCTGTGGAGTTGATGATTCATTTTATGAGATTTTTCAATGCTGGTTTTAAAAAGGAAGCAGCCCACGATCGAGAGTCAGTTATACAGCGACGACTAGTGTATATTGTAATGTTATTGTGAATCAGCTGTTCTGTTTGATGTAAATAAAAGTTCTAGAAAAGTGAAAGTGAATATTAGTTTTATAATTTTAAATTGAACCCACGGACTATATAACAATATAATATGGTTCACCATTCACGGTGTAAATGAGATGAGCATTGTCTATCTATAGATACAATCAAATTTTATCAGACCGGTTTCTCTATATTATATATATTGTAGAAACTAAAATGGGACTAACCAGAGGACCAAAACAAGATTTATTATACTTTTTGTCTGCCTGCCTCTTCTTATGTACGCATTACCCAAAAATTATTGCATGGAATTGAATGAAGTTTTCACCGATGTATTGCTAGACGTTTCACTTGAAATATAGTCTCCATTTTACCGCAGGAAAGTATCGTGTTCCGATTGTTTTAAATTTAATATTATCCAGTTCTCACGTTTCTGAATGAACATTATGTTAAATTAACAGGTTTTGCGGAAATTATTTACGTGCATAGACAAGTTAACCATTCTTTATTGTTGATACTCAAAAGAATCATAGATGACTCTGTTTATTATTTTAAAGGTTTTTCTCAACCGATTACAACCGTTTGCAACTAATATTATACAGTAATATACAATAACAATATTTCAATGAAAGCAGATGGGATAAAGATGTAGGCATAGAATCAAGTAGAAGGGAAAAGAATAATAGGCACGCGACCTTAAACAAATAAGGACAGTATTCAAAAAGGCGACCCTTTTGCTGGGTAGCGTTTCATATAGCATAATATTCAGTCAAGATGCCACAAGTATCATTCAGGAACAATATTATTTAAAGATATAATACTTAGTTTGATTCCTCACTGTAAATAAAATTCAAAAATAAGTACACTAAAAACAGTTTTGAGTTGACGAGATTATATAACTTAAATATATGCTAATCATGCCATGTAAAAATTAATATTCAAAGTCCAAGCAGCCAAACCAAGCAAAACAAATGTTGTTTGACGAGCGTTTGGTAGTTCCAGCCCTAACGGAGAACTGTTTAACTTGCGATAGATTTTCAGTCTCTTAGCGAACGACGTCGCGGTTAAACCCTAGTTGTCCTCAAAAATAGAGATACCGGTGTCTTTTGGGAATTAAACTATCTAGTGATATTTTAAATATAAAATTTAAATCAGCTATAATTTTATTTCAACATTAATTTACTTAGTTTAACTACTATTATTTGAGTATGTAGACTCACATCCTAATGACGAGCGATTACAGTTGACGTAGATAACATTCTTGCAAAAGTTGTTCCTGAGAATTATTTTTAATTATTCATGCAAATAGTGTTTGGTAATAATCGACTTTTGTTCATTTAGTGACATGTGCTTTGACTTGCTTAAAAAAATAGCAACACAGTACCTCATCTATGTTACTTGTTAGAGAAAGAATATTTTCGAAAATATGAATTTGCAGCTATTATATCCGTTCACCAGACAGAAACCGTAATTACGTAGTAAGTTAAGAGTATGCTAATTTCTACTATATATATATATATATATATATATATATGTTATAAAATAAAGATAACAGATTTGATCATATGCTAATACAAAATTAAAGATAACAGATTTGATCAAAAGTCTACGATACCAGAACGATATTCCTTAGATAGCAAGGAAAATATTATAAATAAGACAAATTTCTTTTTTTATTTACTTTAGTGAAAAGATAATGATTTCTAAGTACTATTAACTTCGGTTGATTTTATTTATTTTACCTGACTGAAGGTCATGGAAATTTTCATAAATCTTTCCAAATTATAAACAATGTGGTGTGATAGTTACCACCTTTATACGGTGTGAAGGAGTTTCAGCAAGTATCTTGTATGAGCAAATTAAATAAAAAATTATTAATAATAATGCCCGCAAATAGATATACATATATTCACATATATAGCTAGGTAAATTGCAGCTAATAAAGAAAACAACTGAAAGAGAAGACATATATGACATAAGTAAAATATCGGAAAATTGTTCTGTGCTACTTCTAAATTCTAGCAAGAAAAAACCAGGTCAGCTAACTCTAAATCAAATACATTCCCTAATTTAAAGAGAGGTAACGAAGTAAGTGATATAAAAACAATTCTACAGTGAATGTGTTTAAATTTAATTAAAAAAATAAAAATAATCTAGGTAAGACTTTAGATATAGAAAAATCACTTACTTCGCTTTCCTCCTCTGCTAAGTAGACTAGGTTGGCATCCAAATTTCCCAGATTAGCTTCCCCTTTTCCTTCAAACCTAGCAATGGTGGTCTCGGAAAGCAAACAAAATGGCTTCACTGTACGTATTGCAACGGAAAATCAGGAATTCTCCCTTTCAGCTACAACCCTAAAAAAATGATAAAACCACAGTTCCTGTTCTTGGTTTATAAGAGAGATGTAATTAAAGAGAAAAAGAAATATATATATATATATATATATATATATATATATATATATACACATATATATATATATACACACATATATATATAAAGGCAAAAAGCAGTAGCACCTAGCACGTGTTCCAATAGAAAGGTTATGCTCTATAAAAAATTATAAAAAATTGATTCCTTTTCACCACCTAAATAGGAAAAGAAAATAGATCATGTAGAGTAAACACTCCTTTTAAACAATCCAACGAAGCTATATGATGAACTCTAGTCGGGAAAACATCTTCACACAGCTTCCGAATTTCAGCTACGATAAAAAAATAAGACATGTGCATATATACATATATCTACGATAGATAAAAGATAAATCGATATTTCAATTAATCGGTATTTTCACCATCAATTATACTATAAGAAACGGTACAGATAATTTAATCGCGAGAAAAGAATATATACTTGCTTTACTCACTTTCTTCGGTAATCGAAACGGTACGATAAGATAAAAATGGCTTCCTGAAAATGCCAGGTAATTAATTGATCTGGTCTCGTCGATTGACAAAAGGGAAAAGAGAGAGTCAAAACGTGAATTTTTCGCCGGTACCCAGCAAATAAGTACCGGGCAGGTTTCTTTAATGCGGTAGACGATACACAGAGTCGAAATAAGAATTAATTCAAAGATAAACCGATTGATATTACCGATTTAGTCTATTTTACGAGTTACATTATGCAAATTAATCATTAGGCGATATAAGGGATGACGAAACATACTTTTAGAATTAACTAATCAGCCATGCAAAGCGAATAAAATCAAATTTGAGGAATATTTAATTTAATAACTGCTGAAAGCGAGATACTAATGCTTTACGTACCTGAGATGATATTCTGAACTCAACAGGGTTGGCGTACAAAATTTTACATAAAACCAAAATATAGAAAAATTATTAACATTTGCCCGAAGTGACGATTTAATCGTTACACACCCCGGTCACGTGGAGAAAATTTTTCACAATGCAATTGTGAAAAATTTTGTAGCGAGAATACTCTAATGAGTCCCATTCTAATTTAACAAGATACTAGAAGCATCTACTCTCGAATTATTCAACAGAATAGTTAAATAGAAAACATTCAAGTTGATAACGAAAAGAGAGAATATATATGTTCGGTAAAAGTAGATGTCGAAATTAGGGAGCTTAATAGTTCAGATTTAATGAGAGAGGTAATTCGAAAAAGTAAAGAAAATTCAGAAACATCTAATCGTTTTACACTGCGATTGCAGGAAAATTTACTAAATCCATATCGAAATTTTCTAGTTATATTCTGGAAGCTATTTCAGTATAAGATAATTAAATTAGACTTATTTAACGGTATCATCTGCTGTAGACAAACATGATTCACGGTATCAAATGTTTGAATTCAACTCTATATTCAAGATAAAATTTAAGGTAAGATAAGAAGATAAGGAAAATACTTAAACCTAGTAATAAGTTAGCAACACTTGCCGAAAGGAAATTCATCCTCTTCTCATCCATGGAAGTGAAACCGCTCGCTGCACCGGGGTACAGATGTTCTTTTCGAGTCTAGATGTAAAAAGCTCGCCGTTGAATCATCCGTAACTCACCACATCCCCAAAGCATCGAAAAGTCCCACACTCCCTAAACAGAACGAGCCGAAATGGACCACATGGCGATCTACTAACTAAAGGAATTCTTCATACAAATACGAAGAGAGATAAAAAAAAATAAAAAAAATGGCTCTACGAGGATACTCCCCGTCTGGAACTGTTGGCCAATCTTCCGACTATACAAGTAGGTGGGGCTAAGATCGAACATAGTAGTACCACCCAGCATATTATTGAGGCTTCTCGAAGATACAACGGCCTAAGTGGCACCCCCCATGCTCAATCCTCCCAAGGACTTCGTGTTGAACACAGTACATCGAAACGAGACCAACATCCTTCCTAACAGGGTCCTATAATTCAAAAAAATTTAAACGATACGATATAAGATATAAGGGACGATATAAGATATAAGGATACAAAAAACTATTGAATAACACCAAGTAGTTGTCTCAATAACGTGATAGCCAAAACTTGAAACGGTGACAAATACTAGAGCAGATAGGATTTCTGGACGTAAAGTACCAGCAGGGATCCTTCACATCATAAAGGAGTGAATTGTCTTCCAAATTCTAGTCAAAAGACTTGTCACGGTAGGGGAGATACTCTAGTTGGGCAGTGACACAATTTACAAATTTTCTAAAGGTAAAATATTAGAGATATACTATTATTTATCATTTGTCGAGTAACCATAACTTAAACAAAGATCATAATTCAAAGTGTAAAATAACAAATGTTGAAATTATAACTAAGTATTTCAAAGAACTAAATACAAATCCCGAAAAGCACAAAAGTATACGGCAAAAATGACATATGATAATGCTACAGGGTGTCAAAGATAGATTAAGTGATTTACTATTTAAGAGACAGAATACTCAACACGCCATAAGTAGGAAGTGGATACTGGAATTCAAGAAATTGTTCTATACAAGGAACATCAAAACACTGGAACTCCAAAAATATCCAAATCTTGCTTATAATCAAAGGGAAAACGTGAAAGATACTGTAAAAGAACGGTAAATACGTTGACATAGTGAAGGTGATGCTAGTAGCTCTAACACACTGCCACAAATCGTCTATCCTCTACGACATCACAGAATCCAGGAGTGCAACACTGCACCATCCCAATTCCAATACGATACGAGACTCTCCAGACAAAAAAAAAACAAAAGATAGCAGCCCTAATTCACTGCTCGAATTTCTGGAGATCTCCACTAAACTGACTTCTATAAGTCACGATACACTGCATCATGCAGCTAACTATGAGAGGATGAACGAGATAAAAATCTATAAAAGATAAGGTAATGCTCACCTCAACTATCCAAACGGTATTCCGATAAATAATGAACATTATCATAAAACTGTCTATATAGCCAAAAAAGGAAAGTTAATTTTATCCACGATAAACGCTACCTTAATTCTTGAAAATTACGGTAATGTTATAAGAAATATACACATATACAGAAGATAAAGAAAATCAAAATTTATTATTCTCATAAGACTATAAGATAACTTCATGAGTCGTCACTGTAAGAGATGATAAACTACTAGATTTTAGAATATGCTGGTATTACTATAGACTCATAATGGTTCAACAGAGAGAATTGGTAGTGGAGAATGACAAATAGTTCGGAAGAACATCAAATACTCTAAAAAAACTCCACTATGGTAGGGTACGACAAATCGTATAAAATTAGTTCTTACCAATACCTAAACCAGACATCTGTGAAATCCACTTGACGGTACAAGTTGACAGGAATAGAAAATTACGACAGACAAATCTATAAATACAGCAGTATATTTGGTATATAAGATACTCTAAAAAAACATACCTAAAATCTGAAAACGTTATGAAAAATAGTTAAGCCAGTTGGTAAAGTACTAAAGTGAAATTGACAATCAGTTAAAATCGAGACTTGGGTCTTGGAATCTAAGAAATTGTTCCAGATAAACATCAGATAATGCAGAGAATCCAAATTCCCAAAAATGCATCTTAAATCAACAAAAGCTAGTGCATCAAATGCATACCACTCGATAAGTCGATAACTGAAATAGGTATAAGAAAAGGTAGACAAGAAAATATCATTAGTTCGATAAACTAGCAACTATTATATATAACGATAAGAGAGTTAATTTGTTCAGCGATAATTCATACGATGACATTCTGGATAAACCAGAAAGAAGGTAAAGTGACCTAAAATTCACAGCAAAGCATAAGTTGATGAGAGAGACCAAGGAAAAGATACAAGAGATAGGAACGATATGAATTAGTCTACAGAAGACCTAGATGTTGTGGCAATAGATAGAATCCAGTTGGACGGCTTTTACGTCCGCGCATGGTGCACCGCCTTGGGGTATTCGTCGGCCCACCCAAGAGACCAAGAAAAGAGGAATTAGTCTGTAGAAGACCTAGATGTTATGGGAAACCTGGGGCTCCAGATGGACAGCTTTTACGTCCTCACTGGGATCCTGGCTTGGGGTATTCGTCGGCCCACCCAAGAGACCAAGAAAAGAGGAATTAGTCTGTAGAAGACCTAGATGTTATGGGAAACCTGGGGCTCCAGATGGACGGCTTTTACGTCCCCACTGGGATCCTGGCTTGGGGTATTAGTCGGCCCACCCAAGAGACCAAGAAAAGATAAGATATATAAGGTAAGAAACAGAAACGAAACGATAGCATAGAATAGTACAACAATAAAGGAAGTATTCAGAGAAGTTTGGTAATCGATAGACAGATACGGTGAAATAGTACGATATGACTCCAAGTAGGAATCGTCTTCTGAATTCGAAGATTCGTATGAAGAGTGCTCATTCCCAACTTCGGGATCGGAAAAATAGGATTTCAAATCCTTAACATGCCAATTGCCTAAATTATTCCCAGCGGAGTCCTTCAATTGGTAAACAAGATTTGATAATTTCCGAATAATAGTACACGGAATGAATTTCGGCGCTAATTTGGCGGAATAATCATTAGCTGCTTTTGATAAGGTATAATTCTTTTTCCACACTCTATCTCCAACATGAAAATTAACTTCTCGTTTGCGGAGGTTATATTGATGAGAGTTTCTCAAGTATGCCTGGTGTAACCTTTTGCGAATGTCGACAAATAGTTTTGGAAATTTTTGTATATCCTCAGACTTCTGATGATTGTCGGAAATCGTGGGAAAATTTGTATCATTCTCAGATATCTTCCCATAGTAATCCCCAGTCAAAGGAACGTTGCGGCCAAAAACCAAAAATGAAGGGGCAAAATGGGTAACATCGTGTTTAGCTAGACGAATGGCTTGGGCGATTTTAAAAATGTTGACATCCCAGTCTTTATGATTATCAAAAATAAAACTACGGATACAGGTAACTATGGATCTGTTAATTCGCTCTGTGTGATTCACTTGGGCATGATATTTAGCGTTGTAAAATATTTTCTGGATTTTATAAGCTTCCATCAGGGACTTGAATTCCTTACTGGTGAACTGACTACCGTTATCACAACAAAACACCTGTGGGACTCCATACACTAAGAACAGTTGGGTTTCGATAAATTTTGTGATTCTCTTAGAGGTAGCGGTAGGCATTGGGTGGACTAAAACATACTTGGTAAACCAATCCACCAGCACTAATAGATATTGGTTTCGATTTTTCGACCTCGGAGAAGGACCTAACAAATCAGCTGACACCATTTGGAACGGGAAATTAATATTCCGATATGATCCCATTAAACCAGCACGAGGTAAATTTGAACTCTTGCAGGCATTGCAAATATCACACTTCCTAACATAACGGTAAATATCCTGTCTCATTTTGGGCCAGTAATAGAGTTCTGTGATGCGATGAAAAGTCTTCGATACACCAAAATGACCTGCGGTAGCATCATCATGAAATTTTTGAAAAATCTCTAGTCGATTTCCTTGGGGCACAACTATTTTCCAGTCAGTGGTATTGCTAAGGATATCGTGGTGAGCAAAAACGTGCTTATAAAGGATGTTATTTTCTACCCTGAACGAAGGGTAATTTTCTGGAGCCTTTTTAACTCGCTCAATCATAGAGTGGTACCATTTATCGGGTTTGAGATTGGAAAGATCGAGAGTGGAGGTTTCAGGTATGGACCTAGACAATGCATCTGCTACTACATTTTGTGATCCCTTGCGGTGCACTACCTTGAACTTGAACTGGGACAAACGAACTAACCAACGAGCTAACCTACCTGAGGGATTTGGAATGTTTGTCAACCATTTAAGGGAAGCATGATCGCTTACCACTGTATACTCGGTACCTAACAAATATCCTTGAAATTTCTCAATGCCGAAAATGACTGCCCATAATTCCTTTTCAGTGACTGAATAATTCCGCTGCGTTTTCGTTAAAGTTTTGCTAGCATACGCTATGGGGTGCTCCAAACCATCACATTCCTGTTAAAGAATGGCTCCAACTCCGTAATCTGACGCATCACACTGGACAACGAAAGGTTTAGTGAAATCAGGGCTGGCTAAAACTGGTGCAGAGGTTAGACTTCTTTTAATTTCGGTAAAAGCATCATCCGCTTCTTGGGTCCAGATAATTGGTTGTCCTTTCTTTCTACCTTGCAATAAGTTGGAAATCGGTGCAGAGATCGAGGCAAAGTTTTTTATGAACCTCCTATACCAACTAGCTAATCCTAGTAGCCGACGAATTTCGGTAGTAGTCTTGGGCTTAGGAAAATTTAAAATAGCTGACACCTTCTCCGGATCGGTTCTTAAACCTTCTTGATCTACGACAAAGCCTAAATAGTTTAAGGAGGGTCGACAGAATTCGCATTTCTTCCAATTTACGGTGAGGTTGGCATTCTTGAGACGTTGATACACAGATTGCAAGACACGAATATGAGTTTCAAAATCGGGAGTTGCAACGATAATATCATCTAAAAATACGAAACAATACGGCTCTAAAGCAGGTCCAATTACCATGTCCATCAGTCTAACCATAGTTTTTGGGCTATTTGACAAACCAAAGGGCATGACACAAAATTCGAATAAACCCTTACCATAAACAGCAAAGCTAGTTTTGGGTCGAGAAGATTCCTCTAGAGGGATTTGGAAAAATGCCTGTTTTAGGTCGATAGAAGTCAGAAACTTAGCATCCCTGAGTTTATTTAAAATGGAATCAACTAAAGGCATGGGATACTGGTCGGGAACAGTTACTTCATTCAATTTCCTGCCATCAAAACAGACACGATACTCTCCAGAACGTTTTTCCACCAACCACAAGGGACTACACCAAGGTGACTTAGAGGGTTGGATGACTCCTAACTTCAACATTTCATCCACTTGTTTGTTGAGCTCTTTCTGCATAGCCGGAGATAAAGGGTATTGCCTGGATGCAATGGGCTTAGCATTACCGGTATCGATACTATGGGTGATTAAATGTGTCCTACCGATTTTGTCCGGAGGTGACAAACTCAGAAATAAGTCCATGATCTTTTGTAATTCGAGTTGTTGATCCGGGGACAGGTCGGAAACGGATTGAATAGTATTAATCGTGGAAATTTGTGTGACTTGATGTTTGTACGATAGTGAGGAAAAGTTAGCTTTTATCTGGAATTGTTGCAGGAAATCCATACCTAATATAAGACTATGTTTAACGGAAGGAATAATCAATACTTTAAGATAGTTGACGACATTGTTAAGAGAGATAGGTAACATGACATATCCTAGGAAATCTTGAGGTTGACCATCAGCGGTAGTTATTACCAAAGGGTCCTGGTACTGAATAGGTAAATTAAAGTCCTGCAGGATTGAGAGTCCAGTTGATCCCAATACTGAAGAGGTACTACCACTATCTACCAAAGCTGTTATTGGCCTATCGAAAATGTTTACCGGAAGATACGGTCTGTTATCCAAAGGTTTCCTAACAAATAGGGGACTCAAATTACATATGGGACGACAGAAAGCTTTAACCTTCAGGAGCCACTGATTCCATTCCTGAAGGGAGGATAGTGTATCAGGCTTTATTGAGGAGAAGACGTTTTGCCTTTCCCATTGATGTGGGGAGGAGTGGAGGAACTTGGTACTGGACTTTGGGTTGAAGTGCTGGCGACAGCGTCCAGATGTCCATCTCCAGCTGGTTCGTTTTTTGCCGTTTCGGCTAGACAATGAGAACAATTCCGCTTCGTTACTCCCTTTGCACCACATCCAAAAAAGAAAAATTTTCGGGGATGTTTGCAAACATTATAAGTATGTCCTACCAAATTACAATTCCAACATCGTGGCCCGGAAATATTTACGGTACTAACATTTCGAGAAGTGAAGCTAGGCGAAAAACTAACATTTCGAGAAGACGAGAGATGGGGTGAGAAACTTAGATTTCGGGATGAGTTGGTTCTCAAGGAACTGGGTGCTGACACTGAATAACTCAGATCTGGTTCTAACAATCCACTGGAGGAACTGGGAGGTGGTCGATAACGTTTACTCCAAGTCATGGATTCCTCTAATTGACGACACACATCAGATAATTGGTCTACGGTATCAATAGTAATTAAAGCGAGGTGAGAGAGGAAATGGGGAGCTAAATTTCGACGAATTTTGTTTACGATGGTCTTCTCATCCGGCTTCGTAGAGAGACGGTTGAACAGTCCTACCATACAGGCTATGAACAGAGTAACCTTCTCGTTAACTCCTTGAGTTCGAGTCTATCTCGCGTTGCAGATCTTCATCATAAAAATAAGGTAAAAAGTCCTTTTTCAATCTATTCACCAATTGGTCCCAGGTTCCAATTTGGTCCCAGGTTCCAATTTTATCCTTGATGCTAATGTACCAGGTTAATGCTGTTCCTTTGAATAAGTCACATGCAGAGACAAACAGTTCGTCCTTGCTAACACCTCGGGCAATTCTTAACGTTTCTACTTTCCCCAGAAAAGAATGAACAGATTCTCTGGGATTTTGTCCGATGAAATAAAGGTTCCACTTAAAGGGAGAAACTGACTTAAAGACAGGGGTATTTGACGAAAGTGATTGGCCATGAGATACTTGCTGAGGGGTAGACGCTGAAGGTACTAATTTAAAAGCCAAATCGCCTTCCAACATGAGTAGTTCAGTCTGCAGATCAGATTTTTCTTTTTCCTCTTCATCAGAGTTCTCGGACAAACGGTGTATTCTACCCGAAAGATGGGTAAGGTGGGTTGAGATTCGCTTATAGATACTGCAAGTGGTAGTTCCAGCAAAACTAGAAATTTGGGTCTGGAGATCGGCTATAGTTTCCCTAATTTCAACAACGTCCTCGTCATGCGTGAGTGGGCTAGATAAGACACTTTGAACAAAGCTACGATTTACATTTTCTTGACTTAATGCTCCTCTTAGCAGTTTACGCTTGGAGTCAACATCTCCTATTGGTTTTACCTTGCGAATCGACAATTCATAGTCCAATTCTTTAACCTTCAAATGATTTGGGTCCATTTTAGATATATACTACTGAATACGGATGGCCAGATAAGAATAATAGATAGTCACAGGGAATTCTAATCAAAAGTAAGGTAGCAGATAACAATTAATGTCAGTCGACGAGAAAATTTTCACGGTACAATAATCAACTATAACTAACAGATATCAAGTTTCCCACACGGTACTTACTGAGTGATATGGGCGGTAAGATAAGATAAGGTAAATAATACCACACCACTCAAAAACAACAAAACGATATAGTGGGTACAGTGATCCCGAGTTAAGAGATTTAAAACGATAAGGTAATTTACTTCCAGGTAACGGTAAACGATAATAGGTAATTGATTTCAAGTAAACGGTACACAGTAATCGATATTTTAAATTTAAATTAGATAAAGTGCATTTTTGGAAGCGATGAGTAATTATCAAAATTATTTAAGATAAGTAATCAAATGTTTCAATTATTTGATATAAATAATCAACCAAGTTAATTTAATTCTCTACGAGAAAAGATATAAAAGATATATCCGATAATAGAAATTCTGATCAAACCTACTTATTTTGCTGCGACGTCTGTCTGTGCCAAATTTATATTAAAGTGTCCACGTTGGTTCGCCAATTTTTATATTAAGGCCCCACGTTGGCTCGACAAATTTTATAACGGAAAACCTCTTG